>JANRMT010062818.1:59594430-59663739 GCA_026402145.1 Polypterus bichir lapradei | reverse complement strand
CTTATATAGGCAGGCAGCCAACAACGTGGGAGGCGTTGGGATGGGGGACCCAACGCCGCCTCACATGGTGACCAAGCTGCAGGCTATGGACGTATATATGTACGTAAGTAGGATTCAGTTAGCGTTGGGAACCCGTGTACCAAATTTCTTGAAGATGGGCCCATAAGTAACAAAGACTGTTGAAAAGTTCAATATGGCGGCCGACAGTGGCATCATACCACTGAAATAAGTACGTACATTGGTTTCGGTTAGTGCAGGGAAGCCGCCTACCAAATTTCGAGAAGATGGGGCCATAAATAAGAAAGTTCAACATGGCGGACGTTGTTGAACGTTATGACCGTTACGCGCAAAATTTCGAAATGAAACCTGCTTAACTTTTGTAAGTAAGCTGTAAGGAATGAGCCTGCCAAATTTCAGCCTTCTACCTTTACGGCAAGTTGGAGAATTAGTGATGTTGGAAAATTCAATATGGTGGCTGACAGTGGCGTCATACCACCGAAATAAGTACGTACATTGGTTTTGGTTAGCTCAGGGAAGCCACCTACCAAATTTCGTGAAGATGGGGCCGTAAATAAGAAAGTTCAACATGGCGGACGTTGTTGACCGTTATGACCGTTATGCGTAGAATTTCGAAATGAAACCTGCTTAACTTTTGTAAGTAAGCTGTAAGGAATGAGCCTGCCAAATTTCAGCCTTCTACCTATACGGGAAGTTGGAGAATTAGTGATGTTGGAAAATTCAATATGGCGGCTGACAGTGGCGTCATACCACCGAAATAAGTACGTACATTGGTTTCGGTTAGCGCAGGGAAGCTGCCTACCAAATTTCGTGAAGATGGGGCCATGAATAAGAAAGTTCAATATGGCGGACGTTGTTGATCGCTATGACCGTTACACGTAGAATTTCGAAATGAAACCTACTTAACTTTTGTAAGTAAGCTGTAAGGAATGGGCCTACCAAATTTCAGCCTTCTACCTACACGGGAAGTTGGAGAATTAGTGACGCTTGGAAAATTCAATATGGCGGCCGACAGTGGCGTCATACCATCGAAATAAGTACGTACGTCGGTTTCAGTTAGCGCAGGGAAGTCACCTACCAAATTTCGTGAAGATGGGGCCATAAATGAGAAAGTTCAACATGGCGGACGTTGTTGACCGTTATCGACCGTTATGTGTAGAATTTCGAAATGAACCCTGCTTAACTTTTGTAAGTAAGCTGTAAGGAATGAGCCTGCCAAATTTCAGCTTTCTACCTACATGGGAAGTTGGAGAATTAGTGATGAGTCAGTCAGTCAGTCAGTCAGTCAGTGAGGGCTTTGCCTTTTATTATTATAGATATATACAGTATAGAAGAGTGCATAAATAAAATAATATCTACTATATTAAAAAATGCTACTGTGTGTGTGTATGTGTGGGTCTGGTCAATCAGAGCAATCTGGTCGGAAAAAATTGGCTTTCATTGTTCAGTGATGGGGATGATGACATGATACCCTTGATTGTGACAATACTATCGTATAAAAGAGTTAAAGTTGAGGATTTTAAAAACAACGTGAGTGACTTACTGAGCAAGTTTGGGTTGCTAAATACTAACAAGGCACAACCTGAGTTGTCATCAAAGACAATAATGATGTTTTCAGAGTTAGTAATGAGGGCTTGTCTCCCACTGGTGGTAGGCAAAAGTGGACAGGAGGTAAGCAGGATGCTTCAAAATGACAGAGTCTGTGAAGCAGGCTTTATGGGAGCACAACCGACAGAAGAACTGGGCAAGAGAGATTGAGACACAAAAGGATACAGAGGCAAGGCATAGGATAAATGCTGAGGGTACAGCTAGGATAACAGGTTGAGACATGTGAGAATACTGTAAAGGGATGTAGGAAGAACACTGAGGGCACATATATGGCAGGAGAGGTTGAGACACATAAGGATAACTAGAAGAGGTGTGGGAAGAATGCGGCAGGTGCATGTAGGGCAAGAGAAGTTTTGACACATGAAGATACTGAAGAGAGGCGCAGCAGGAATGCTGTTTTCAAATATATTCTATTTCCTGTGTTCAACAAGTAAGCATAGCTAGTTATTATATAAATAATCCATCCATCCGTCCATTGTCCAACCCGCTATATCCTAACTACAGGGTCACGGGAGTCTGCTGGAGCCAATCCCAGCCAACACAGGGCGCAAGGCAGGAAACAAACCCCAGGCAGGGCGCCAGCCTACCGCAGGACATATAAAGATAATTATAATATTAAATAATATACATACAACACATACAAACTGTGACCAGACACAGATGAAAATAAGTGTTGATTTTATGCTGTATCAAAGTTAAATGACAAATCCAGCCCAGGAACTGAAGAATACCTTTATTGACACATACATGGAGCCATTCAGTACACGACTGATTTACAGTTGCTGGAAACTCTTTTTAAATAAAATTGTCAATTACAGTAGTGCCTACAGAAGTTTCATTTTCATGTCCTTGCTAGTTACTGATAAACATAACCCTTGGATTCAGTATTCTGCTGCACTAGATTGTATTGCCTTTCTTATAAATACTTGTCCTTGCAGTAAAGTAACAGCAGGGACTGGGTCACAGATTAAGAGGCTTTAATTAAAATGATTTCTAAGAGTACTTAAGGAAAAAGCTAACAATTAACAAGGACAGAGGTCATTCAATATAATCAATACATAATCAATTTGTGAAAATTATGTTTATCAGTAAAAATGAACTTTCACAGCCATCATCCTTTTAGGTCTAACATGGGTAGCTGTAAAAAATTTGAAATATACTCATCTGTTTTACAGTTTGACAATTTTCTGATGCTGGGTGCCTTAGCCTATCCCGATAGTATAAAGCACCATATGCATAGACCAAAACTGGACGGGATGTCAGTCTGTCACAGAGCACATTCAAGCACAAATCTAAACTCAGTCATACAGAAGTGTGCTTAAAGTCACCAATCAAATTAAAATATATATCTTTAGGTTGAATGTGATAAACTAGAATAAAAAAACACACACACACACATACATGGGATGTATATGCAAAGTTTACATTGACATTAAATAGGCTGGGTATTCAAACCAAGCCTCCTGTCGATGTGATGCTGCAGTGCTAACTAATTCGCATTAACCTTGCACTTTATGCACTACTTCATTTCTTTTATTGAATGTATAGTTCGGCTTATTGTCTTTTATTCTATTTAATGCTTTGTATCTCATTTATTTATCTGTTTAGTGTTCTATGCAGAAATATTTGTACCCAATGTTACATATACCCTACTGTTTAAATAAGTGCCTCAAGCATGGGAAAGGTGCTATATAAATAAAATGTATTGTTATTATTTTATTATTTTTCCAATGCCATCAATTGAAAACAAATGTTGTATTTTCTTCTTTGTCAACAGTATACCATATTAATCTTAGGAATATGGACACAGATGACAAAAAGTAGGAATTCCATTCCCTTATATTTTTAAAAATTATAAAGAGGGGTATCCTGAACAAAAATGTTGATACACTGATTTAAAGTGGCCAGTTCATAGATGACATGCCCTTAGACTACATAAATGCAAGGATTTCCATGAGGACTCCGTGGCCGCAGTGTAGGACTGAAACAAAGCGACCCTCCTTCCAACTCAGTGTCGCAAAACATGGAATGCAGCTGGATAGGTATTTATCTTGTTCAATTAAATCCACACCTGGACTGCTAATTGTTTAACTTAATTAAGTACTGTGTTATTGTAAGTAAACCAGCATTCTCCATGGGAGAACCTAATTAGGAAATAATTGATGGACTCCGTCTCATTCTTCCCAGCTCCCAAGTATTATTAAATAACAGTACATTTGTCGTGTTTATTTTACCCAAACTACTGTAGTCTAAGTAATTGATGATCTACATCACATACTGTAATACGTTTTTTCGTTCTTTTCTAAATACAATACTAATTCATATTTTATGCAGCATTCAATAACTATTGATAGATAATGCTGTAGTGTACATTAACATCAATGATTGAATTTGTGCTGTTCTACCTTTCTTTCAAATTGTGGTAGCATTAAAAACTAAACATTAATAGTTCACTTTTATAACAGATTTAAACTTTTTTGCATTTCTGTAAAGGAACCACCATATTTCAAAGTAAAGGATCAAAACAATGAGGGTACACTCATTGCAGGTGTATGGTAAAAGCACTGACCACTCTGTCACAAATGTGTAATTTCACTTTTGGAATTCATTACAATTCACTTAAAGTCCCAGAGATCAGGTGATAATGGCAACTGACTGACAAGAGATTGGAGCTTTGCTACCCATCTTGTGAATAATGAGTACCTACTGTATGCAGTAGAAATGTCAGGTAACTGAGGAGTTTATAGGGTCCTTCTAAGAGTTGATTTTTCTCATCTATGGAACACAACATTGGTACCTAAAGACAGTACACTGCTGTATCTCTAGTCTTTAATTGAGACCATTGGATTGTTTTGTTTTTCATGTTCTCAGTCCTCATTAAGGTACACATTGTGAATTACATAAAAATGAATGGGGAAATAAAATCGACTGTTGCATCTAAAGTCATTTGTGTTTAAAGGTAAATGTAAAACCACAACAACTTAGTAGACATAGACAGCGGTGAAGGTAGTCAGAATTGAACTAAACAATTATAGGGGAAAGGCACATTTTTTTCCTCTAAAATAGCTTGATGAATATTCCTTATGCTCTGTAGCTGCATTGTTTTAAAATCCATTACTCTCTCAAAAGAATAAAAAATCTGACTATACTATAACATACTTACTAATAAGCAAGTGACATGTAAAGGAAAATATATCTACAAATTAAACTGTAAAATATGCGTATCTACAACATGTACTGTGCACTCTCATAAAGGAATACACATTTACAAATATACATTGCAAAAAATATTGCAATTCACAGGTTTATGATTCACAGATACACCTATTTGAGGGATTGTCATTAATAATTACATGGAAATTATTTTGTGGGTTTTGGAACCACTAATGATGCTGCAACCCTGCTACTTTAATGGACTGCAGATCCAAGCAAACTTGCGAGCACTGTGTCATTGGGCAGTTTTGGAGTCTTCTGGGTGAAGGAGGAGCACACTAGCTTTAAAAGTGAGTCATAACAAGCCGTCAGGATCACAATCTGTGGTGTCTTTTTGTTTCAGTGCTTCCCTGCACAATTGGAATTACAATTACAATGTAGTTTTCTCCACATTAATATACTTGTCCTGTGCCCGTTTGTTCATCTGGGGAGTGCTACCAACTTATACAAATCTTCATATACATTGGCACTATGGAAGGACAAAACTTTACATAATTTTCAGGAGGCTGTTCATGGGGGATTTCATTTCCTAGATACACCACCATTATCTGCATCTTCAAAATTGGAATGTGTCATTAATGTTTATCAGTTTGTACTTATGTTTTTTTGTTCTTTTGTGTCTGTAATATTAATCATTTTTGTCATTTACTACCATAAATATTCACAAAAATTGATTAGAAATTTGTTTATTATTTATATTTTATAAAATGTTACAGTTTACTAAAGAACTGCCGAACTATGAACTTTATCTGGGGGACACCATGCATCTTTGTCTCAGCAACCCTTCGTACACACATGATTTGATTTCTC
This sequence comes from Polypterus bichir lapradei, assembly GCA_026402145.1. Taxonomy (NCBI): domain Eukaryota; kingdom Metazoa; phylum Chordata; class Cladistia; order Polypteriformes; family Polypteridae; genus Polypterus; species Polypterus bichir. The sequence goes on along the minus strand of JANRMT010062818.1, from coordinate 59,658,090 downwards.
AGTGATTATTGAATCTCACGTTTCTTTCAACTTTTTGCCCAAAACATATTCACAGATTTTTGTGAATCGCAAGGGACTGCTGTATTGTATTTGCCAACATGCAAGAGTTTATTTAACTGGTACTGTTAACTCAATGAAGCATGGGCAAAGTAGAGACTAGCATTCTAACCTTGCTAATGCTAAAACAAGCTATAGATATAACAAATGAAAATCCATGAAAAGAACAATGGAGGAAAAAATGTCTCAATGTAAGGAATGATGACAGCAACTGGGCAAATAAAAAGTCTGGCATACCTCACACAAGATGAAACCCTGAACGCTCATGTAAAATAAGGATTGGAGCTTAGAACATTGGAACGTTCTTCCAGAGTAGCCAATACACACAGCTATGTAGGGAAATGGACAATTACAGATTGGATATACTGCATATTGGTTACATTAGATGGACAGCTTCTGTGGAATTCTGCATTGGAAATGGAAAAGTCTTTGTAAACTCAGGGTATGATAAAGACCACATGAGAGAAGTTGGAATCTTCCTTATCAAAAAAGTGGGAAGATCACTATTAGGATGGAAACTGGTCAGTAATGGGGCAGACTTTAGTCAGCACACTCTAAAATGATGGTAAAGGTCTATGCACCAATAGAAGATGATGAAGAAATGGTCAGGAATGAGTTCTACAACAAGTTGTAGGAAACATTTGATGGTATCACTAAAACTGAGATTAAGATATCGATGGAAGGCAAGAATGCATAATAATAACACAGTCACCAGGGTTATGAAGATGTGGTATTAGTCATTAGCTCGGCTAAACTGAAAAATGGCAACAGCAGCAGGCTATTGCTGTTCTGCAGCCAAGCTAGTCAACAACAAAACATGGGAAGCCCCAGATGGCAATTAAAGTATTAAAACATAATGCTTGCATCAATAGGAGATGTGAGTAAGTGATTTTCATAGAAGAAGAGGGGGACTGAAGAATCAAAGGATTTAAGACAGAAGCTTGGAAGCTGATAGACGAGAGTAAGGCAATGAAGGTCAAGATAAAGCATGTGAAGATAGCAGAGGTAAAGGAGATTTCAAGAATTATCCCAAATAACTTGTTATAAACAGTTGCAAAAGGGATAACAAATGCATGGATTGAAGAAAAGGTTGAAGAAGAAAACAGAGCAGCCAAGAATAATAACTTGAGTTTATTAAAGACATCACAGGTATAAGGACCAGCATCAGTGTTCTCCTCAAAGACACATGTGGCAAAATGCTGCTAATGACATGGAAACAAGGGGTAAGGTGGACAGAACACTTCAAAAATATCCCTGTATTAGCCAAGCACTGCACAGACTCACAGATGTGAGAATTCAATGCCACCAATATGTGATAGTCACGTACAGTAAGTGAAATATTGGCAAAAAAGACTGTCAGGGCAATCACAAATATATACAATGATAAGAGTTCACATAGCGATCATATCAAAGCTTATCCCACAACTAGCAACATGTACCAACTGTCCCCGAGAAAATATTATGAGCCATCTAAGCCACAACACATAGGCTAAACATGTTCCATCATAGATACTTCCAATGGATTCTAAGAGTCTATTATTATGACAGTATTACCAATGAGAAATTATTAAAGACTGCAGTAGGCTGGCACCCTGCCCAGGGTTTGTTTCCGGCCTTGCGCCCTGTGTTGGCTGGGATTGGCTCCAACAAACCCCCATGACCCTGTAGTTAGGATATAACGGGTTGGGTAATGGATGGATGGAAATTATTAAATAGAACAATCTACAGAATGTAGTTGCAGAATGAAGTCTTTGATTGACTGGACATATTTTAAAGCAAACTGAAAAAAAAAAATCATTTTTACAGCCATGAGATAGATAGATAGATAGATAGATAGATAGATAGATAGATAGATAGATAGATAGATAGATAGATAGATAGATAGATAGATACTTTATTAATCCCAAGGGATACCATAATATGGAGAAAGAGCGAAGGGAAACAAAAACACCTTGAAATGAACTTTTCAAGATGGCCTAAGGAAAGATAACATGAAGTGGGAAGAAGTAGAGAAGACAGCAAATGACTGAAAATTGTGGAACAATGTTGTGATCTTATGTGCTCAAAGACCATGAATATGTCTAAAGATAGATAGATAGATAGATAGATAGATAGATAGATAGATACATCCATCCATCCATCCATTATCCAACCTGCTATATCCTAACGACAGGGTCACGGGGGTCTGCTGGAGCCAATCCCAGCCAACACAGGGCGCAAGGCAGGAAACAAACCCTGGGCAGGGCGCCAGCCAACCGCAGTAGATAGAAACATTGGAAAACCTAATCCTTATGAAGTATTAAGAATTAAATGGTGATTCATGTGTTTGAGTACATTGGTGCAAATTAAGGGGAAGTAATTTTTTTAAGCCAAAAAGCACATGTTCAGACAAAGGGTCTGGAAAAGAAATACTGAGTTACACAGAGGAAATGAAAACTTTGACAAATTTTAAAGGGTATCTGGATGAGATATTAGGACGTTTCAGCTACTGCATTAGCTAAATGAAACAAAATTAATGAAGTAAATGGTTTCATCTCATTTGTGCATCTTGTTTTACTCTATGTTTTTGTGCTCCAAATGCATGTTTAGTTACAGTATAATGAAATGGTAATAAAGAAAAAAGATTATCAATATTGCTGTACTGTAGCTTGTTATAATTATGTTTTTGTGTGATTCATTCAATACTACAACAACAATATTCATTTATATAGCACATTTTCATACAAATGATGTAGCTCAAGGTGCTTTACAGGATGAAGAAAGAGAAAAAGACAAAATATAAAAAATAAAATGAGGTAATACTAATTAACATAGAATAAAAGTAAAGTCTGATGGCCAGGGAAGACAGAAAAAAACAAAACAAAAAAAAAACTCCAGGCGGCTGGGAAAAAAAAAATCTACAGGGGTTCAAAGGCCACGAGACCAATACATATCCATGCTAGCTTTGTTGAATGGGATCTAAACCCTCTGAATTACTTTAATGAGCATCATGAAGCATGATCATACATTCCGCTTAAAGTGTCAAGATGTTACCTATAAAGGCATATTCAATTTTCCAAAGTTTCAGACTTTTATTTAATCTTGTATCAAATCAAAACAAAAAAATTTGAGCTAAGAATAATAATACACTTTGTTGCTTAGCTCATCTTCATTAGGAATGTGTAAAGGGCAAGACTTAATCTGAGATGGACCATCAATATGCAAAGGAAACCACAAACACCCTATCCCTTAGTCAGGATTTAGTCAATCATTCTAAAAATAAGTGGTGAATTTTTATAAATCCAAGAATGAGTACACAGTGGTGTAGAAAGATGATTTTTAGATACCAGTGCAGTAAAAGTGTTGAAGATGAACTCTTGATGTTATGGAATCAACTTTAATTAGTGAGGTGGGGAAATACATAACGTTTCTCAACCAAAAGTGTAAATTTAGAAGGCATAGTGGTTGCGAATGCGAAATATCCATGCTCATGTAGCCGTACTGTTCCCATCTATCTATCTATGCAATAAAAGTCATGTGTAACTGATTAAAACTACATTATATAAGGTCATATGTTCTAAAAAAAATTTTAAATTAAGGGCTCACACCTTAATGCTTAATCACTCTCAAATGTCAGTGTAACATGTTGCTCCATCAGCAAGGGCTGTAGCACTCTCAGTCACCCTTCCTTTCACCTCACAGTAACAGGCTGTAGGACCCTCAGCACAACATTCCATTCATAAACCTAAAACTAAATCTGAAAGATACATTCTCCTATCTTCTTGAAAGTTTACTATCCATTAAATTTTTATACAACTTCTAAGTGATGGGTGCAGTGTGCCACTTGCTCTAAACCTGCACAGTCTTATGTAACTAAAGTCAGTAACTGAACTGAACAGAAAACATATACTTTATGGCTTTATAAGAAGTTTTCACAGTAGATACAATCATTTTCATACACATACTTACAAATACAAGGCAGTAACTGTAAAACACATACCAATTCACACCAATTGTAGTCTGTCAATAATGTACTGTATATATAGAAATTAATTCATTTCAAGTTCCATAGTCATTCTGGTTGATGGCTTCTAATGTTGGAAAACTAAAGTGAGATAAGATGAGTTGGCAGCAGCAGTGGATAGAAAAATAAATACTTCCGCAGGGAAATGGTGAGGTCAAAGTTTAGTTGACCTAAACCAAATGTCTGCTCAGCTGTTTCCTGGGTATTTTCCAGTATACTGCGGTGCAGGGCTTTATTCACTTTTGCTTCAGTCATATCATAGTATAATACTTTCTGTTTCTGGTGATGTCATTATCTGCTATCCACTCTGTGGACTAATTCACAAGTGATACATATTAAATACCAATCAGTAATGGCTATTTCTATTTTGAATAATTAGAACTGTAGAGAATCAACATTTTGGCTCTGTGGGCTTTATCACGTATGTCATTAAAAAGAAAAAACAAACTATATACACTGGGGAATGAATGAACAAAACTGGAAGAGATAAAAGTAATAAAAGACTAGCTTGGGAAATGCTGGCATTACAGAATATGAAGAAGGAGATTGAATAGTTAGTCAGTCATTCAGCTCTGTAGGAATGCTATCTAAGTCTAGACCTGGGTGGTTGTGAGAGGAGGTGAGTCTTGTCTACACTGGCAATGACATGAGATGCTCCAGTTGTTAATACCAGAAAAAAATGTATTTAGTTTTTCAATGCTTCAAAGGACAAGGCACATCTCCCTATTAATATGACATATACTGAATTAACAGGGATACGTAATTGCCAAAACACACAGAAGCAAAACAGTATAACCCTACTTCATTACTAAATATGAATATGCAAACATTGAATCTGTGTCATTTATTCAGCTTTTGAAGGCAAACTAATGTTCATTAGATAACCAATAAGTAAAAGCACAAATGTCATATATTTAAATCATATACTGAAGAATGTAATGTTATCTCACAGTTATAAATTTAACATGAAATGAAGCCCAAGTAACTTTTTAATTCTGGATTTGTACACAGGCATAAGCAACAGCAAAGTCTGATCACTTATGTAAGAACACAGCAAAACAAAGGATGTTTAACAGTAGTTCTGAAATGAAGGATTAATCTCTATATATATTTAAAATCTAATGTCTGTCTGTCTGTCTACTTTTCACAAGAGAACTACTTAACAGATTTACATCTTTTTTTTCTATAATTTGCTTGAACATTTCTGTTGATTTTGCCACATCCCCCATCGTGCTAAGTATCATAGTTCACTTGCTGTACTGATTTATTTGCGCAAATCTGACAGAGATGCAGCGGGCCGAGAGTAGGGGACAGGGCCTTCCTCACTCACTCATGTGTCAACCTCGGAGCGTAATTTACATCCTCTTAGGTACTGAATGAGAGAACTACTTAACGGATTTAGATCGGGTTTTTTTCTAGAATTTGGTTGAACATTCTGGTTGATTTTGCAACTGCTAAGAATCATAGTTCGCTTGCAGGAACGATACATTTGCGCTAATCCGAGACAGAGGCTGTAGGCCAAAGGGAGGGGAAAGCGTGATGTCAGGAGTGCAGAGTCAGTCTACCTCTGCGTTTTTGAGTGTACCTTGCCTCCACTTAGCTAGCAATACCTTTAGTTTATTGATTTTTAAAGTTTGTCCTGTTTCACTACTACGCAGGCGGAGCCGCAGGGGACGGCTAGTACACTACTAAACTAAGAAGTTTAGTTTCACACGGGAAGCTTTAAAGTTGGGACAAATTTGGCAAATTAAAGTAAAATACGTTTCTGATAGTTGCACTTTGAATTAAATTGACTCATCTGTTAAATATTACTCTTTAGTAATATATTTAAACCAGCTAATTATACAAACATAAATCTTACAAAAGCAAATTTTGCAAACCAATCAGACTGGTTCAATGACAAACCAGACTTTGAAAGCATGTTGTTATTTAAATGGAAATATGCAGAGTTTAGAGATCAGAATTCACTAATTCAATAATAATAATAATAATAATAATAATAATAATAATAATAATAAATTTCATTATTTAGCACCTTATCATACATTTACAAGCAAATCATGGTGCTTTTCACAGATTAATCAACAAAAACAATAAAGATAAACTATAGTTATTTGGATATTATCATTAATTAATATTACAACAATTTCTAATAGATGTAAGTGCACTAAATAGAAAAACAACCTGGGCATTTTTAAACAAACTTTCACTCTTATCAGAAACAGATTCCTATCGTTTTCTAATGAAAAACCTTATGCATAAAGATGGCAAGAGAACAACCAGGTCTAATTTACATGTATATACAAAGAAATCTTCGGCATGTGTACATGGCAACACAATAAGTAGAGACAGTTTGATGTTAGTAAATCTAATGAAAACATACCAAAGCAAAGAAAACAGTCAATAGTAATTTCAGTAGATTTAGCATGTAGATTGTGCTCTTGAATCAAGAATGTGATCAGTTGACCAGCTGATATGGAGGAGAGGAAAACAAAAAACTAAGATTGGTTCACTTTGAGAAAAAGAATCCTCTGGAGATCCACAGTCAGAAGACAGGAATGAGCTAATCAAATAGTTAAGACTGATCCTAATCAGGTTTTGCATCGTAGAAGTCACAATGACCTAGGCCAGTTGGTCACCCTCCCTCCACTGGGCACAAGTGATACAGATAGCACTGTCGTCAATAAAGCAAAGTCGTCAACAATAATAATTCAGTACAGTTATAATAATGTTTGAATTTTTTTACTTAGCATGGATTTTAATCAGAATTTTTCAATTACTGGACAGAAAATGTGAGAGAATACATTTAGAATGTGCACATACTAAGATATTCGCTTCCCGGGTCCTCCTTGCATGGAGTTTGGATGTTCTCCCCGTGTCTGCATGGGTTTCCTCCGGGTGCTCTGGTTTCATCCCACGGTCCAAAGACATGCAGGTTAGGTGCATTGGCAATCCTAAATTGTTCCTAGTGTGTGCTTGGTGTGTGGGTGTGTGCGTGCCCTGCAATGGGCTGGCACCTTGTCCTGGGTTTGTTCCTGCCTTGTGCCCTGTGTTGGCTGGGATTGGCTCCAGCAGACCCCCATGACCCTGTGTTAGGATATAGTGGGTTGGAAAATGACAGACTGACTGACATGCTAAGACAAATCAGTTAGTTTATGGTGATAACATTCTTTATAAATCCTATGCTGAAATCCCCCAAGATTATAAACCGTTTTTTGTTGTTACACTGAAGAGATCCTCTTCTCTGTGACACATTAAAATTCAAACCTTGCATTATATTTTGATATTTAGGAATGCCAATGCCTGTTTACTGAAATTATAGTTGGGTAACCACTTGATGAATATTCCATTATTTTAAAGCTGTTGTTGCTGTTAGTATTTATATATTTTATATTGTATTACAGAAAGAGGTACAGTATTGTTTACTTCAATAATGGGGGTACTTAAATAAAAAGCCATGGGAATGGGATTTCTGTCTCTGTCATTGTATCAAATGTTATTGTGTATCATAAAATTTCAATGATATCGGTACCGAAAACAAATATTCTGGTACTGTGACATCCGTAATTATATTATTATTTCCCAACTTTGCTGTTTTTTGGAACGGAAACTTAAATTAACACATTCTACAATTATACTACAGTGAATTCCTCCTCATTTGAATTACCTTTCTTTTAATGTCACTAATGTACTTTATCTAAAGTCTGTTTTAGAAACAATTTGCAGTTATTTGTAAATTGCTCTACATTAGCCTCACACCTAAAGCTTGAAGGTACTTAAGTGCTGCATAGTTTTAGCCTTAACCTGTGTGCATGCTAACAAGGGCAGGGAAAATCAAAAATAATCTAGAGTAAAACGGTTTAAGTAAAAGAAGATGCTTCTGTTTTCAATGCTTTTTTCAACATTGCCATATAGAACCTATAGCATGCAGAGCCAGGATGTATAATAATAATACTTCATCTTTGGCAAGAGTGTTTCTTTTTGCCTATTTTAAGAAGGGCCGAACTACAGGAAAACATTTTGTACTTACTTACTTTGTAGTTAAGTAGAAATTATCTAATTCCAAAGTATAGAATTGTCCAGGTTAAGCACCTTTTAAACAATTTGTTTGTAAATATCTGTCTCCTGATCTGACACAATAAAAATACCTGTGTGAAAATAAAAAGTCAGTCTACTGTTCTATGGCCAAGATAGAATCTACATTGGCAAGAAAACATAAGTGGACCCTTTGAAATGGTTTTCTTCATTAATTGATCAAAAAAATGTCATCTGATTTTCATCTAAATCACAAGTGTAGACCAACACAACATGCTTAAACTAATAACACACAATAATATTCTTTCTTGTCTTTCTGAATACACACGTCAAACATTCACAGTGTATGCAAGAGCCATTTGCCAGTTATTTAAGGCCTTGTTAACTTGATAAAAGTACTGTATTTTCTTAGTTATATTAAATATTTGCCTATAAATTAGTGCATAGCATATGGGAGGTTCTTATAACCCCCACAAGCTGAATTGAATTGGTATATTCAACTATTACTTGTCCTTTTGTCCATAGATTAGTCTCAGTTAGTGGCCTGCCATGCCGTAGGTAAAGCATGGAAGGCATACGGTTTCAAACTGTGCCTTAACGGGCTCAGTTGTATGTGCAGAGCCATACGTTTAGAACATACTGAATATGAAGTAAAGCATACAGAAATAACTCACCCTTAAGTATAGAAACAATAGAAGTTTAACAAGAAGAAACATTTTCCCTTTTTTTTGGTTTTTATTCTATATATGTAACAACTTTTCTCTATTCTTGTGTGGACTATTTGCTTTGAATTTTCACTAAAAAATTTTAAAACAAACCTTTTTTGGACTGAGAAATTTCCTTTGGTACACGTTTGACCCATGCTTGATCCTGCCTTACTTACCAGCAGTTACAGTATTTTGTAGAAAAATCAAGTGAACTCTTTGATTTAGTAACTGGTTAAACCTCCTTTGGCAGCAATAACCTCTAACAAGTGTTTTCAGTAGCTGTAGATCAGACCCGCATGATGTTTACAAGAAATTTTGACCATTCTTCCTTATAGAACTGCTTCAACTAAGCCATATTCTTAGGATCAATGGCTCTATTGTGGTCATTCCATGGCATCCCTAATGGGTTTAGGACTGAGATCTGAGTGACTCCAAAAGGGAGATTTCTTCTTTTAACCATTCTATAGCAGGTTTAATTTGATATTTAGGGTTATTGTCCTGCTGCATCACTCGACCACTAGTGATTTTCAGCTGGCAGACAGACACACTGATAATATTCTGTAGAATACCTTGATAAACTATGGAATTCATTTTTGATGATGGCAAATTGTCCACTGTACTTCACCATTGGGATAGCATTTTTTATGTTATGTGGTGTCCTTTTTTGCAGCATATGTACTACTGTGAAAAACATGAACTTCATCAGTCAGCAAAAGATTTTTCAAACTAGTGTTGTAGAGAGTCAAGGTGGACTTTGGCAAACTTCAGGGGCCTCATGCATAACGCCATGCGTAGAATTCACACTATAACATAGTGTACGGACAAAAGCGGAAATGTGCTTATGCACAAAAAAATCCAGATGCATAAATCTGTGCGTTCGCCAACTTCCATGTTTTTCTGCTCTATAAATCCCGGTCAGCATGAAAAGTAACGCACGTGCACGTGCCTGCTGTCCCGCCCCAACTCCTCCCAGAATTACACCTCTTTGAATATGCAAATCAATATAAATAGCCCTTAAGCTCAGCCTTCTGTGAAAAGACAATGGCAAAAGCACGAGGGAAAATAGAAGAATTGAAGAATACCAAGTGGAGGCAATGAAAAATGTATTATTTGTTGGTTTAAACAGTGGTATACACAACAAAAGAAAGTTGATCGAGTGACATATAAAGTGTTGGAGAAACTCGAAAGCTCAAGTTCACAAAGTCGCACAGTGCCCGAAATAAAAAAGAAGTTGTCAGATATCAAATTCTCTGTGAAAAGGCGAATCGTAGCACACCGTCTGAGTGTCATATGAAAGCTTATTAAGCTACAGAGAAAAAAAAAAAAGGCACACAGTGGGGAAAAAAGCACAAAATATCAACTTTAATCTCTAAATTTCCACTTTAATCATGTAGTTTATTTTGTCATTAAAGTAGAACATCATAAACTTAATTTTAATCATTTAATTTACTAGTTTCTCAAATCCCATCATAACTAAAGTAGCATGTTAAATGCTTTGTTTTGTATTTGATCTTCTATGTGCTCTATGTATGTGAATCACTAAGTGCTTCCGGGCTTTCTCTTCCTCCAACGGGACACAGAATTCATTACATTCGTAATATTACAGCTCTTTGAATAATTAAAATACTGAGATGTATACGTGATATTTTCATGATGATAGGAGTTAAAGCATGTTATTAAACATGGGAGCATGGTGGCGCAGTGATTGTTCATGTCTCACGCAAGATATTTGCTGCGCCATGCATGACCATCGATGAAATACTTTATTGCAGCAGTACTGTTTCTTTCAAATGTACTCACCTTCAATTCCTGTCCTTACTTTTCTTTCTCCAAATACCCAATCGCCACAAAATCAGCTCTGTAATAGACGTTAAGCCGTCTGCAAACTTAGAACGCAGATTCTTCAAAACTTTTAAGGAACATTGAAATATCTTCGTAATAAGTGTTTAATTATTCTATCCATCTATCCTTCCAGTGTAGCGCCAGCACCAGAAAGAATACAGCGCGAGGCAGGAACAATTCGTGAACGGAGTGCCAGCGCCTCACTACCGCTGTGGCACCCTGTCCTCACATGTTTAATTATTAACAATATAAATTATTTAAATAAAGTTAACGTTTTATCTGTATAATATAATAAACATATTTTGCTGCATTTCATCTTAAAAATTATACCGTCATCATATGTAAATACGCGTTTTATAAAGTGACTCAGGTTGTGCAATATTATAACTGTATCACAAGTTTACAGTGAGGTAATTGTACTTATAAGTAGAAAGCATTCTACATGGAGCACTTGATGGACTGATTGAGTGCGTTTACAGTTCTTGGGATGAAACTGTTTCTGAACCGCGAGGTCTGTGCAGGAAAGGCTCTGAAGCATTTGCCGTATGAGAGCAGTTCAATAGACAGCACGGCTGAGGCAGCGTGTGCTAGATGCTGTATACTAATAATTCTCTTTCTGATCAGCTGCTGTACAGCTGTGATTCCCCACTCAGATACAGTGATATAAATACTCCGAGTGGTGCAGTGAGAGTAATATGGAAAAAGATGATCCGCTGTAGCAACCCCTAACAGAAGCAGCTGAAAGAAGAAGGTGCAGTGAGAGTAACAACACTAAAGCAGCTATCGTATTTAGAATAGTTTGACCATTCTGTGGACCATTATATTGTTACAGGTTAATTACAATCAGATGCATTAATCTAATAAACAATATGAGGTTAATTTCAATGTATTTATAAAGCTGCGTCAGGGATGTGGATCTAAAAAAGAAAGGGTAACCACTCAGGAACAGTAGCACTGCTTTTACGCTGGGTGCCGCCAGTCTGCAAAACCGAGCGCAGAACTTGCATATGCCAGGGTATGAGCTACCGTGGAAATGTGCGTGGTTTTACACCAAGTTTAGGTTTTATACCTCGTGATTTGAACATAAAAACGTTCTTATGTAACATTTTTGTGCATATGCACCGTTCATACATGAGGCCCCAGGTGTGCAGCAATTGTTTTTCTTTTAAGAGCAGCTACTTTCTCTTTTGTGTTCCACCATGGACACCATGCCTATTTAATGTTTTGTATATGGGAGACTCATGAACAGAGATATTTACCTGTTCCATTGATTTCTTCAAACCTTTAGCTGTTACTCCAGGCTAGGGCACAGCCTTTTGTTCCTGTTTTTGAACTGGAGTAAGTTGGAATCTCAAGGTACTATCACTGTCCTTGACACAATATTCAAGAGTCATGTTAGCCAAAAACAATTCTAATAATTCTGCTTTGATCTCATCCATCGCTTTTCCCTTGTCATCACTGAGCTTTTTAATCACTGCAATGACCTCAGGCTAGTGATAAGAGCAGCTTCCCCCCTTTCAGGTGTCTTCATTAAAGACTCAATAGCGCTGACCTCTCCCAAAATGTGACAGAAGCTTTTCAGAGGCAACATTTGAACTTATCAGAACAGAAGCATCAGCTAGTAATTTGCAGGAAAATTTCACTATCTTTTTTGATCTTAGTAGGGCTCAACATATACTTATTATTTACTATTATTGAACGTGTCTGATTTGTCAACTACCATTAGCATATTCAATACTACCTGACAGTCTTGAGTGCAACAACATAAGTAAACAGTTTCTTAAACTATGTTTTAGCCTATGCTCTCATCAACTTTCTCAAAACCACTTAATTCAATTCAGGGTCATAGGTGTCGGTCTGCTGCAAAGCCCTCTCATGTATACACCCACGTTCACACTGGGCCGACTTAAACTAAAATGTCAGCAGAATAAGTCAGCAAACTAATAAAATACAGCCATCTGGCATTTCAAAAGTGACACAGAGGAAGAATGGAATTTGGAGACAGTTTGGCTGAAATGGTACAAGATCTGTTGACTGAATAAATAAGTAGTAGATTAATGAAATAATGGTGTTCCTAAAGATAAAAATGAATATTTATTACGAGTTTTTCAATGTCTTTTTCTTTTTCTTCCTCTTCATGCTTTCCCACTTCTATATGGGGTCAATGTGCTTGATCAACCTTTTCCTTATAGCCTGGTCCTGCACTTCCTCCCCAGTAAGACCCTATTCCTTCAGATCTTCTTTTACTTTATCCATCCACCTCCTCTTTGGCCTCCCTAACTTTCTGTTCTTATGTACTTCCATTTCCATCACTCTCTTTGCCCACATTTTTGTTGACTCTTCATCACATGAACATACCACTTCAATCTACTTCCCTGTAATTTCCTTGATATCTCTTCCACTTTTGTTGTACCTCCGATTGTCTCGACTCTTATTCTGTCCTTTTGGGCAACTCCATACACCCACCTCAACATTCTCATTTCTGTCACATCTAATTTCTTCCCCTGCACTCTCTTTACTGTCCCTGTCTTAGCTCCAACCATCATTGCTGGTCTTATCAATGTCTTAAGAACTTTAGTTTAACCTTTGTCCTAATTCTTCAATCACACATTTCTCCTGATACTTTCTTCCAAATGTGCTATCTGCACTGCACTCTATGGGTGTTCTCTGCGTCTAATTCTGCATCTTGGGCTACCACTGATCCTAGATATTTAAACTTACCCATTCTTAGCAATAACTCTCGCAGCATGCTAACCTCTGAATCCTGATCATTATTGAATCTCAAATATTCTGTCATCTTCCTATTTATCTTCAATGATCTGCTTTCCACAGCCTTAAACTAACAACCAATGCGACAAACCAGCTCAACTTAGTCCGGGTCCCAAGTTCGAATAAAAAGAGAGAGTTGCTGTCAGAACATTAGCCAAAACCTTAAAGATGTTTTTCAATGTGACAAAAAATAACTCAAGAGGCTAGGTTCCTACAATATGATTTTATAATTATAAATCATCAATTCAAAAAGATCAAGCTATCTTTGCTTTTAATACGTATCCATATATTTTCCTGAGCCCCTTTTGTTAATTATAGGGTGTTGGAGAGCTTTAGACTATCAAGGTATCATAAGGGACAATTCCAGAATAGGATGTACAATTAATACAAACTTCATTAATATAAACATCAGGTAGAAATTATAGAAGTGAGCATCCATCATTTCAGTAAATTATTATGTGTGGGTGGAGTGGTGGCTCTGAGGCTAAGGATCTACGCCGTTATCCGGAAGGTTGCTGGTTCGAATCCCCGTTACTGCCAAAGGGAATCTTACTCTACTGGACCCTTGAGCAAGCCCTTTAACCTGCAATTGCTTCAGGGGCACTGTACAATGGCTGACCCTCCCCAAAGGGTACGCAAAAACTAACAAATTCCTAATACAAGAAATTGTATAAGGCAAAATAAAGAAAAACAGTGGTGTAGTGGTTAGCATTGTTGCTCTGCTACTGATGAGATTTGGGTTCAGTTCCTAGTCTGGATTTTGCATGCTTCCCCCTTGCTCAAGTTGTTTTCATCCAGGTCTTACAATGTTCTCACCCTCCCATCTCAGCAAGGCAGATTGTCTGATGACTCAACATTGACTCTGTACATAGCAAACGCTGCTGTCTTTACTAGCATGATAATAACATTTTGAATACTTACTCAGCTAGTAGTGTATGGATGCATGAAATTCAAAAATCAACAGTCGGCTTTTTAAACAAGGATGAGAAGAAATGTTTGATTTCACTCAAGAGTGTTTATAATGCTACAGTGGTAGTGTCTATTTATAGTAAGTGCATATGTTAAGGAAATAAAAAAGAAAAATGGCAGCATTTAAATAAAGAAGTGCTGATGAGCAATTAGAGTCTGTGATCATCTATGACAATAGACTAATGTGTAGTCTGCAATGAAACAAATTCATGAAAAAACAATCATAATTATCGGGCCTTCCTCAACTGTCACAGTGGTGCATCCTAATTCATTAAAATATAATTGGAAGATATTACAAAAGTTCCATTAGGAACCCTTTTAGCTTAATGATTGTAGACTTATGCTTGAAACTACTGTGAAATGAATGATGAACAGAAAACAGAAACAACTTTAATCCCCAGTTGTATTACTGGATTTTGATAGCTCCCAAGAGAGGATTTTTGTTAATTTGAGGGCCATTAAATAAATACCGTTAGTTCAAGCTTTGATTAATGGCAGGAGATTTTTTTTAATCATTACATTACCTTTAAGTCATTGGAAAAGATGATATATAATAGGTCAGTATCAGCATGAAATGTTAGAGAAGAACCAGCAAAGAGCTCACATCAGATGGCATGTATGAAATTTGCGTTTATCATTATTTTATGATTAAAGAGGAAAATTGACCTTCTGGGATTACCTTTACTATAATGCTATTTTTCTTTAAATTTTGCTCACTTTCTTCTCTATAGGAGTGTGACATGATTTCCTAATGTCTATTGATTGCGAGATTTTTGGGCTGGCAGGGTGGTCTAATGGATAAGACAACTGAGTTTAAAGAATAACAACATAAGACGTTTGTCAAACAGGATGATACCATTCAGTCTATCAAGCTCCTTTAGCTAATAGTTACAGTAAGTGTCTTGATATCACTTCCAGATACTAAGACGGAGGTTTCTGCAGCTCAAAGTCAGATTGGGGCAACCCTCTTATCCACTGGTATAAACTCTAATGGTACAGCCCCCAGCTTGGGGTTTGTAAGTATCTCACATCTGCCAAGGGCAGCTCCTTAGAAGAAACAGAACTTCATTGTTAGAGAAACAGACCATTTTTCAATTTGAAGTCTGTTTCCAGAATCATTGCTGTGTATAAATGTGAATTTCATTAAAAAAATATTTTTAAATTTTAATAATAATAATAATACATTTTATTTATTTGTAGGCGCCTTTCTGAACACTCAAGGACACCGAACAATAGACAAAACACAGATTATAAACAAAAGTAAAATACAAAAGTTAAAATCAGACAGAGCAATTGTAATCAAAGAGAAAAAGCAGTCTTAAACAAATGAGTTTTAAGTTTAGATTTGAAAAGTGAAAATGATTCAATATTTCTAAGCTCAGGTGGTAGTGAGTTCCAAAGCTGGGAAGCAGAGCAACTGAATGCTCTGCTCCCCATGGTGGTAAGACGGACGAAGGGGACAGTCAAGTGGATGGAGGAAGAGGATCTAAGGGTACGGCAGGGAATGGCAACATGGAGGAGGTCAGACAGATATGGAGGGGCAAGGTTGTGGATAGCTTTAAAAGTTAGTAGGAGAATTTTGAATTGAATTCAGAACTGAACTGGAAGCCAATGAAGCTGCTGCAAAACAGGAGTGATATGGTGAATAGAGGGAGTTCTAGTAATGATGCGGGCAGCTGAATTCTGGACCAGTTGAAGCTTATAAAGAGATTTGTGAGAAAGACCAAAGAAAAGGGAATTGCAATAATCCAGACGAGAAGTGACAAGGCTATGAACAAGGATAGCAGTGGTATGGGGAGTGAGGGAGGAGCGAATACAATTAATGTTACACAAGTGGAAATATGCAGACCGGAAGATGTTATTGATGTGGGACGGAAAGGATAAAGTACTGTCAAGGATGACACCCAGACTCTTAACCTGTGGGGAAGAGGAGACAGAGGAATTATCAATAACAAATGAAAAATAATCAGTTTTGGACAATGTTGATTTTGTAACAATGAGAAGAACCTCAGTTCACTATTTAATTTAAGAAAATTTGGAGAAAACCAGGATTTGATTTCTGCTATGCAATCAGTAAGTGAGGAGGGTGGAAAGGAAGCAGTAGGTTTGCAAGTGAGATAGAACTGGGTGTCATCAGCATAACAGTGGAAGCTAATGTTATATTTACGAAAAATATTGCCAAGGGGAAGGAGGTAAATAATGAAAAGGAGGGGCCCTAGGACAGAGCCCTGGGGCACACCTGAAGTAACATCAGTGGGTTGGGATGTGAAAGTTCTAAGCTGAACAAACTGAGTGCGCCTGAAAGGTAGGATCTGAACCAATCTAGTGGAGTGTGGGTCATTAAAAAAGGACATAAAGGAATTGCAAAATTCAGTTGAGTAAAGGTGAGAAGGTAAAGAATCTGGAGGATGTGTGATATTGTTAAGTAGTGAAAACAATGACTTGGTGTTTCCTTCATTGGAAGAAATAATGAGAGTATAATAGTTAGATTTAGTTTGGGCAATGCAGTCCTTGTAATAAAGTATATGGTTTTTGTACATCTCTTTGTGAACAATGAGTCCAGTTTTTTTATATAACCGTTCAAGTTGCCGGCCTTTGGCTTTCAAAAGCCGAAGTTCAGACGTGAACCAGGGAGCAGAAAAGGAGTAAGAAACAGATCTAGTTTTTAATGGAGTGACAGAGTTAAGAATACCATTACGTGCAGTGTTATAGTGTGAGACCAGTTCTTCAGGAGTGGATAAATTATTAATGTCTATAAGGGAAGCAATAAGAGAGGAAAGAGAGTCTAAATTAATATTCTTAATATTACGGAAAGACATGAGACGGGAAAGCTTAGTGTTGGAAAGTGCAAGTTTAGCATTGAGTGAAATAAGAAAGTGATCAGTTATGGGGAGTTCATTTGCAGTACAATCAAGCGGGGTAACTCCAGAACAGCAAATCAAGTCCAAGATATGTCCTTTGGAATGAGTGGAAACATCAGTATGCTGCTGGAATCCAAAACTCTCAAGGCAGAATGTAAAGTCTCTAGTAATAGGAACATTGATATTATCCATATGTATATTTAAATCCCACAGAAGTATTATGTTTGATGAAACAGTAGATAAGTGTGTAAGGAAAACAAGCAATGGTAAATTTAAAGAGCTACTATGGAGTTTAGTTTTTGTGTCACAATCAGACAGAACTGTACACTTAATGGGTTTGGATATAATACAAGTTTAATGTTAGTGGAAGCTTATTACACTACACAACACAGTTTACTATTTGGTTTTGTTTTTGTCTGATAAAAACAAGCATAACCAAAACTAGATACTGAATATGGACAATTTTACACAATTTTATAATTTTTAAAATATTTTCTATGTTATTTATGCTAAAAAAATCTGCGGTGACTGTTGGCACTTTTTTCTTTTCCTTTTATTGCACAGAATGGGCCAATTTGTAATGAAATTTAGGTGGATTTTAAGGTGTGAGGGTTTTTACTCTAAATGTCTACAGCACACAACATATCCTGCTCCAACGACAATGTGCTTATAATGAATGCATTCAAAAATCTCCTACACTGTGCTTTGTTATTTTCTACCAGCTATATTGATCTCTGATTCCATCTCAGGCACAAACAATTTATAGACAGAATTTTGCCACCTGCAGGCCTGAAAAGATATAAAAAATTAGAAAACAGAATCTACTGTGTTCTGACAGGTGTGACCATGAAAATCACAGGGCCTTAGGAAGGCTCTTAGGCTTGAATCAGTGTGCAGACCCCACCTAGCTATATTGAGGGAAACAAAGAAAAACAAGCATGTAGTGTCAAGGTTAGAGGCAGTGAGACTTAAATAGCCCATGTATAAGAATTGTAAACCCTTAATGAGCAGAGTAAGAGCAGGTAATAAGAGTATGGACAGGCACAAAATGACAGGGATAGCACCTGAGATTAAGAACAATATATACATTATATAAAAATGTTTATCAGGGCAGGATCACAGGAAACATGGAGCCTACCCTAGCAGGTTTAGATGCAAGGCAGGAAAAATCCCTGGTATGCAATATGTATGATATGGTTGATGTTAAGAACATAAAGAATATTATGATTTCAACTATCTATTTTGAGAGAGAGAAAAACATTGAAAAATTGGGGACAGATATTTAAAATATAATTCTGCTACTGGATTATTCTCACAATCTCAGGTATTTTGAGCTGTGAATATTAACTAAAAATGATAAATAATAAATATAGCATAAATACAAAAACACATTAGTATGTTTAGCTTTTCATCACTTGGCAGACTCTCTTCGCCTACCTACTGTAGTTCATTAGTGACATTGCTTACTCAAGAATTTTACAAGGTTTGTATCGCTTCGTTGTTAAATGACATTTTCAAAAGCAAAAGTGATTTGTCAGTAACAATATGCTGATCTTGTATAATGACCTTGTCAGTCTCTTGATCAGTGCCGTTTTATTTTCAAAAATTGGGAGTGGTCTCCCCTAGACTTTCTCAAGTACTCAGATACGGGGGTGGATATTTGAGGAGTAAACCACAAGACAATCATTATATTTTTATATTATGTACATTAAAGAACCATAAACAACAAAACAAATCAAATTAATAATATATTGAACAATTATTATAAAAGTAAAGTTGAATAAATCTGACTCAGCAGCTGCATGAATAAAAAAAAGTGTTCGGGTAAAGTACCACTTCCGGTTAATGGATTTGGCCCAAAAGGTAATACAGATGTACAATTCTGGTGTAACAACATGCCAAGTTTTATCCATCTATCTAGTTGCATTTTTAAATTATTGTGTTTACACACACACACATATGTAATTCCAAAAAACTGTATTTTCGGACTCAGGGATGTCTAAAATGTCATGATTCATCAAAATCTCGAGGATGAATTTTTTTCATGATTACTTTACTTTCTCTATACCTCATGTGCAAAGTGGCAGGTGAATTGCTGTTAACAAAAAGCAGGCACCTGAGAAATAAAATGAAACGTTACTCACTCGTGATTTTTCTGTCCATACGGTAAAGTTTTTGTTGACCAGCACATTCCAATTTCAGGCGTCTGAATTACATATTGATATACAACAAGTGCAAAGAAAGGAGGCACATAAATCGCTTTCTATTCCACATGCCTTACACGTGTATTCAGCTTGCTCTGTCACCGCAAATGCTGTGTGAACACCTACCCTCAGTCACCAGCTGCCGTTCACTGGATGAATATATGAGGGTGGCTTGTAGTGGATGACGTCCAGTTTTAGACTTAAAAGTTATAAGGGTTAAAAACTAACAGCAAGAATATACATTCAAAAATGAAAACTAAAATTATTTTAGTAAATTACTATTTTATTTGAGTTAGTCTTTCCAGCTACTTTAATAGTTTTGTTTAGTTTTAGTTTTTCATTTCGTTTTTGTTAATTATTTTATTTTAGTTTATGAAAGTGTTTTTTTTAATAATAGCTTCAGTTTTGATTTAAGTTTTCATTAACTATAATAACCTTGGTGGAGAGTCTTGAGGCTGGAGATGCGGGATGTGGAATAACATTTGTAGCATCAGTACAGGGATGAAGACAGCTGAAAGACTGCTACCTCTACAGCTCCACCAATGCTTCTCCAACTGCTAAGGTCCATTAGTTTGGGTGTGTGGATGCTGGTAGAGTTTCTGGATCATGGAGTCAAGAAAAAGTGTGGCAGATTGAGTTGCCAATGACCCCAGGAGAGCTGTGCAAAGCAAGACCAATGGTAAAACTGCACAGGCAAAGGATGTAGCAGAATGCAGAGGCATTACAGGGCAGCAACAGAAGCAGAACCTCAAAACTGAGATCCAGATCTGAAATGGTGTTTGCAGTGTCAGTTCAGTGAAGGAAAACAGCTGAGAGACCATTATACAGTATCTATAGCTCCACACAAGGAGGTTTGCCTGTTCACTTGTAATTAATAATAATAATAATTCATTACATTTATATAGCGCTTTTCTCAGTACTCAGAGTGCTATCCACAATAATTAACAGATCACTGCACATAAGTATAGTGTTTAACACCTCTGCTGCACTGCATGACAGTGCCATCTGACATTAATGAGGGAATTGGCTGGTCACGTTTGCATGTGAAGGCTCAATCAGCCAAGACAGTTTCCTTATTCATTTTTTGTGAGTCGTTAAGCAGAATTTACACCCAAAATAGTATAAACGAAGCTTGAGAAAGAGATTCAACAGATTAGAGTGGAGAGATGAAAAATAAAGAGCCAAAGGTAAAATTAAGAATGAAAATAAGAAAAGAAGGAATATTGGAATCATTTGAGCTGGTGTAGTAAAGAGGAGGCAAAGCATTTGGGGAAGATGCTCCATATGGAGCAGTGGTGCTCTAAGGGTAGGATGGTTCATGCTGAACGCTGCAGAGGAGTGACTCTCACTCAGACAGTCTCGCAGACAGTGGCTAGAGAAGGAAGCAGAGCTTGCAGGATGCCAGTGGATGCAGAGGGACGACAATAGGGACAAGAACCAATTAAAGATTGATAGCCCTTGCTGGAAGGCATCACCTGCTGCTGAGGAAACCTTAAAGAGGATGCAAAGGAGAAACTGTTTTTACACAATGAAGCTCTTGATACTCTTAATGGACAGATCCTGGCCATGGTTAATGCCTTCTATTTAACCCATTTTTTAATTAATTAATGTATTTAATTTAATTAATGTAATTATTTAAGGAAGCATTGTTGCACTTTATTTACTGTTGGGGCACTAGATTGCACCATTCTTGTTGCTATGTGTCCTCATTTGCTCTAGCCCATCTCGAACTATAACTGTTGATGACCCAGGTTCAAGAAGGTAATCCTAGCTGCGGGTAACCCCAGCATCACAACAACATTCAGCATCTGTGCTGCACCACCTAACAACAAAGCAATCAAGACCCCTGCTGATGTGCTTTTGTCATCGCCATTTCAAAGAGTTATACGCTGTTTCAAGAAGCTGGAAGTGGTCGATGGGGATAACAGCTTTGAAGGGAAGGCTGAAAAGATGCATCAGCCAAGGATGATTCACACACAATATGAGCTGGCATTCCATCACAAGCAGCAGGGGTGTCTATAAAAACAGCAATTGTGCAAAGTCGCAAGCAGAATTCCATCTAGTGTGGAAATGGCGAACAGTCCTTTTAAGAATAGTGAGCCACCAAAAACAGCTATGTAAAGAGCAAGAGGATCCATATTGGCACTCGGTGCTGGCACAACAATACTATTCAATGCAGCGCAACTGTTTGTAGTTCTTTACAACTCTAAGTTATTTTACTCACAAATATTACAAACATTAATTTGTCCTAGTTACTTGAGTTGTTAAAGTAAGAGAGAAAGAGGTTGGGACAATGCACTGATACCGCACCCACCATACAATGAACCACATCAGGATCCCAAATTAGGACCTGAGTGCAGCCGTGCAACAGGTGACACCTCAGCTCCACTCTAGTTCAAATGGAATGGAACAGTGTGAGGTTTTCTACAGTGGCTAGAGTGCCAATCCTGCCACCATTAAATTAAGAATTATTTAAATATGAAAAAACCAAGCCACTTTACCAGTGGGCTTACATAGTGTGTTGGGTCAACAAAGCAAACATGAAACAAAACCCTTAAAATTTACTGAATGTGTTTCACTTGAGAACAAAGATTTTTCTAAGTTTTGATTCATGTCTTAAGATGCTACATGCTAGAAATGTGTATATTCATATTGTTTTTGCAAAAGAATAAGTACTGTAATGGCCAAGCTTCCATTTCTTTTATGGTACCTTGGTAGACTCTGCTCTAGCTCTGTGCCAACCTATAAGCCCGTTGTCCTTCTGCTCACCTATGTTAATACAAAGTATATATATCTATATTTCTCTCACTCTCTTATATATATATATATATATATATATAGTATATATAAAATCCAATGTCTGTCTGTCTGTCTGTCTGTCTGTTCACTTTTCACAAGAGAACTACTTAACAGATTTAGATCAGGTTTTTTGTTATAATTTTCTTGAACATTCCGGTTGATTTTGCGACTTCTCTCATCACGCTAAGTATTATAGTTCAGTTGTGGCACTGATTTATTTTTGCGAATCTTAGAGACAGGCTGCAGGCCGAGGGGAAGGGGAGGAGGGACCTCAGGAGTAGGGAGTCGGGTGGGGCCATTACCACTCATGCGCCAGCATCCGTTCGAGTCGCTCTACCTCTCACCACATGTTGAAGTGTACCTTAACCTCCGCATAGCTAGCTATACTTGTTTGTTCAGCAGACATTATCATCTAGAGATTGTTAAAGAGTAACGTTTGATGTTTTTGAGAGAGAGATCAGAGCTATGTGTGTTTTAGAGGGTACATGTTCATTGGCAGAGATGGCCACATGCTCTTCTCACCACATGGGGGACACTCTCCTGTCAGAGCTGAACACGATCAGATACAGTGGCAACATTTGACATTAGAGCGTACCTACCTTCCGCTTGGCTAGAGATACCTTACCAATTTTTTACATTTTTGGGAAAAAGATCACAGCTACATTATCGCCCCTGATAGCAAAACCAAAAATATTGTATATCAAGAGGCCCTTGGATATGAAAGCTATCATTTTTTTTTGTTGATTTTTAAAGTTTGTCCTGTTTCACTACCACGTGGGTGGAGCCACAGGGAACAGCTAGTATATATGTATTTATTTATTTAACTATTGTAATTTAACTCCAAGTTCAAAATATGCCTGCTCTCCCCTTGACTACAAATGAAACACTCATAGTAAAATGGGGGACAGCTTTCCTAAGTAATTCTACATGCAATTTAGCTCCACTAGTAATTTACCTTCACTTAATCATCTTCCTTCTCTTTTTTCTTTCATAATATCAATCTCTATAATGTCACTTTAGGATCAGCTAAACTATAACAAAAGGGTGGCATTTTAAACTCTTAGAGGATCCATTGACCAGATATTGGAGGACGCTGGGCCCTGCTGCCACTATAAATGATCCAGGTGCCTATACAGATAACTCAAATGTTTCAAGGCACACATGGGGGAAACATAATGTGTAGATAACTGTAGTTTCTCTTGGTACCTCATCCACTCTCTTGACATTTAAAGGCTTACATTCCAAAAACAGAAGAAGACTTATCATTCTAGCTCAAGGCATAGACTAATTGAGCTAGTATAAATATAGGAATATTGGTTATAAGAATACCATAGACAAATATTACAATAAATAATTCTTGAACAAAATATAGCTTATAAGTTAACAGGAGTGGGGGGTATCCTCTAGGCAGTTTTCATTTCAATTTAAAAATGTGCAAACCTATGAGATTTTTTTTTTTCCTGAATCTCTACAGGGTGGTCCAGATCTAATTATGCAGATCCAGATCGTCTGGATGACGTTGATTTATGCGATTCCAGTTCGGCGCGAAAACAATTCTTCATGTCAGTTCGCACACTTCTCGATGGTCCGGGATTTTTTCGGGTGATTTTCTATGTAATACACTTAATAAGTTATAGCGTAATGAAAATTGCATAATTAGATCTGGACCACCCTATACATGTCAGCTTGTTGCAATAAATGAAGTGTAAAATGCAAACATTGAATATATAGTTATACTTACTATACCACATTAAATTGCAATATTTCTTATATTAAAATCTGCAACAAAAAAAAAAAAAAAAACATTAAGTGCCATTTATTTAGTCTTGCTTCTTGATAAATTACGGGATCTAATAGCCAGCGTTAGATTCAATAATTGAGGTGAGCACTCCACCTAGTGGGTATGTGAACAATTACATGAGATCAGAAAAAAAACTGATTTTGAAGACCTCAAAGAAAAGCTGCACACAGTACACAAGCTGACATGAATGAAAAACAGAAAACTATGGATGACACAGTCACACAGAGACAGCAAAACCAGTAGCAAATAATTTAATATGGCGAAAAATTATAGTTATTCTGAAAACATTCTATAAATTCTATAAAAATTCTATAAAGGTTTATTTAATTGATGCAAATATAATAATGTAATAATTTGAATAATAAGAATCAATACAAAAATCAGCAATGGTAACATGAAAGTCAAGCAAAGTAAGTATGTGAAATAATACTCTCAAATATTAGTATTACATGTGCTACTACAGTAGTTAGTACTTCTGCCTCATAGCTCCCGATTCTTGGATTAAATTGTGGCTCATGAGCTATCTGTAGGTTATTTGTGCATTGTCACTCTGTCTGCATTACTGCTTACTCCAGGTAATCATATTTTCCAAAACATACTAGTCTGTGGTATTCAAAGCCTAAAGATGTTCATTTTGGGTTAGTAGGTGATTTTAATTTAGCGCTATGGAGTAAGCATGAGTTGTGTGCTCAATTATGTTTTCACATTTCCAAGGCAGATTCCTGTCTTGTGTCTGTTAACACCTGTACAGGCTCCAGCAGTCGTCATAGTGGATTGATGTGTCTCAAGTTAGTCATTACCTATTCATAATTATGAAGCATTAAAAATGTACACTGTTAAATATATCATTTTAAACTTTTTGCTGATTAAGAGGTTTATATCACACATTATTTTTTATTTAATCTCAACAATTAAATCTCCATTATGTTCATGTCTTGTCCCGCTTCTTACAATACAAAATATCTCTTACAAAATATACATACAAAAATGTATAATTCTTAATCCCTTTAATACACAAAACTCCATTTAGTATAAACATTTAAACTGATTTATTAATGTATGAAAAAAGAACTCTCTTGCCACTTTGCAATTGGTCCATCCAAAACTAGCTGACTTAGTTAACATCTGAATGTATGTATTTATTTACTTATCTACCTATTTATGTATTTATTTAAAGAGCTTCTGTAAAAGGACAAGTTCTGTAAAAGTTCTATCTAATATCTAATCTAATCACTCTACACTTTTGTAATAAGAACCCGTCCTTTTTTTCTTAAATGCAAATTTGAAATTTGTTAAAAGGAACCTGCCCAATTTTCCAAATCTCACACCCATATCAATCCCAGATCTTATATTTATTAATCCAAATTAAGACTAAGAGAGCTTTTCAGCAGTATGAAAAATATTTAAAAGTATTTACCCTTCAAATATCAGTAGGAAAAGGGACCTTTCAATTGGCATCTTAGAAAAAGAGAAGAACTCAACCATATGTAGAATACACTCTAGTTCTACATGCGCCAAGTTTTCAATAATTCCATTGAAGGTCTTTTATCGATCACACTTATCTGCCATCTAGCTCCAGCATCACTAGGCTATATGTTTGGGAATACACTAAATCAACATCATTTTGGACCAAAATCTTTACATACTTCTCAAACAGCCT
Source organism: Polypterus bichir lapradei (assembly GCA_026402145.1). Classification (NCBI taxonomy): domain Eukaryota; kingdom Metazoa; phylum Chordata; class Cladistia; order Polypteriformes; family Polypteridae; genus Polypterus; species Polypterus bichir. The sequence goes on along the minus strand of JANRMT010062818.1, from coordinate 59,632,383 downwards.
CAGTGTTACAATCACTTATAATCTACTAGTGGAGATATTTGGTGTGCTGCTGGATGGCATTAAAGTGCACAGAAAGAAATCAACTGTAATAGTACATCTTGCACAGCAGGAAGAATCCCAATACACCTTTTATAACTCAGTGGGTTGAACTTACTTACTTATTTAATTCCAGCTACCTTGTGCACCATAGGCTACTGACACAGGCTCTCAAAGTTTCTCAGTCTTGGGCTAGTCGCCCAGGCTGTCCCCAGGTGGGGCAAACTTGTTTGATGTCCATTATCAGCTCATGGTGCCAGGTGTTTCTAGTTGGCACCCCTTCCACTTTCCCCAGAAATTCCATGTTAATGCTTGTCTGGTAGTACTATAGCCTGGATTGAGCAAGTTCGGTGCCTATCCATCTCCAGTGTCATTGGAGGATCTCTGCCTTTCTGGCTTTCTGGCTTGCTGCCAGAGTTCTAGATTAGTAAATTAGGCCAATGAATTTGGAGAATCTGCCTTAGCTAGGTATTGATGAATGTCTGGATATTCTTGGTGGTGTAAAGGGTCTTCCTCTGCACCATAGAAAAAGACTGGTTTTACATTGGTCTTAGATCCCGATCTTAGTGACTATGGACTGGTCCCTGGATACCCAGATGTTCTTTGGTTGCACAAATGCTGCTTTAATCTGATCAATTACCAGTGAGAACATACAAGGGTGGAAGATGTTTGTGAGCTGTCTGCCTCTGATCACCCTACATATCATCCCCTCGTAACAGATGGATGGTGGTGATAATCTTCTCTGGAATCCCATAATGTCATAGCAGCTTTCAGACACTCCACACTATCCCTCTATAGTTTGAACAGGAGTAGAGGTCACCTTTCTTGGGAATCTTAATGAGATGGCCCTCCTTACATTCTGATGGGAAATGTAACTCATCCAAGCTCTTCTTATGGAGGGGGTAGAGCATCACCACCATGATCTTAATATCAGATTTAAGTGCATCCACCAATACAGTGAAAGGTCCTGCTGTCTTTCTGCACTTCAGTTGTTTTATAGCTTTGTGGATCTCCTCCTTTGCAGAAACATGGCAGTCTATAGGCAAATTACTACAAGCTAGTTGGATGTCTGATGGATTCTGAGGGGTTAGTCTATTCAGCAGTTCCTCAAAATGTTCCACCTTTTTGTTCTTCTGTTGCTCTTCTCCAGTGACTGGCTTCCCATCCTTGTCCTTAACAAGACTTTCTATGATGCTTCTTTAAGATGCTGTACCGATCTTTCATATTTTACCAGGGGGTAGGAGGTGTCCTATAGCAGGGGTCTCAAACTCCAGTCCTTGAGGGCCACAGTGGCTGCAAGTTTTCATAGTAACCTTTTTCTTGATTAGTGACCTGTTTTTGCTGCTAATTAACTTCTTTTGAATTCATTTTAATTGATTTGCTCTTGAAATCTCAGACCCATTAATTGTTTTTTTCCTCAATTAGCAGCCAAACAATAATGAGATACAAAAGTAACCAAAACATGACCAGCAAACTGTGACCATTATACAATATCTGAAAATAAAAAGGGTGGAGGTGTCAGTAATGTTGATTTGCTCAGGTTCCCAAAACATTTTAACACGGCTCTTAGAAAAGTAAAGAAAACACTGACAATTTTGAAAATGCATGTTATGGCACAATGAGAACAGCAACAAGCCATGGAATTAAAGAACGGGTTTAATTAAGAACAAGACTTGGTGCCTAATTAAGCAACTGTTTGGAGTTAAATTGGTTGGAGTTTGAGGACCTGACTTAGGCGGTCTTCTGTTGGTTCACTCACTTCACATTTCATTTCTGTTTAAGGAAAGAAATGAAACAATTCAGAGGAACGATGAAGAAATTCCAGGGAACAAATCTTAAAAAACAAATAATTTAAAATTAATTCAAAACAAGTTAATTAGCAGCAAAAACAGGTCACTAATTAAGAAAAGGGTTAGAATGAAAACCTGCAGCCACTGCAGCCCTCCTTTACTGGAGTTTGACATCCCTGTCCTATAATATATTACATGAAATTAGAAAAAAAAATCTCATTCTGTCTTAGATGATATGTCCAAAATTTAAAACATGGCAAGATTTAATTAATGTTATTTTAGAATAAGCATACTTGGCCTGTGGTTAACTCACTTATGTTATTGTTTCATCATATTTAAAAAAAAATGCTTCTATCTCTCTTCTTTTTCTCTTCTCTTGGATGGGGGTTGAATCTTGTGCTTTGTTTTTTCTTTGTTTTTGTTTTTTTTTTTTTACTTTGTATTCATTTCAAAGTAAATGGTTACATCTATTATGTTATTAATATACTAGGTGTGCTACCCATCTAGGTTAAAATCCAAGTAATCAACGTTGACTTTTGCAGTGCACCATGCAGTGGCTATGTCTCTGTTATATGCCATTTGGTCTGGGATTCGTAAAAGCAGTGTTAATGTTTGTGAAGCACCACATACTGGAATATCAAATGCAGTGCATCATATTACTAAAAATGTTTGTGGTGCAGCATATTTTGGTATGACAGAGACATAGCAACCATACAGACACACATACAGTACATGTATCCTTTTATCAAGGTGGATGTTTGATTGAGCAGAAGGCAGGGTGGCAGGGCACTACATTGTTCTGATTTTTCAAAAATAAAATTAAAAAAAAAAAAAACAAGAGTTAAACAAGTCTGCCTCAGTAGTATGAGGGCTTTGCTACTAAAGATTACTGCTAAATTTGTTGCTTAGGCTGCAGAATATAAGCCCTTTAGGCTGCAGGTGGATCCTTTCTGCAATGGAGGTTTTGTGTACACCCGGGATGAGCTTTGGCAGTTGAACTCAATCTTATTCACAGAATGCTAACAAGCTGGATTCCTCATGTGTAAAAAAGACTGATCCCAATTCTGCAATACAGTAGGAAAGGTCTAGTCTTTAGTGAACTCATCAATATTTACAAATCAGCACTTCAATCAGTTGTAGTTCATTTTCTGCCTTGTCAGTCTGGTTATTGGGGTTTCATGTAACTGTGTTATGCAGAGGGCATACTTGCCACACCTGCCTTAAAAGGAGCATGTACAAAATGTTTGAACCTTACAGAACAAGGGCACTTTTCTAGACTTTTAAATTTAGTCTCACTTCAACCCTAAAATAACCTCTTGTCTAATGGTGAAAACCAGAGTATGACATAAAACCTCTGCCTACTGCTGAGATCATAGTCCTTCTACTGTGATTAAATGACTTGTCTTGGAAGAAAGATATGCACAGGCCGAGTGGAATTCGGTATGGTAGTTGCACTTTTTTAGCATTAAATTCATGCAATTTTTACAAACACTAGTGCAAAGAATCATATAATTTCCCCTTGTTGTCCCTTGTGTCCAAACAAAAAACTGAAGATTTTGGAAGGAGTCCATTAATCTGAGACTGCAACAATGCCTGTTATACTTATAATTTTGGTTGAATTAGCTTCCAAGGGTCTCTCCATCATTAAGCACTCTCTCCACAGACGTACACACTGCTGATGGCCATGCCCAAGAGGTCAATAAAGGCCTGTATTATCTAGGGCACTCAAAAGCCCAGATACTCATACTCCTCGCTCAGTCTTTTGAGCACCCCGATCAGAGCCTCCATTGACTTCATGAAGATCATGGCACCATCAGCAAAGTGAAAATCAGTGAATCTTTCTTCACCAGCAGATGCCCCACAGCCGCTCGACCCCATAACCCTGCCCAGCACTCAATCTGTGCAAGCATTGAACAGAGTAGGAGCAAGAACACACCCCGACAAACCCCAGAATCAAATGGGAAAAATGCAGAGGTTCTGCCTTCACTCTGCACAGCACTCACAGTAACAGTGTACAGGCAGGCCATGATATCCAGCAACTTTGGGGGATCCCACAAAGTCTCAAGATGTGCCACAGGACAGCTCAATCAACTGAATCAGCTCAATCACTTTATGAAAATCGACAAAGGTAGCAAAGAAACTCTGCTGATATTTGCATTTGTCCTCAATGAAAATCCAGACTGCTCCAGTCACTGGTAGTTGAGTAAGTGATCATGGATCCTATGGAGGATGACCCTAGCAAGGACCTTACCTGGTACCAAGAGCATTGTTATCCCCCTGTAGTTGCCACAATCCTGGCAATCACCCTCCCTTTCTATCTAGGAATGACAAGTCCTGTTTTCCAGTCAGTTGGGATGATGCCAGTCTCTCAAAAGGAAGCAAAGATTGTTTGTAATCCAACATTCATTATAAAGACCTGACTTCTTCAAAAAATCATGTGCTATTATCTATCTTTTAAAGAATTCTTCCAATTGGAGCAGATTAATTAGATAGGTGGCATAATGTATGTGGCAGGGTCTACAGCACATCACAGACTATAGGACCACCACCAGCACAATCAGCTCCACAGACAGTCTGCCAGATGATCTCAATACTTTCTACACCCGCTTTGAGACATCCAGCAGCAGCACAGAGTGGAGGCACACACACACCTGGACCACACAAATCAGCTTAGTGATGTTTGTGTGTTGTTGGTGGATTCACTTTTTTAGGATTTCTGATCGATTTTTTTTTTTTCATACTGGGATTAATTTCACATTCGTTGACTGTCTTCCTTTCTGTGGCTTCTTGTACACTAACTGTTTCTGCCTTTTCTTCGGTACTTGAATAAATGAGGCTTGTGAATAAGGTAAACAATTTGAACATTTAATATCTTGTGTTGACTAGTCATGATTTAGATTCCAATGCTTCTGCTAGCTAAAACATAATTTTGGTTTGTCAGAATGCAAATGTAAGATATCTACAATACTTTTTTTTTTTTTTTTTGCCATTTTATTGATTTTATTAAAATCAAATAACATTCCATACAAACAAGTCAAGTTTAACAATAACAAATCAATCCCACCCATGAATAGGAGAGCAAGGCCAGCAGAGTAAAACTTTAAACTAGTAAAAATAAGTAAATAGATAAATTAATAAATGAATAAAAATAAATAGAATAAGAAAGAGGGGAGATAATCTCCTTCCTCAATTTAAATGCTTATTCTAAAATGTTATTGATTAGATTGTGCCAGGTTTTTAAAACGTTTTGTACAGATCCTCTAAGTGCGAATTAGATTTTTTTCCAATTTCAAACAGTATATAACATCAGTTACCCCATGACTTAGAATAAGAGAGTTAGGATTCTTCCAATTGAGCAAGATAAGTCTACGTGCCAATAGTGAAGTAAAGGCAATTACAGTTTGTTTATCCTTCTCTACTTTAAGCCCATTTGGAAGTACACCAAACAGAGCTCTTAATGGGTTAGGAGGAATTGTGACACCGAGGCTGTCTGATAGGCATTTAAAGATTTTAGTCCAGAAGGATGTTAATTTGGTGCATGCCGAAAACATATGGACCAATGAGGCTGGAACTTGATTGCAAAGTTCTCAGGTTGGATCTTGCCCTGGAAACATTTTGGACAATTTTAAACAAGATAAATGTACTCGATATATAAATTGCGCATATGGAGCTCGAGTGAATTCTGTGCATTGCTACTTACCACTCCTTTTCTGAGATGTTGAGTGAAAGATCCTTTTCCCACTGTACTCTTGGACCTTTGAAAGGGAGGGACTGTAAAATATTTTTATATATTACAGAGATGCTGTCTAAGTCCTCAAGATTGATCAATATTTTTTCCAGCATAGAGGTAGGTGGAAGGTAAGGAAAACTGGGCAAGTTTAGTTTAACAAAGTTTTTAATTTAAAGGTAGTAAATGAAATGTGTTGCCGGAAAATTTAATTTGGAGTGCAATTGTTCGATGGGTGCAAAGACATTATCTATGTACAGATCTCTAAGTGATTAAATCCCAAATGTTTTCCAGACATTAAAAACTGTGTACATTTGAGAGGGTGGAAAAAGGTGGTTCTCGTGCATAGATGCCTCAGATAAAAAGCTTCTCTATCTTAAAATACTTCTTACATTGGTTCCATATTCTGAGTGAGCGAAGCACAATTGGGTCGTTAGTATATTGGCGATAACTTGTGTTTATTGGGGTACAAAGCAAGGAATATAAATAAGTACTTAAGGATTTTATTTCTAAGCCTTTCCTATCTGTGTCAATGTCCAGGTTTTTATAGCTTGTATATTTGCCACCCAGTAATAAAATTGAAAATTAGGTAGAGCCATCCCACCTTCCACCTTAAATCTTTGTAGGGTCACCCTTTTGATATGTGGATGTTTTGAGTTCCAAATAAATGACGTTAGGGTTGAATTTAATTTCTTAAAATATGATTTATTTATGTATATTGGGATGTTTTGAAATAAAAAAAGAAGCTTAGGAAGGATATTCATCTTGACAGCTAAAGTGAGATGAAGGGTAGATCATGTATGCAAGTCTTCCTTTATTTTTTCCATATAGATGGCAAAATTTTGTTGATAAAGAACTTTAATGTTTACCCCTAGGTATTTAAACTGATCTGCGATGATAAAAGTGAAGGTGTCCAATCTAATATTGTGAGCTTGAGAATTCACTGGAAAGAGCACACTTTTATTCTTTTGAAAATCTGTTAGTGCTGTTAGGACTGCAGGAACAGTATTTTGTGGGTCTGATACATACAATACCATATTATCTGCATAGAGTGAAATTTTCTGTTCAAGTCCTTCTCTGATAATCCCTTTTATCTCATAAGCATTTCAATTTGAACTGCCAGTGGCTCAATGGCGATTGCAAAAAGCAGTGGTGAGAAGAGGCCTCCTTGTCTGGTACCATGTTCTAGACTGAAGTAGTCTGTATTAATGATGTTAATACAAACTGAAGCTTCTGGACTGGTATACAGTAGTTTGATCTATTATCAAATGTTCGGGCCAAACCCACATTTCTCCAACATAGTGAAAAGGTAGTTCCATTCAACCATATCAAATGCCTTTTCTGCATCCAACGATAGTAGCATCTCCGGAGTGTTAGACTTTGTGGGTGAATATATTACATTAAACAGGCATTGAAGAATGGAAGCTAAGTGTCTGCCTTTAATAAATCCAATTTGGTCTTGTGATATTACCGAAGGCAGCACTTTCCCCATCCTTCTAGCTAGGACTTTGGAGAGTATCTTAACATCATTATTCAGAAGTGAAATTGGTCTGTATGATGCACATTATAATATATCCTTATTTTGCTTAGAAAAGACGGTAATTAATGTTTGGCAAAAAGTTTGAGGTAGAATTTTATTGTCTGTAGCTTCTGTAAATGTTGCTAATAAAAGGGGAGGTAGCTTAATTGAGAATTTTTTTTTATAAAATTCAGCAAGGTAGCCATCAGAGGCTGCTGCTTTCCCACTCTGAAGTGAGTTTAAAGCATCTAGTAATTCCTAATTCCTCTGCACTGGGAGTGTCTATTTGTGGTATCTGTAATGCATCCAGAAATGAATTAGATTATGTCTTGTCTTCTTTAAACTTAGTTGCATTTAAGGACTTATAGTAGACTCTAAACGTGCGCATATTTTTATGGTCAATAATTTTGTCTCCGTCTGGATTGGTGATTGGGTGTGCATTGCAACCTTCCTGCTTGTGGGTTTGTTGAGCTAAGATCTTATTAGCTTTCTCTCCATGTTCATAGTAATGATATCTTGATTTAAAAATTAGTTGTTCCGTTTCCTTATTTCTCAAGAGGCTGAGTTCTGAACGCAGAGCCTGTCTTTCCTTATGAAGTGCTTCATTTGGACACCTGGCATGTTCTTGATGTATTCTAGCAATTTCACTGATTAGCTCTGATACCTTCTTGGTTTCTAATTTACTTCTGTGTGAAAAATGAGATAATATGTCCTCTTAAGAAAGCCTTCAGGGTTTCCTAGAGTATTCCTGCAAAAACCTTTGAGGATGTATTTGCCTTTAAAAAATCGATTTGCTTGTATATAAATTCTGCACAGATTGAAGATAGCTTGCTCTCTTTCTCTCTCCCCCAGTCCCCCATGCCCTACCCCTCAATTTTGCCTCCCCATGTGAGGCTGGACTACACTTCCAAGTCCCAGTCCTCTGATGTACCTGGAGACAGAGCACGTCCAAAACAAAACAAGCCCCCCACCAGCAGCATATAAGGATTAAAATAGAGATATCTATTGACAATACAGTCTAAATACTAGAAGCATAAAATATAATCTTAAGAAGTCTTGAGACAGTAAACACAGGAAATGATGTTAAACAGTAGCCCTGGATAAGTATAGTAATCTTTAATACAATAAACAAAGTGTATGATGTTAAACAGTCTCCTTAAAAATAAATAAATAAATTTACACATACATACATCAGTCTCTGAAAGGCCGTACCTTGAGCTTGGATTTGATGCCTGCCTAGGCTTGGATGAAGCTTTAACTTTCTTATCTGTTTCTGTCTGAGCCCCTTTCCTACTGGCAATGTTCATATATGCTTGCACATACTGTAAATCAACCCCCGTGGGTTGAGTAAATACAGGATACCTTGGTATGATAAAAAAAATAATAGAAAAAAATAACACCACCGCTAAAGGAATTCCACTTCAGACGCCTGTAATGGACGAGACCAACTTCAATACGTTTTTGACAAGCCAAAATGAGAATCTATAATTTATGGCTTCGTAGAAGGCAATGAGAAAAGTCTATCTGGTTTAAATATGGTCAAGAGCTATTGGGAACATCTCTAATAAAATTACTACTTACCAAAGGATAGTATGTAGTACTAGGGTGTTGAACCAGGTTAGTCATTATGGATGTAATGAGAAGTCCTGCAAAATTACACCTTTTATTGGGTAGCTAAAAAGATTTTGAGGCAACTCATTTACATCTTGCCTGAAGAGGGGGCTTGAGTTGTCTCAAAAGCTTGCATATTGTAATCTTTTAGGTGCCATTTTGCTTGACTTCTCATTACAAAGGATGGTATTAAATTATATAAGAGCCAAACATAAAGAATAGAGCTCTTCCTAAAGATTTCAGCTAGAGGTGATCTGTATTCTGTTATCTATACATTTTCAATAGTTAAATTACAGGTAATTCAATTACATTTTACTAGTGACAGTTACAATATTAAGCCAATGTCACGTTATGTGACTTTTAGTCATGGAGTATGTCCAGGGCCAACGCCATCATTAAGGCAAATTTGGCATTTGCCGATGGCACAGATCATAAGTTGGGGGTTACCCAGCCGCAGATTAGTTACTGAATAGTTGGTTGGCGCACTGATAAGCTTGACATAGGGTGCAAATAACCTAGCACCGGCACTGGGTATGTCAGATTAGCCAATTTTACTGCTGGACTATGTCAATTTAAACACCTGAAAATGTCTTGCTATGTCACATTTAGTGGTTTTGTGCCAACACAGTTGTGTTTGCTCCTTTTTCTGACAGCCAATACCTTGCCAATACCCCCATTCTGTTATGGTACATAAAACACAAGACATCAGAAAGACACGCTTGTCCGGTGTTTGTGACGTCCAAAGCCCCAGTGCTTCCTGACAAAAGGTTAATAGTTTTGGCAAATTCAATTGCAATCTTGGCCTTTATTTTTTTTTACTATGGAAAACATGAGACAACAGAAAGACGTTTGCGAGGTTCAAAGCCTCTGTGTTCCTTACTCCTCATGCTATATTCTATGCACTGTACTCTCTGATGAGCATTCATTGGTTGTCAGCTCTCTTGCATGCAAACAGCCCCCCACTCCAACTACAAACAAAATCAAATCTGTTTGTATCGGAGTGAGCCACAGTCTAGTAGAAGTGAGCCGTTTGGTATGTTACATCTTTTAATATTGTGGTTGTGCTTTATGACAAAATACTTTGATTTTGTGTGCTTTTCATTGCATTATTTTCCCGACTTATTAACTTCACTGGTGCCAGTAGATTATTACATTTTGAAATATGGTGCCTCTTACTTGCATTCTCATGTGAGGTTTAGTAAAAGACATCTCTCTCCTCAACTGCCCTCCAGTGCTGCTGGCGTTACTCCAATCTTCCATAACATTCAATGCAGCACCAATCATCTCCGCTGCAGCAGAGGCAACACAAGCTGCACTCACTTTCCCCAACTGAAGGTGATGGCTTTGAGTTAGCTAGTGCAACGATAAACTGCCACTGAATTCATGAATTTGCATGTGTAACAGGTTTGAAATTCAAATATTGTTGCTATTGATTTGTTTGTACAATTTATAAAAAAAGGTAACATTTTCAGAATTATTTCACATTGGGGAAGAAAACAAAACAAAGAAAAAAAAAAAACACAAAAATACTAAGCCCCTGTGGAAATGTGTTCTTTGACTGACTTGTAGGGCATTACTTTCAATCTAGAACAGAAGACTGATTTTGTTTATGCCTACAATGATGCAGTTTGAGAAGTTCACACTGTGTGCCTTACTCAACATAAATTTATAAAAAGAGGAAAGATGCATGAAGTGAATTATGTATTCATTATCTGCCTTTAAGTAGTATTACACACGCACAGGTCAACCATGGTTGGCTCCCACCACACAGTCACAAAGGTCTGTACAGGTACCAACTCAATATGACCTACAACTGGATTCACAAGACTAGAAGGGAAAGAGAAGTAGATGGATGTGTAGAGACCATCTATCCATCATCCAACCCACTATATCCTAACACTGGGTCACGGGGGTCTGCTGGAGCCAATCCCAGCCAACAACAGTGCACACACACACTAGGGACAATTTAGGATCGCCAATACACCTAACCTTCATGTCTTTGGACTGTGGGAGGAAACTAGAGTACCCAGAGGAAATCCAAATAGACACGGGGAGAACATGCAAATTCCACACAGGAAGGACCCGGGAAGTAACCCCAGGTCTCCTTACTGCAAGGCAGCAGCGCTACCAGTGCACCACCCGGTGTAGAGTGTCTGTATCACAAGTTTCACAAGATATAAGGTTAAAGGAAAAAATAGAATTTTGAAATATAATGGAACCAAAACAATTAAGAACAAACGCAAGCAACCTATACTATAAAGAATTTAAAAAGGCAATACTTCTGTTGTTTCTAATATGTACTGACTGTTAAATACACATTTTAAAATTAAAAAAAAAAAACAAAAAACACAAAACTGTGGTTCCCTATGTGCCACAAGCTAATTCTGTTACACAAATCTTGACTTTCCAAAATAAACACTTCCTATGAGCCTCTGTATTTTTCAAAAGGTTACAGAGTTTGGACACTTTTCATGAACACCATACTCTCCCTGTGATATGAAACAAAAGCACCTTGGGGTTACAGGAAGCTTCCATTTAATGAAACATTAAAAAGGTTAATTAGTCAGTTACAAGGCCATACAACATCTAGAATGAATACTCTATGGGTTTCATCGAGTAACAATCGTTAGCATACTACAAGAGAATTCATCTATGAGAAAAGTGACAATGACTAGACATGGACTTCATACATCGTCAGCTGTGATGCCACAGGAATATAATTCTAAATGCTAAAACAGAAATTGTCAGGCCTGATATTAACTTAAACATATTACCAGTTGTTACACATTTGCAAATTAGCAATTTTTTTCAAATAACTTCCATCAAGGGGCATGGCCCACACCAATTAGCTGCGAAGGATTAGTATTCAGCTTATGTTACACTGGGTACTTTGCTTTCCTCCCACAATGCAAAATATGTAATTTGTACCATTGTTAATAAGTGTAGTCACACAAGAGTGCATGGGGACAGCTGAAGTGCTCACAAAGGGATAATCCAGGGGGTGGTAGAGTACACTAATCCTTCCTCTTTTTCCATCAGCAGACCAATCACAGGACATTTTGCCTGGATCTGATAAGGTAACTTCCAGTTCCTGGCCCATTATGTCACTTCTGATGACATCACTTCCCCTGCCTGCCTTTAAAAACGCCATGTTTGCCTGTCTGTTCATTCTTGTTTGGACTGAAATCTGTCAACTTTTGGACCACAACCTTCACTTTTGGCTTCCTATTTTCAAGTATATGGGCGGCTGCTCCCAAACCTTTTCCTGTGTCCATATGAATTCTTGTACAGTGTATATGTATATGATGAGTCAATGTGGCATCTCACCCTGGTTTGGTTATCACCTCATTTATGATAATGTAGGGATAGGCTCTGGCTCCTCAGGATTCTGAAAAGTATACACAGTTTTAGAAATAATGATTACTGGATGAGTTTATTTTGAGGTGCAAATAACCTGAAGCCACAACCTACATCCAGCACAACACAATGGTGTATGCAGTCACCCTGCAAGATAATGCCACAAAAAGAAGTGACAAACTTTCAAATGATTTACCTCCCACTCCATCGACTGCTTTTTTTCCCCTAACAAGTTGAGGCCAGACGTGCCTTGGATTCAATTATGATATTCTCCATATATTTCCCAGAATCTTGAGGAAAAACAAATACCTTTCTATCAGTTCTAAAACCACAAAATAAGACTTAAATATTCCTTTCTGCCAAAACTAAAAGTGTGCAGAATTTTTAAGATACAAATGAAAGTGACACCTTGTACACAACTCAAGTCTTCCTTTTCATTTATTTTTACCAACACAATATAAAGTCCTTAAAAACTGATGATCAAACTAGTAATTTGAAATAAACTCAGCTGTTACCCAAATATTTCAATTACAGCAATGACTGAGCTGTTCAGACCTAGGGCCTCAGGTATAAAGAAATGCGTAGAATTCACACTAAAACAAGGTGTATGGACAAAACTGGATATGTGCATATGCACAAAAAAAATTCCAGATGCATAAAACTGTGTGTACGTCGAGTTCCTTTCATTTACCCTTTATAAATCCTAATGAATGTGAAATTTAACACACAGGCTTGGAGCCCCACCACAACTCCTCCAACAATTTTACAAATTTGAATATGCAAATCAATATAAATAGCCTCCCTTACACATCATTTTGTAAAAGACAATAGGAAAAGCACTTGTGGGTTGTTGGGGGAGAGAATTTCAGCAAAAGTGAAGTGGAGGCAAGGGAAAATGCACTATTTGTTGCATTAAGCAGTTGTATAAGCTACAAAGGAAGTTGGAGTAAAACAGTGTAGTAGAGACACTCAACAGTTTAAGTTCAGAAAGTTCACACAGTGCCCAAAATAATAAAGAAGTGGTCAGATATCAAAGTCGACGTGAAAAGGCTAGTTGCAGCCCACTCTCTACTTGCTCTACTAACCCCTTACCTCACTGAATAATTCAATATCATCGAATCACAATACCTTTACATTTCAGACAATGTTACAAAAGCTGACTCCAGGCATTAATGATGCTTCTGTGCGCAGCAAATCTTCAGACACTGGTTGCACAAACACCTCTGCCTCAGAAAATGTCAGGTGTCCATCTGGATGTTGTGCTGAGGGTTGTTCATGAGTCACAAAATGCAACATTACTTAAGCAGAGTCGTTCTCTGAAGGTGCTTTAACAGTGTAGCAGTAGTGCCAAGCACCACAATGGATATATTCTCTGCTCTTTACAAGACTCTTTGAGGTGACTCACTATCTTTAAAAGGACTGCTTGACTTTGCCACACTAATTGCAAAAAGCACCTGCTCTAGATGATATGACAGCTCATTCTTTTGCTAATTTACCCCTGGCTGGTAACATGTCCAGCGCCGTTACTATAGCAATGTGCATGCAGTTGACTGCTCACATTACATTTGAAAAACCAGAAGCTGCAGCAAATTGCACTTTCATGTTTGCCAGTTCAACCACAGTGTAAGATAATCTTATCAATCTGGATAACAATCAGACAACCATCATCCTACACAGCTGGCACGCTGCACTCAGTGATGTTTGTGAAATACCCAATCAGTAGGGTGTTTGCTGAAAAGCTCCTGTGGCGAAAAACCCAATGGTGGCCAGAACTTGCACAGGAGCAGCAGGTAGAGCACTATTCCAAAGTCTGCCTTTGTAAAGCTGGTGTCAGTTCAGCACTCGGCTCCAAAAGGATAGCTCTTGGAAATTAAAATCGACCAGTCATCATCACCTATAAATGCATGCACTCTTCTAATTCTTCCATTTGCGATGTCTTCTAACAAAGCTAAATGAGCTACTGTAGTTGGAACATGCACCATTATACTGTTACAGAATTGCAAGTGAATTAAATTTGTAAATGATACACAATTAATTTTGGTGTATTTGATAAAGCCATCACCATGGATGTGAATATGAAAAAGAAAGGTAAACAAAATACAAACAGCACTGCTTTGACACAGAGTGGCACCACTTTGCAAAAACAAGCAGAAGCTTGCATGAGCAAAGTAGGAGATTTTTTATACTTCTCAAATTAAGCGTGGAAACAGTCATATGCAACATTTTTGTGCATATGCATCGTTTATACACGAGGACTCTAGTCACTATCATCAGCACCCAGAATTTCCAGATGCAACTGGTCCAGTTGAGAAAGAATATACCCAGGTATGGCCTGGGAATTCTCAAAGTGGGCCATGACTGGCATATACCAGATATAACGTATCCAGTGGACATCTTAACTACATGACTATTCCCGTGGTATTCTCCTCTACTTACCCTATATTTATTTTCTCCAGGGATAAGTGTACTCATCAGGTTGGTCTACTGTCGCAATTTAAGATTAACACACATACATAGATATAAATATACACATTATTCCTTAGCACTTTAACCCACACAAGTACTGTATGAATAACACATGCACAGTCTGCTTTCCTTAGTATTCCAAAAGACTTACTTATCATAGGCACAAACAACATATGATGTTTTAGATATATCCCAGACCCAAATATTACTTTTGGTCTCCAAGAATATTTTTGAACATACAAAGGCTCAACATCCTTGGCTATAGGCTATTTATCAACCAGTGAATGTTTTACTTTAATGCACTGTTCATTACTGGACAGAGCTCTTTCATCCACTGCTTGATAAACCAGTGCATTTCCAGATGTACTTGAAACCCCTCTTTTACACTTAAAAGTTAGACGTCAAAGATGAATGTCCCAGGGGTGCATTGATTTAGTAATCAATATTCATGGAATGCTTCAGTTGACGAGCAAATGAAAATGGTTGCATGTTGCTGGTGCCCTCTCCTGATAATGCTCTCTGATAAGGCGTATTTACCCTAAAATTCCATGTGGCAGGTTTTCCTTTCCCAGGCTGTAAACCAATTTAATAATTCTTAGGCCAGGTTTATACTTCATGCGACGCGTGCTCCAGTGGGCACCACTGCTATGCAAGCATTGTACGGTTTATACTTACTTGCGTGCGTACTTTATGTAAATCTGGAAGATTCCACCAGGTGGCAGTGCAAGAGATCACGGGGAGAACAGGTTCAGTGTTGCTGTGTTGTGAATTGCCTGAAACACCCATTAAATTCTGAGTACCACCATTTTGCTGGTACTGCAACTCGCACATGCATTGCGTTAATTTCTGAGGACGTGCTCAGAGGACACATCAAATGAATGCTGAGAACACGTGTCAGCCATGATGCATACACGTACCTGTTCTGAGCATGAAGTATAAACGAGCCCTTAGTTCCAGGTGCCCATCCGTTCTCAGGTTGTAAAGTACGGGGTACAGCTTGAAGCATCATGTCTTCTTTTCTAAACTGTAAACCAATTTAGTTCTAGGCTCCCATTTCACAGGTGATAAAAATTAACACAGCTTGAGGCATCGCCTGGATTTTCTGCTCCATTAAAACAGATGTTACTGTGATTGATACCGGTGCAATTCAGGAAAACAGGATGCTTTGATGTCCTGCCCCTTAAGTGTTAAAAGTTATCCTGTCCATTTGAGCAAAAACTTTGTTTTAATGCGATACAATTTGTTAACTGTTCTTGTAAGTTTAAGTTAATTTTTGTTTGTGTGAGTAAAAAATAAAATATAACATCCATGACACTGCAATTACCAAACCAAGTCCTTGTTTATATGAAAAGAAAGTAGTTTTTTCAAGCTTCTTCTATTTTGTTGTGCTCCTTACCATACCAGACACAGTGAGCTCAACTATAAAACCAGCTATAACATCTAAAATATCTTTCACTCCAGTGCAGGTTGCAAGTCATAAACATGTAATTTCATGTGAGCAGTTCATCACACAATTTCCATATTAAGACCATAAATGAATACACCTCAATAAACAGAAAGTATGTCCTGCTGTAAACTTTGGTCATTTTCATTGTCATTGTCATTGCTCTGAATTAAGTAGCACTGCTCAGTATATTTTTGAAGGGTATTTAAGTTGTTACCCAAAATTATGACAGGAATTGCAATGATTTATTTTATCAGCTATTGCACATGAATGGCTAACACTCATGAAGCTACAGCTGTGACAGGATCATTAACACCTACAATAACAATGAAGTATGGGCTATAAGCTAACACATTTTCAAAAAGGCATGCAGGTTCTATTACTGAAAAAACAGACAAACTTACATGAAGTAAATGACAGTACTGCTTTACCAGTGTATGTCTTTTTCTCTATCTGTTGTACCCATCAAGTCTCTACAGCTGATTGCACATGTTCATGACAGTTGTTTTTTTATCATTTAGTATTTTTCCCCTTTTGACCACATTTTGTTTAATGCTCCAAATGGCCACGGCATCATGATTTCAGAAAAGGTGTGCTCACATTAATAGTAGCACTTATTCCACAGAGAACTGTTTGTTATGCTCATCTCACTTTGTCCCTTAAGCAACTACATCAAAGAGTAGAAAAGCACATCAAAACAGGTGTTGCAGTACACAGAAGTCTTTGGTTCAGAGACTATTCCCTCCCTTCTATAAAAATATCTAAAAATTAAATAGGTTTCAAGCTATACTTATAAAATTTCAAATATAAAGAATCAGACAGGACATGCTAGCTAGGGATGTCACAATATAATGCTATCTCAATAACTGGGTCACACTATGATAATATTTATGCTTTAAAACATTTGTGATTATATTCAGAAAATACTGTAATTTAACTGGAAGTTTAAATCTTACCCCTATTGACAAAAATCTTTCAGTCTTATTCAACATCTAATAAAAAATAATCTTTGATTTTATATATTTTATACTTAAATCTTATTTACAGGAATGTATTTCAAGAATATCTGCAGTGTTCACGGTAAATATTGGGAATACTCTGCCACAGTAGATACATTATTTTACATTTGGCTCAGTGTGAATCCTTGTAAAATTATCTTATTATCTTTAGTAGAGTAGGTCTAGCACAGATTGCAATTAGAATCTTTCATGTTTAAATACAGTTTGTATATACAAATATGCATTTAAAATTATTGTTGTACATAGGTGTTGCCATGTGCTTGCTGTAAATTATCAACAGGTTACTTTCCCCACAAATTAAACTTTCATAAGGAAATACTTAAAGCATATAATAGAAACATTGGTATGCACTTCTCAAGTGAAAACTGCTACTAAATCACAAATATACATTAGCAAGGGGTATATTTGAATAAAACCTACCTTTTAGAGAACTTTAAAAAAAATACAAATATTCAAAACTAAAATAAAACTGACTGAAAAAGTTTAGCTTATTTTAGATGTAGGAAAATTATTTTTTTATCACCAAAAATAGCAATCTATCCATCTATCCATTATCCAACCCGCTATATCCTAACTACAGGGTCGGGGGGTCTGCTGGAGCCAATTTCAGCCAACACAGGGCGCAAGGCAGGAAACAAACCCCGGGCAGGGCGCCAGCCCACTGCAGGGCGCGCACGCACACACACACACAGAACAAGCACACGCTAGGGACAATTTAGAATCGCCAATGCACCTAACCTGCACGCCTTTGGACTGTGGAAGGAAACCGGAGTACCTGGAAGAAACCCATGCAGACATGGGAAGAACATGCAAACTCCACGCAGGGAGGACCCGGGAAGCGAACCCGGGTCTCCTAACTGCGAGGCAGAAGCGCTACCCACTGCGCCACCGTGCCGCCAAAAAATAATCTAAGCACCACTAAATGAAAGCGTTTGGAGTATGAAAAGGACTCCTGGCAGGCTCACTCAATACTAGGCTAAATTGTAGTTTCCAAATAATTTACTGAAAACAGAACTGTAAAATGGTGGAGGTGGGGGGAACAGCACAGAGAAAACTGACTGACATGTGGTAATACAAAGTACACACAAATAATGAGATTGACAGGGAAATCAAATGCAGGCCTCTTGATCAATGGTAAGATAGTAGCACTAATGACTCATCATGCTGGGACAAAGATCACTGAAAATAAAAACTAAGGTTGACATTCCCCAGTCAAATTTCATATCTAAGCCCAATATAGATTCTACGGCAGGTCCTGAAAAAAGCAGTGCATGCTGGAAAAACAATATCATTACCATATTTATTGGGTAGCACTTCATGTATTCTCCTTTCAAGTTTATGCAGTTTCCACATAAAACAGTAAGAAACTTTAATATCTTAGACAAAGAAACCCAAAACAAAAAGGAACCCTCTACCCTTGGTACGACTCTTCCTAAAAACCCACCTGACAGAAAGCACCAGAAAATACAATATGCATAGCTTTTTAGTACAGTGCAGACTTAAGGAAGTTATTTTGAATGCTATATACACAACATTTATTAAGACCCAAAATCATTAAACTTAATAAAATTTTTAGAGTGGAACAGTTAACAAACAAGTATACTGTAAAGGTCAACTATGAATAATAATGAAACAGACGACTGTTAAGGAAATGAGCTGAAAAATAATTCTCAAACAAGCAACTACAAAAATAAAATTGCAGTTTACCTAGCAAAGCTAAGACAGGATTAATAATTATGCTCTAAATTAAAATAATGGGAAGGGTTTAAAAATGCTCTTATTCAGAAGAGCAAAATGATGTAACCAAGCTAAATAATTAGACTACCATATGCATATACCATAAGAAAAATACTGAAAAGGGTCAAGGGGTTGTAGTATCTGTCACTGCTAAGATTATTAGTAACAGAACACAGGAGTTAACCTTAAACAGGCTGGCCATTCCATTACACCACACACTCTAAGAGGCCAGTTAAATCCCTGGTTACCCTAATAGGCACATCTTTAAGGTGTAGAAAGAAACCAGAGTACCAGAGAAAACACAAGAAAAATAAGGAGATGGTATAATTTTCACAAAGTTTAAGCCCCAACTAGGAACAGAACACTGTTAAAAACTCAAAATACAAAAAGCTTTTTTGGGTTAGAAGAATTTTAAGTGTCAATTATACTTTCTTAATGCTTAAAGTAAGGTTTATGCTTTGACATCAGAAGGCTAAAATCTAAGAAAATAAGAACCACTCA
This sequence comes from Polypterus bichir lapradei, assembly GCA_026402145.1. Lineage (NCBI taxonomy): Eukaryota > Metazoa > Chordata > Cladistia > Polypteriformes > Polypteridae > Polypterus > Polypterus bichir. The sequence continues at coordinate 59,613,176 of JANRMT010062818.1, read as the reverse complement.
TGAAAAGATCAGCACAAAACAAAAAAAGGAAATATAAAGTAACTATTGCGAATGCCAAAGCAGTCTACAACATTTGTTGCTCCAAGGTCAAAGACATTTAATGTGGCAAGTACTTTGACATCTGACTAAATTTTATAGGAATTAAAAAAGGTTTCATGCATGACTAGCAATGTACCGGTATAGAAATCCATCCATTTTCCAACCCGCTGAATCTGAACACAGGGTCACGGGGGTCTGCTGGAGCCAATCCCAGCCAACACAGGGCACAAGGCAGGAACCAATCTTGGGCAGGGTGCCAACCCACCGCAGGACACACACAAACACACCCACACACCAAGCACACACTAGGGCCAATTTACAATCGCCAATCCACCTAACCTGCATGTCTTTGGACTGTGGGAGGAAACCAGAGCGCCTGGAGGAAACCAGTATAGAAATTTTATAATTAATAAGCAATTAATTGAAACATGCATATTAATATATTCTTAATTACAAAGAAGAAAAAAGTAGTATGGATTGCAATTCAGCAAAGAAACATCTTTCAGATTCAAGTGAAGGTATGAGCAAATTCGTAAAACAAATATGTCTGCAACATAACACAGTAAAAATGCAACACAGAATCCTCACCTGTTTTTATTGGTAATGTTGCTTATAGAACACATTAATACATTAAAACTTAGGTTGGACTGGGTGAAAAATAACACTCTTAACTAAAAACATTTCCACTGGAAATGAGCTAAAATGTATTTCTTATGTCACCATCTTATTGTAGGCTGGGAAAATAATCAAAAATTAAATTTTTTTGTAATCATGCAACTGGGAACAAAATCATAATTTCACATGAGTAGTAGGTCCTATCACTGCAAATATTAAGGTTCAATTAAGAGAATGTGAAAAAAGCAAGTTTAGCAACACCTGTTTATTTGCTACCAGCTTAAATCAAATGTGCAACTTATTGCTGCATGTAACCAATGACGCATATTTAGCTTCATTAATTAAAAGTGAAGTTTGCCAGTAATTACATAAAAATCTCTGTGGATTTGTCTTTTCTATTTATCAGGTTTCAGAACAGCTTACCATAGTAATTGTGTATATAGATGCAGTGAGGTGACATGAAATGTAACAATGTTCCAACGTGACCATTCGGTCTTAACAGTCACTATGATTGAATTTTAAAATATTCAAGTTCAGACAGGAGTTCACTACTGACACCAAGAAAAAAAAAAAAAAACATTAAGTTCTTAGTACAGAATTGTCCATCCTCTAGGATTGCTGAGAACAAGCAATCCTGATAGTTAAGGAAATGTGTCTACCTACCTGCTCCTCTTCTTAAAAGCAGTAATGCAAGTTATAATCCAATTCAACCCTGGTGTAAACATGGTTTTTGGGTCAATAAGAATGTTTCCAATTCTGTGAATATAATTATCCTTGTTAACCAGCTAATCATCTGCACTCTCGGCACTTAAGACACAAAGGTACTATTTTCACATGATTGGTACCTGAACTTGCTCTACTAACCCCTTACCTCACTGAATAATTCAATATCATCCAATCACAATACATTTACATGTGTTCCCAGACTACTTTTGAACAACAAGATGTGTTGCTAAACTTCTTTTTGTTCAGAATATACCAAACAGATCAGTCCTTAGAGTATGAAGTCTCCATAAACCTTCCTTCATTGTTTTAAAATCCATGAACTTTCAGTTGCTCCTCTTTGACAATGCCAACCTAAAAAAAAGAAAGAAAATTACTTTTAATTAAGAATTTTAAAATAAACAAATTCACCTTTGGTGTATAGAACATTTACTAAGTTTAACAAACAATAATGGAAATATATTAACAGTTGAAAAATTACCTTAATTAGACAATAAGACATGTTTCCTGCAATATATTCAGCTCTTCATTGTAAACAAAATCATACAATCTTTTTCAATTGTACAAAATATGGTCAGAAGAATACAAATATGAAATGGCCAAAATAAAAGCCTTTACAGCTAGCTATTTGCCAGTATTTCACTAGAATGGGTCGTTAGTATGACCAACTAGCATAGTATCAGTTAACATAAATACAGCATTAAATATTTTTAACGCAAAATACTAAAGTGTTATATTGTGATGTGAGATGAATACTATTAAAATATTAAGGTATATTATGTTTAACACATTGAACCAATGTCAGCTATATAGAACCCCAATTCCAAAAAAGTTGGGATGCTGCGTTGTCCCATTCTTGTCTAAAATAGGATTCTGGCTGCTCAACAATCCTTTGTCTTGTTTTTCATTTCATGATATGCTAAATGTTTTCAACTGGTGAAAGGTCTAGACTGCAAGAAGGCCAGGTCAGAACATGGACTCTTCTACAGGCTGAGCAAAAATGAAATACCACATTTCTCAAGGTCATTGCATGAGATAGAGGCAGCCGAGTGGGTTAGGGTAGGGATCCTTTTACAGGCGATCCCTTGTAGTTTTCAGTCGCAACATACCTTGGTCTGGTACACACCATGATTCTGCTGTCGAAATGTTCTTCAAAAACGATGAATCCATCATCACTGCGCTACGGAACGCAATGTGCCTTCCGAACGCACTTCGGCATTCCTCCTAAGGGCTCATTTATACTTCACGCTCAGAACGCGTACACGCCCGCATCATGGCTGCCACGCATCCCCAGCGTTCATTTCATGCGTCCTCTGAGCAGGTCCTCAGAAATTAACGCGACGCGTGCGCGAGTTGCAGTACCAGCAAAAAGTCGGGGGGCGCAGTGTGCTAAAAGTCGGAATATGACGTCAGAGTCTCTGTTTATCATCTACGTGTGACAGAAAGCCTCTTTGCAGATCCTACGGGGATCGATGTGCGTGCTTTGCTGTTTGGTGAATGGTTCGATGTGGTGAAGCAAAATGCTGACATACAGATGCATTCGTGGTGATTTTATATTCAAGCGTCGCATATTCCCGATTGTAATGACACGATGCATTTTAAAAGTCTCACATAACATCTCTGTGCCGTGGTTTTTTTTTTTTTTTTTTTGCAACTTAACAACAGCAACATAATGTATATCACTGTATTTGAGCCACTGAGAAAAAAATAAAGGACACGGTGAAAACGTGTATTTTGTGATTAAAGTGGAAATTTCGGCTTTAATCTCAAATTGCCCACTTTAACCTCGTAGTTTACTTTATCATTAAAGCAGACGGTTGTAAACGTCATCCCAGTTTTTAATCGCTGCAAGCTTCTTGGACCTGACAGCTGCGGCAAGCAGCAATATATCACCACACAGAAAAATTAAATGTATGATATTTCAACTCTCTGCACATTTAGAATCTTTAGATTTGTACTTGATATCACTTTCATGATTAAATGCATTAAAGTGTATATGTTACATTTTACATATAATTTCGTTTAAATAATGAATACTGTTAATAATTACACACATGGGGGGGAATAATTACACACATGGGGATGACACGGTGGCGGAGCAGTAGCACTGCTGTCTCACAGGGAGTTATGTTGCTGGTATATCCTGCTTGTATTCCACACTGTGCTCCGGTTTCCTTCCAAAGATATGCAGATTTGGGGATTTGGTGCCGCTAAAATGACGCTAGTGTATGCGAGTGCTTGTATTCACTTGCGATGAGCGGAGACCTTGTCCAGGGATTGTTTCTCAGTCGTGCCCAGTGCTTGCTGGAATGGACACATCCCTGGATTTATGGATTTAATCAATAAACATCCTTTTCAGAGATATTGCGGTAAGGTGTTATCGGAATTTAATAGGTGTTTTAGGCAATTCACAACACAGAGAAGCCGAACATGTTCTCACCGTGATAATATCTCGCACTGCCACCTGGTGAATTCTTCCAGATTTACGTAAAGTACGCGCGCAAATATAAACACTACCATGCTTGCATAGCAGGAGCGTCCTCTGCAGCATGCGTCGCATCAAGTATAACTCCGGCCTAACGGTGACATCCCAAATTGGAAAACAAATTTTCAGGGGGGGGCTAGACAGATGGGTAAAACATTGAACAGAAAATCTCCAGGTTGTCCCCTGACTGTACGAATGCCTGAAAACATCCAAGCTCTAAGGGCATCAATTTTACAGTCTCCTAGATGATCAGCGCACAAACATGCTTCTCCCTTAGGCATTTGCAAAATGTGTTTGAGGAGGATTTTGCATGAGGACCTTAATGTCACCTGTTAAACGGGCTGCACTTAGGTCCTAATCTGGGACCTTGAGATGGTCTGTCATGTGGTGGGTGCAGCAACCTGCGGTACCATTGCATACTCCTAACCTACCTACCTACCTACCTATTAAGACTTCTTTAAAGAAATTGTGAACAAACTTTTCCAACTCTTATCCACATGCTCTACAAAAGAGCAATATTTCTCAGCCCAAAGCTTCGGTTTCTATATCTTTCTGTGGTGTAGCGGGTCCACAGCTAAAGTCAACTGGGCCACTTTTTAAATAATCACCATACTTGCGGCTTAGCGAGCGGGCGTGGTGGTGTGCGGCTGAAGCGGATCCTGGGGAATATGTGATGCAGGCATTTCTCACCTAAATGCGCGGGTGAGAAACCATCCACATCTGTAATTGTTCCCGGGAGCTGCTGATTGCCACAGCTGCCACGTCCCCATTATAAATAGAAGCCTGAGACGGTTAGGGTGAGGATGAAGAGACGAGAAAAGACAGACAGAGGTTGCAGGAGCAGAAGGCGGCAGGAAGCAGGGAAAGGAAAGTCGGTGTGTGAGTGAACAAGCGAGCGCAGACTCAAGTGCAGCTGAGCAGTGCACCTGGGTGTTTGGCTAGCACCCGAGGAGCAGTCGGTTGTGGTCGCTCCCACTGAGCATGCTGAAGAGCGGGAGTGACCGGAAGGAGGATGGCAGCGGAAGTCGGGACTTGGGACGTGAAAGCCCCAGCATGACAGGCCTGGTTGCTGGGGAGCCCAAGTCACAGTTTGGTGAAGCCTACCAGAGCCAGGGATCGGTGAGGCAAATGAACCAGCAGAAGGAGAAGGCAGAATGATGGTCAGCTGCATGTATGGTGGCTCCCCTGGTGCATAGCCTGGACGGGAGAAGCAGGGGAGTCACCAGTAGCAGAAAGGCACCGGGCTTTGTGTTAAAGGACAGCTTCCAGCCATTGTTTTAAACTCGTTTTTAAAACATGTTTTGTATTGGATTGTAACCTCCACTACTTCACTCATTTTATGGGTTATTTATTTATTGAAGATTTGAAACACTGCACTATTTGAACACTTGTTTTATTGATTTTTAAATAAAAGCACTTTGCACTTTTTGCACCATCCCCTTGCTTCATTGTTGTGCCTCACTGCCAAGCTCATCGGTGACATTACCGACGGTGTTGGGTTCAGGGCTCCCAGAAGCTGAATGGGAGCATGGAGCAGAACACGCATCGTCACACTTTCATTTAAGAGGATTGCAAAGGCGCAGGCACAAGAAGACATTTGTAATAATCTGTAACAATTGTGATTTTATACAATTGCACTGATTTAAAGAGTGCAGTGAAGTTCACTAGTCAGCTGTTAGTGACACAGTCTTTCCTCACAGAGCATGCAAACAGATGAGGAGATGCCTGTAATTTCACACTTTTCTCATTTACTGTGTACTTATATTAAAAAGCATATATTTTGAGCAAAACTTTTACTTATGACTTGTACGTAGGCAACACCTACCTTTCATGTCTATTCCACATTTTTGTGGAACAAATAGCAAGTATTAACATAGATGGTACTTTATTTCAATATAGGATAGTAAGCAGTTGCCTACTTGCAAAGCTTTAACAAGATATGTTGCTTATACACCGCTCTTTTTTGTTCCTTTCTGTGAAAAAGACATGCAGATATGTGCTATTTTTATGATGGACTGGCACCCCAAACAGTTATCTTCTATACCCAAAGCTGGCAGAAGAATTCACTGAGCCTAGACAAAGAGCAATAATAAAAGTTTTGTTTGCTCTTTTTTGTTGAAACAACCACATAAACAAAGACTTACCTCAAGCAGAAACTGACAAATGTTCTTTCTTTGGTCACCTTGAAGTTGAATAACTTCACCGTATTCAGGGTGTTCAATCACAGTACCATTACAAGCAAATTTCTGCATATAAAACAGTTACAATATGAACAGATCATATTATGCAGAAATATCCTTGCTCAACACAATGGCATAAACAAATAGTGTGTACATTTTTTTTTCCAAGTAAAATGCAGCTTAAGTAAAACATCAACATCCAAGTTAAACATATAGTACAGTAAAACCTTGGATTGCGAGTAACTTGGTCTGCGAGTGTTTTGCAAGACGAGCTAAAATTTTTAATAAATTTTAACTTGATAAAAGAGCGAGGTCTTGCAATACAAGTAGTATGTATACACTTTGTGTGCTGAGCGTCATGTGATCACAACTGAGCCGATGGTTTTTCTCCCTCTGCGGGATTCTGGGTAATTGTCTCCCATGCTCTGTTTCAGTCAGCGTGCCTCACTCGTATAGTCAATATCCGTACGAGCGTATACGGTTTACTATAGCATTGTAACCTAGTGTGTGTGTTCTAATGTGAGAGTCCCTGTCTTGCACCCCAAAACACGAAGCTGAGTCTCAGTACTTTAGAAAAGCCAGCTTTATTCAGCTTGAAACAGGAATAGCGTGGTTATTTATTGTAGCGGGATCTGCCACTCTCCTATACACAGGCACAGCAGTCAGGCATGGTCATGGCCAGGTTAGTGACCAAGTAATATTGTGCCCTGCATTTATAATGTTCCTTGCATCACCCATCGACAGCAGGCACTTATAGCGTGACTGTAATCTTTTCGGATTCATTTTTGCGGCAAACTGCTACAGCACTAGGAGCCTGTGGTTGCTTCGGGACGCTCTTCCGCGTGTCGTCCTGTTGGGGGGAATCCCAAAAGAGTTTAGAAACCTTACAGTACGTAAAGCATTTTTTTTTTATTTTGTGTCCAAGTGTAGTGACTCTTCAGGCAAAAGCAACTGTCAGTGGATAGGTTCCTTGTTAAAGTCACAAAAAATTAAAAAGACTCCAGTGAGCTAACAGATAGTACTGATTCCGTTAGTTATAGTGAAAGTCATCCTGCACAATAACCTTCCTCTCTCTCGTTTCCCCTCACACCAGCCATGATTTTTTCAAAGGTAAAGGGCAGGTTAATTTGTTTGATGTATTTTTACTTTATATTTTGCATTAATCATTGTTATATGAATAGTTTTGGGTTGTGGAACGAACCGTTTGAGTTCCATTATTTCTTCTGGGGAAATTTGCTTTGATATACGAGTGCTTTGGATTACAAGCACGTTTCCGGAACGAATTACACTCGCAAACAAAGGCACCACTGTACTTCAAAACATTCAATTAGACCACTGTAATATGGTGAAAAGTTAAGCAAAATGACACCTTTTATTGGCAAGCTTTCAAAGCTACTCAGGCTCCTTCTTCAGGCAATGTTAACTTCTCACTACATCCATAATAGCTAACACTGTACAACACCCTAGTACTACAGACAAACCACTGTAATATGAAATTTCTTCCAAAAAGCTTCAGTGGTACATATGTTGTAACAGGAAATAAGTAACTATGAATACAGCTGTTAGGATGTGTTGTTATTTAAGAATCTGTTTATCTAATCAGAATCTCTTTGTTGCATGTTTAGCTGAATAATGCAGTAAGACACTCTTCTACTATTTTCTGGAGCTCTGTTAAATACAAACTTTGTACGATTAGGTGTTCATTAATCTCTTTTTAAAGCTATGACAAATCCCTAATTTGTAGGGATTCGACAGAGGGCAAGTAAAAAACACTAAGGGTAAATGGTCCTTAGGCATACAGACTTCATCTAAAATATACCCTTATCAACTTGTGGGTTACTGACAATAAGGGGGTCGGGCGGGGAGTTAGGGATTATGGTTTTACACTCAGTTTTTCTGAATAAGGAAAGCACAAGCCAAAATATTTACTATTACGGTATAAAACAGGAAGTTCTTTCAAATTATTTCACAAAGGTTGTATTTTTTGCCTGTAACAAACTACTTCATAATGCGCAAAACCGATGCAGGCCACTGCACAAAGAATCTACATAATACAAGGTGAGACACAAAAATAACCGGACTGGGCTTGCCTGGAAAACTGTCTAGAGGTTGGCCAGAAGTGAATCATATAACATATACACTCCTACACTCCTTCTCAAACCACCAACTGGCTAGGTATATCCTGTGAATAGCCCAGTCAGTATTTGCACAATCATCGCTATACGAGTTGCCACAATAATGTTGGGTGAAGGGGGAGAAAAAAAAACAAAAAAAACAAAAACAAACAGCAAATCAACATCAAATTTCTCACAAATTTTCTTTTTCCATAAAGCAGTTTTTGACTGACAAAACCATTCCTGTTCTCGATCATCCTCCCTATTTGCCCGATTTAGCTCCTTGTGATTTTTATTTATTCCTGAAAATCAAAAGTGACCTGAAGGGAAGACAAAAATGGCAAACCTGTTGAAGCGCCTCAAGCAAGAAGACTTCAAGCACTGTTTCAATCAATGGATGATATGTATGGAGCGTGTAGAGATCGGGAGGGAGAGTAGTGAGAAAGGCGCTATATAAATGCAAAGAATTATTATTATTATGTTTATAGAAGGTGACAATGTTTAGAATGCTGTAATTCATCAATAAATATATATTTACCAATCCGGTTATTTCTGTGTCTCGCCTCGAATACACAAAAATGGTTTCTTAATAAGTGAGGAAGAGGACTCTCTACATCCACAGTCTTTAATAATGCTACAGTATTACCCATGCCTAACAGCAGTAAAAGGTAATCAGTAAAGATACATTTTAACTATCAAAAAAGATTAGTGCTAAAATGACTTAAACTTTCAAATACCAGAAATGCAAATCAACTGCACAAGATGTTTTTTGATAAATAATCAATTATAAAAGGTATGTTACAGTTTCTATGTAATGATCACTGTGGTTGTGCACACACATCCAAATGAGAAGCAGTTCAATAAAACTACTCACGAACGCCACAGCAATAAGTCAATTACGGAGTCAAATGGCTACTAATGCCTTATTGCCCTATGCATATGTTATTGTTAAATATACACTAACTTTGACAAAATAATAGGGAAAGAGGGGAGTCAGTCTCTCTCATCACTAAAGGGGAGACACCAAACTACCATTTACAGAATTACGAAGAGAACTAGTACTTGTAAATTTTTACTCTTGACTGGAAGCAGTAGCAAAAACTGTTTACTTGGGAAGTTTGACTAGGTAGAATTGGTTTGGTCTTGACACCTGCTAGTTTTAATTTCTCATTCTAAATTTTATTTAATACGCTTGGTTTATTGTATTTTTGGAAAAGCACTTCGAGATTCCTTACACACATACAATGTTTATTATACAAATGAATTTAATCAACAATATAAAATTGAAAATGGAAAAACTTTACAACTACACAAAACAGAGGAAAAATGTAATATTTAAAATTTGTAAGCCATATCAAAAATTCCCCCAAAAACACATTACTTAGATATGAAGAGCACTTGCCATCTTCAAGCAAAAGGTGGTAGGAATCAAAACCACCAAAATGAGATACTGCCCATATTGCTGTCACTACATAATTTGAAGCACTGCGATTTATTTAGTTATTTCTTACTTTCACTCACTAAGAAAATTATGTACAAGTAAAGCTATAAAAAGCAAACATTGATAAATAGGATGATAAAGTATGATATTGGCACACTCCTTTAGGTACCTTTTTAAATGCTTTTACAAGTTTCTTTTTGTCATAGTCGTCTGCAATCCCTTGGACCGTAGTAAGCGTCTTTCGGCCGTTTCGCTGTTGAATTCTTATGTGAATATAATCTTCAGTCCCTGCCGGGAGTAAGTCGTCACCCTTAGTTGCATCAGCAAAGGGGTCTTTGAAGGAAAAGCAGAAAAAGACTTAAAACACAACAAGAAAAAATACATTTTTAAAAAGGAAATAAAAATGATAATCTTGAGTTAGGAATACAAAAGAAGACTGAACTTCTAAAATGTAAAAAAAGTCATTAGATAGCAGGTGATATTTCTTACCCAAATGCAGAATCAAACTATTTTAGATTAAAAAAAAAAAAAAAAATTACTTTAGTTAGGAAAAATTTTAATTATAACATGTCTGTTATTTATTAAGAAATACAAATATTTTAATATTGAACTCAAACCAGACTTTGATGCAAACATAAATTCACCTTACTCCATTTTTCCTCCGTTATGAATAGAGGCCAGAGTTGTTTAGTACTACTATCACATGTAGCTTCAAATCAGATAACTACAAAGCCAAACACTGATTACTGGCCAAGGGCACTGTGGCACCATGTACACCTACAAGCAACTTTGTCAGTGAATATGTTGTTTGTTATAGACCATCCATAATTAGTTCAAAGACACTGAAGCACTCCGATTCATATCAGACAGGCCACTCCCTCCCAATTATGCCCCTCCAGGTAACTTATTTTATCTGAGGTCTCCTAGTAGGATTACAGGGTCAGTATGTTACCTTAAAGACTGTTTACCTTTCTGCATTGAGTCTCATTGAGGTAAGTCCTATTACATTCCAAGGAAAAAACTAGATTTTGCTACCATGATTACATCTGCTGTGGGGATCCCCTGTGAGGCTACTCCAGAGGAGAAGGAAGAACAATTTAGATGTTTGGTTCCAGCAACAATCCTGTGAATAGAGGCGAGGTTATGTTTAGGCTGCATTTTTCAAAGTCCTGTATGAGTTCTGGCTCCATCCCAGAGGTCATTTTCTAGCAATTTTAGAGTTTGTCTCACTCAGACCCATTATCTGCCTGGAATGGTGCCTCAGCTTCACCAACACTAGAATTACCAAAACCTACGAAAAACTCGTAAACCCGGACCTCCTTAAATCTGTTCACACCTCTCCACCAGTGACTTTTGTGTTGAAAATGTGTCGATTAGCACAAGCAGCCTACTATCCCAAAGAACCGCTGATTTGTGTTTTTTGTATCTCACACCCTCATACACCTTTATTGTAAGAGCATCCCTTATATACGATGGAGCATTCGATCAGAAAAATATGAAGCTGGTTTTAAATTAATCGTCGAAGTAGCAAAAGAAATTGGTAACTGCGCTGTTGCAACAAAATTTGATGCATCTAAGAAACTGATGTGAGATTGGAGAAGGCAAAAAGATGAAGAAAAAAAAATTTAAGTATCGCATTTTTGAACGGGCATATAAAGTTTTATGATCGATATTTTGGGTTTCAAGACCCAACTTATACATGAGTATATACAGAATATAAAAGCCAGACTGAATGTTATTTACCTTGATTTATTTACTTATCTTCCTACTGCGTAAAGTTACAAGTAGACTACAGAGCTTCCTCTGTTCGATCGACACGGGCATGCTGACAAAGTAATGGGTACTGAAGTGACTTCAGTTGCAGGTGGACACTCCACACAACTGTTGTTACTGTTCTGCCTTTGTCCAGAAACTGTTTCATAAGCTTTATGACCTTAGACTCTGAAAGCCTTTCGCCCATGGGGCATCTGAGATCGTTTCCTGAATAACATCAAACACAGCTGTGTAGGATGCGGCAGGAGCTTCCATTCCTTGCATTTCCTGTCATCCTACCATTACACAGACCTTTGTAGACATGGAACACACATGAAATGCATGTTTTCCAAATAATGATACATTATTTACCCTATATAGCTCCTGGTACCTTAATTCCAAATAAACAAGGCTTTAGCTGGGAGAGCTTTATGCCCTTCCTGCAACGGCCAGGGGATGGGAAAGCAGGCTGCTTGCTACTTTTACAAAAACATATTTACAAAGCAAAAGACACTGATGAAGAGTTGTGATCGGATTTAAGGTGGGCCGGGTTTACGAGTTTTTTCGTAGGCTTTAGTTATTCTAGTGTTAACTATGTGGTTGGTTAGCCAATATGATGCTATTTTCGTATATAGGCACTAGTGAGTGAAAATACTCAAAATTTCAATTTATTTCTAATTACATTATTGATATACAGTCATGCACTGACTAACAGCTCCATTTGGAACCCACCATTAGCTATGCTCCTGAAACTCCACAGGGAAAACCCTTCATCCATTTGTTGGTACTTTGCGACAATCGATTGATACTTCACAAGGGAAAGCTCATTTAGTGTGACAGAAGAAATTAGTCATAGAAGTACCAGATCATCTATTATTTACACCCAGTCAACAAAAAAAAAAAAAAAAAAAAATTTTGAGAAAACGTTGGCTGCAAGTATGAATGGCCTCAACTTGGTCAGCTGTAAACTGGTGCATAAATGTATTTAATTCAAACAAATTAGCAATCTTAAATTCAAATTAGGACACAAAATGTAACTGAAGACTACTAAAGTGAAGAGCAGGAACAGCTCCCTGCCATTTCATGGCAAAACAAACTACAGAACTCCAATTAAAATTTGCTACTCAGAATATTTAAATGTGTTAAAAGAAACGTTTGACATGTTTATGACCAAACAAATGTGTAGTAAACTGTATAATTTAAAACCTATGCTCGAAATTCTCATAATACATGCATACTTGCTACCAACCACTGCACATCAACGTTTTTGCTTCCTGAAATGTTTTTGCTGAATGTAACAGGTACCTACTGGGTATGTGCAAATATAGTTTTGGTTTTACTACATCACGTAGGAACTCTGAGAAATGGACATTTATGTTTACTGACAATAACGTATTTAGTCACGTTTACAGTATGTATCGCATAAGCTATTAAATTCAACAGAATTAAAAGTGTTTTGCTCCTGATTTTCTTTTGTATTCAATGTCTGGTGCATCACGTTACAGTGTCCAACAGTAGCCAGCAAGCATTGATGGATTCCAGTTGCCCTGGTATCATTTCTCCATCGTAGCAATGTCCTGGTGAAACCTTTCACTGTGTTCATCACTGACAGCACCAAGATTTGCGGGGAAGAAGTCCAAGTGTGAGTGGAGAGAATGAATCTTGACTGACATGTTGCACTTCATTGTCTTGTATGTTTTGAGAAGTTTGTCTACCAGCTGAATGTAGTTTAGGGCTCTGCAATTTCCCAAAAAATTGTCAACAACGTCTTTGAAGGCTTTCCAGGCAATTTTTTCCGGCCCAATAAACAGATCTTCAGACATGTTATGAATGACAAGTGGTTTGATCTGGGGGCCAACAAAAATGCCCTCTTTGATCTTGGTGTCACTTATTCTTGGGAATATCTGTCTTAAATAATGAAAACCTTCGCCTTCCTTGTTCAGTGCTTTCACGAAATTCTTCACGAGTCCCAGTTTTATGTGAAGAGGAGGCAAAAATATCTTTGCCAGGTCGACAAGCGATTCCATGTGCCACATTCTTCTGTCCTGGAACTAACTTTTTACGGAGTGGCCAGTTCTGTCAAGAATAGTGTGACTCTTTGGCACGGCTGTCCCATTTACAGATGAAACAACAGTACTTTGTATAGCCAAGCTACAGTCCTAGTAACAGAGCAATGACTTTAAGATGTCTACAGATATTCCAATTGTACCTGCTATACTGGACGTGCTTCAGCAACAGTTCCATATTCTCATACGTTACTTTCATGTGTGCTGCATAGCCAACAGGTACTTACTGAAGGATAAACGTTGCCACTGGGTAGCAGAACAGCTTTCAGGCTTAACATTGATGAATCAATGAAAAGATGCCCCTCTTCCGGGTAGTGATCACAACCCAAGGTTGAGAACTATCCTTCAATGTCATAACAGAAACGGAGACTGTTGACTTGCGCAAAAAATTTGGTTATATCATGTCGTCGGCCTCGAAACAGAAATTTTCGTACCTGGTGACAGCAAACACCATTCCTGCAGTCTCTAACCCAGCAGCTCGGCTTTTGCTTTTGACAGACCCAAATCTCTGACCAAATCGTTCAATTTGGACTGCGTTATCAGATGTGGATTGCCTGATGAGCACGATTCAAAATCCGGGTCAATGTCACTATCAGTACCCTGCATTGCAGTTTCTTCATCTGGTTCGTCTAAGGTCCAATCCTCTGGTGGTTTCAGAATTGGAAGACTGTCGTCATGTGTCATGGGTCTCATTGCTGAAAGCAGATTAGGATATTCAACTGACTTCTTGTTTTTGGCAGAGAAATGGCAGAGAAACCAGAAACAGTCAAACAGAAGTAACAGTCCATCACATGGTCTTTCTGTTCTCGCCATATCATCGGAACAGCAAATGGCATCATCTTTCGAGTGCCTCAGAGCCAGGCTCTCAGACTGACAGCACTTGCTGCACAGCAAATGTGAGGCACCCATTCCTCATCTTGATCACCAATTTTGCAGCCAAAATACAGATAAGCTTTCTTCACAAGAGCAGTCATCCAACGTCTCTGAGGCGCAAGTGTATATTCACTACAGATATAGCAGAATGTATATCACGGCTGTTACGACATTGACGAGACATATCGCCCGGCACCAAAACGTCTATTGCATCAAGCTTAGTTACTGTTATATTACTACAAATACTATTACTATACTGATACTATACATACACACTGACTATCTATATAAACCAAATGAGCAGGATTGGTGTATACAAGCCACCTTTATAGCATGCTGAGACAGCATCAACCTCGTTCAGACCTGCCCAGGCATGCCCAGGATGTCAACTTCCACAGAACAACTTCCAACCTGGCCTGATTTCATGCCTGGACAAGCCCAGACTGCACAAACCGTTGTTGATAAGTCACTTACAGGAACGAAAATGTTTGGATACAAATATAAGAAAATATCATGACAAAACTGAAGACTTCTCTGAAACGGTACGTGATGGGTGATATTCGTGATCAGCACCCAAAAATCTATAAGAAACACCCAACAGTGTTCAAGAGGCAAAAACTTTGTTGTGCAGTATAACCCATCTTTTTATGTCATGCTTCTTTATTTAATCTTTCCTTTTGTTAAACTTTATGTATAACTGTTCTTGTCAAACATTAGTGACTACCTTTAAACATTATACATTTTACTTGACCTCCCTCTCTGACCACTCCATCTTTCTCAGTCTAGTCCTATCTGATCCCTCCTCTTCAATTGTTCCCAATTTTAAAATCCTCTGTTAAATTCTAAGTTTTCTTTAAAAAAATAAATAAATAAAAAAATTAAAAAAAAAAGCTCAAGCTCTGAGTTCAGTATCACAGATTATTGTTTGAAGTATTTAATTATACAGCATCTACGAATGCTGTTTTGATTGTATTTTGTCTACTGAATCCACATTCTCATCATACACCTGAATCTTTTACGGCCATGGATATCTGATGGAGCTTCTCCATTTGAGTGAGTTCAAGGCACATTCAGTAGGTCACTGTAAATTGTTACAATATAAATGAAGCACAAGAAATCTGTCCAAGTTTTCTCTGCACTCATATTTGAAGAGTACTGTTTCAGCAGTTTTCCTCGTTTCTTATGATCACAAAGGCTGAAATTTTTACTGGACTCTTTGGCAGCATATGCTTTTTATGTTTTACTCAGGGCATTTACAAGCACTTTAACTCTTTTAGGGCGGATGTCGACTTTTGTCGACAGGAGGGGTCGAGGGCGCATGTGGGAAAAAAGTCGACATCCAGGGGTAGATGGCGACAATCAGCTGACAAAACTCACCATTACATCACAGGCATTCCCTCTCTGCTCGGAGGAATGTTAAATTCATTGACTCGGCATCTAATCCTTGCGTGTTCATGAGTTACGAAATGTAAACAAAGGCAAGATGGCATCGACATCTCACAAAAGGAGCGAAGCGAGTGCAGAAAAAAAAAATACTGAGCAGACAATGTTTTGCACATTATCGCCGAGTCGGACTCCGATTTTTCAAAATCTGATTTTGTTGACAGTGATCAGGAGATCGAGCAAGAGAGTGAGGAGCTGGCATCAACTGATCGGATACCAGCCGATGCCGCCCCAGCCGATCAGCTGCCAGCTGAGTGTCTTTGCGCAGCCAACGCACCTACGGCAAGGTTTGTGTGGGAGGAATACCCAGACATTGATCCATGGGAGCCAAACTGGCGACTGCACTTCACAAGACAGCATGGCTGGCTATTGGACACAACAGATTATTAGCCGCTGGACTACTTCATGCTGTTCTCTCCTGATGCTACTTTTCAGCTACTGTTAGATGAGACAAACAGGTATGCAGAGCAATTTTCTGAATCGCGGACTGTGCTTGCACCGCATTCTCGTTTTTCAAAGTGGAAACCCACAACAAATGACGAGATGAAAGGCTTTGTGGCATTACAAATAGAGATGGGACTACACTGATGATATAACTTCAGGGAGCATTGGTCCAAACGTGGTTTGTCCCCTGGTGGCTTTGGACAGGTTATGCCGTGTGATGACAGGTACATGCTGCTGCAAAGTTTTATTCACTTCTGTGATAACCAGAAGCAAATCCCAAGGGGTGAGCCAGGCTATAACCCCATGTATAAAGATCAGCCCCTGCTTGACATTGTGGAACCGACATATAAAGAATTTTATCAGCCTGGCCGTGATATGTCTGTGCATGAATCTATGATAAAATCCAAGGGACACCTTTTTTTCTGACAATATATGCCATACAAGCCCACAAAGTATGGCATAAAGGATTTTGTACTGGCAGAAGCAAACACTGGTTTCTGCTTGAAAGTAATTACATATACAGGAAAGTATTTCTTTCAAAGAGAGAACTGTCCCTTGACAAGTCAGGTTGTGCTGGAGCTGCTTCAGGGCTATGAACATTTGGGTCATGTTGTGTATATGGACAACGGTCACCAGAATTGTTCATGGAGCTACAGAGCAGGGGAATTGGAGCTTATGGCACAGTGAGGGTGAATAGGAGACAAATGGCTTCACAGTTGAAGCCAGACAGGCTGAAGATGAAAAGAGGTGGCAATATGGTTTTTATGCGGGCAGAAAACTTGGTGGCAGTGGCATGGCACGATGTCAAACGGGTGACTTGTCTCTCTATAGTACACACTAACAATATATGAGAGAAAGTGCAGCAACAGACAATTGAAAAGGAAGCACCAGTGCAACACATATTGTAAGCAGTGCAATGTGGCAATACGAGGTGTGGCAGAAAAGTAATGAGACTGATTTTTTACTTACCAAAGTTTTTCTTTTTTTCAAACATCAATGTTATCCCCTTCAAAGTAGTTCCCTTGGGCAGCTATACACCGATGGAGACGTTCCCACTGTTGGTAGCAGCGCTGGAAGTCTTCAACCGGTATGGTCTTCAGCATGTCCGTTACACTCTTTTGGATGTTTTCTAAAGTCCCGAAATGACGTCCTTTGAGGACATTTTTCAGTTCAGGAAAAAGGAAAGTCACACGGACTGAGGTCAGGTGAATAAGGGGGCTGGGGAACCACAGGAATGCCTTTTGAGGTCAAAAATTCTGCTCAATTGTGAGGTTTTCCGGCACCATTTTGGCACAGACCTTTCGCATGTGCAAATGTTCAGTCAAAATTTGATGAACGGTAAATCTGTTCAAATTTAATTGTTCACTCAACATTCTTAATGTTAAACGACGGTCTGATCTCACAAGAGTGTTCACACGTTCGATGTTTTCATTGGTTTTCGAAGTTGAAGGCCTCCCTGAACGGTGTTCATCTTCAACGTGTTTTCTGCCTTCCAAAAATGATTTGTGCCAGCGAAAAACTTGAGCTCAGGATAAAGAATGTTCCCCATAGTCATACTTGCCGATTCTCCAAGCTTAACACAAAATTTAATAGCACAACGTTGCTCCAAATTCCGCTGTTCCATTTTGCGTGACGCACAACCAAAAACACAACTTCGCTAATAGCAGTCACAAAAATCGCGTAGTTAACGGAAGGAGTTGAAACTCGCACTGAGCTATGGGAGGGTACTGATACACGTGCTCTATCAAGGACAACAGCGCAGCATTGCCAGATCGCTTGCATTGTTGCCAGTCTCATTACTTTTCTGCCACACCTCGTACATGCAACTGGCTGCTTTGAGCAATATCATACTTTGCAGGACTTTGTTGTGTAACATGTATGTGATATGTATGTGAAATCATATAGTATGCAGGCTCATACAAAATGCAAGATCGTAACATTTTTGTCAAAAGGAACTACATTTGCTGATTTGATATGTTAAACCATTGCTTTGTGTTCTTTTTTAAAAAAAAGTTAGCTTTTGGAAAAATATTCAGACCTGGGAGAAAAGAAACAAAAAAAAAAGCCCTAAAAGAGTTAATAACCTGGTAATTAACAGAAATCCAATTTCAGAAATAACAAGTATACCCTGATTCTGGTTAGAATAGAAAGTAGTTAACAGTCATACAACTTCTCCACAAATAACCCAGGATCATGCGGTCAGTTAACACTAGAATTACCAGAGCCTACGAAAAAACTTGTAGATCCGTCCCACCTTAAAATCGCTACTTAAATCCGTCCGCACCTCTCCCAGCGTCTTTTGTCCTGTTAATGTGCAGATTAAGAGCAGCAAGCAGCCGGCTATTCCTTCCCCCACCGTCGTAGAACATGCACAAACTTCTCCCAGCTCATGCCTTGATTGATTATCTGGGGAGTGGAGTTTTAGAGTGGAAATAATATATCGTTATTTGGAACACACGCATTTCATGTGTGTTCCGTTTCTACAGTAATCTGTGTAAACACATTGTTAAAATAGAAACTTTTTCATATTTTAGTAATAAATGTTACAAAATGTAGGCATAAACTATAGAA
>JANRMT010062818.1:59573308-59584430 GCA_026402145.1 Polypterus bichir lapradei | reverse complement strand
ACCGTTTTACACGCTGCATATGGCGATTCACCTCCGCGAGAAACATGCCTCTATGAACAGTCAACGTGGCTCGGAAGTGCACGTGGCCTCTACGACAGACAAATATAAATGACGCCAGTTTTTCTGTGTCGTCGCGTCCGAGTTGGTGGCCGTGGCTCTGCGAGTTGTCATCGTATCCAATGGTCTTGGAGTTGGTGGGCGTGGCTCCTTCCTGTGTGCGCCATAGGTGTCTTACTTGTCGGCGGCTTAGTGAATCCACGCCCCTACTGGCGTGCTTTCCATGGGTGTCTTGCCTTAGTGAATTATATATATAGATTTTAGTCTGCACATGTTCATTGCACTCTGTTTACCAGCAGCAACAGAGCCAACCAGCTATCTTTTGACTCAGAATGAGCAATACGCCTTTTAGTCGCAACTGATGTGTTGTGGAATTAACCACTGCACTCTGGCTAATTTTTTGATTTCCTTTGTACACAGGGCTGATAAAAAGTTTTTTGCTCATATGAGGACTTGAGTTTCTTCTCAACAATTTTTTGTAAACACACAAATGCTAACGTTACACATGTTTGCAAGTGTTTAATGCAGCACTATAATGTAACAGAGTGACCACGTTTTTTAAAAAAATACAGCTAATGAAAACCTTAATGTTCACTACCTAGTGGCTAATCATTAATTGCCTATCATGAAATTCAGTTGCATCTGCTAGTATTTTATTTCCATTCAAGAGGGTTGGTCTATGTCTCAAATTATTCCTCACATCAAACCAAAAGACGTTATAATGCCTAGCCAACAAAAATTGTATTCATATACTTGTACACATAACCCTGAACTAAAGTTCAGCTTACTGGGATGACAGCAAGCCTTCCTCCTCCACAGAGCCTGTAAAAGTATGTTTCCTATTCAAATGTGTGTGCATTTCCATTGTGCTCTCATGCCATATGAGGTCAGACCTACTCACCAGCTTTTTTTGTCCCCTGCATTCAGAGTGAAGTGCTCCCAAACACTGAAAGTCTTAGGTTGAACTGTCTTTTCTGGCTCTTGCTTGCCATCTGCCTTTTTTCAATGGTATTCATAACTGAATAAAGTAGGGATGCAATTGTGCAGCATAATGTAGTTATCTTAATGACCTAATCAACTAATTGACAAGTGATTGTTGCCAATGTTTTTAATAATCAAATATTATTGATTATGACGATTAGTTGTTGCAGCACTACTTAGAATAATCTGATTATGTGGTCATGTAAACTCATAACTGGGTTACTGTTAAGGATTTTACAATCTGTGCATGTCCATTGCATTCTCTCAGCCTGCGCATGTATTTGCTTTGTACATGCCTTCATCAGAAATGTTAATGCAACAAAATACATTTCCAAAGGAAATGATCAGGAGATTGCATTATTCCTTCTACTGGCTTTAACAATCTGTCTTAATATTGCAGAAATCGCTAAATTTATGTTGATGAGCTAAGCTCAGCAATATAATCTAGGGGACATTAGGGTAAAACATTAAAGTAACTTATGCTAAATAGTCTAATCACTTTTTAATGTAACAAGTAACCTAAGGCATATCTTATTGAAGCAAAAAATCCAGTGATACTATTATTATTCCAGCAGCATTGGGCATGAGGCAAGAAGCATACTTACGGGGTCCACTGCAGGGCACAATGGCACATTCCAGCAGAAAAGAGTTTGCTAAATGCAATCTGGTAACAGAAGCCTATAAAACTTATTTATAAATAACACAAGAAAACTATCAAAAGCAACATGTTTATTTTTATATTCATAGAGGTTGATCATGACATTCAATTCTTTCCTTGCACATTTTAGTGACGTCAGAGTATTTTGCCAATGGAGAATTCCAGAAAGTTACCGGCACCATGTAAACGCAGATTATAAAGAAACCAGGTTTCTGCCTTAACCAAGTTATTAACCTTAACCTGATTACACTGATACAGCGCATTGCAAGTAAACGCACCAATTTTCTTAAGCTCCAACTGATTAGATGACATTGGTACACCTCAGTAGCGTGGGGAAACATAACTACAAATGCAAGCCTACCATATTTATCACAAAACCACCTTAAATTCAAAAAAAGGTCCAAAAAGATAGGTACAGCATCTTCAAAAATTCCAAAAAACTTCCCACACACAAACCATAAACATTTCCAAAGTTGCATCTTTGCTTAACAGTCAATAAAGGAGGATAAATAAACAATTTAAGGAATACGCTTCAAACTTCCCTGTAACAATTATGATTCACTTTTACACAATACAAGTCTTTGACCTCTCAGAGGTTGAACCTCACATTACAGACTGGCTATTTCTATTCAAAATATGAAAGGCACTATATAAATAAAATATAGTATTATTAAAATACACACATGCCATGTCTATAAGCAAATGTTAAGTGACCATTGAGAGTTACAAGACAAATCGTGCGAACGGACTCCGCTAAGGAAAAGACAGCGTTCACTCAACCCCTACTCTCTCTTCTGTTTCTTTTTCCGGTTTCTTTCTGGTTGGCGATCTGCGCCACCACCACCTACTCAAAGCATCATGATGCTCCAACATTGATGGACTAAAAGCCAGAAGTCTACATGTCCATCATCATCAAGTCCTTCCGTGAGAACCCTAAATACAAAAAGCACTGTTTAATTTATGTGAGGTAGAATGCCCAGAGGGGACTGGGCGGTCTCATGGTCTGTAATCTCTGCAGATTTTATTTTTTTCTCCAGTAATCTGGAGGTTTTTTTTTTTTGTTTTTTCTGTCCTCCCTGGCCATCGGACCTTACTCTTATTCTATGTTAATTAATGTTGTCTTATTTTATTTTCTTACTGTGTCATCTATTTTTCTATTCTTCATTATGTAAAGCACTTTGAGCTACATTTTTTGTATGAAAATGTGCTATATAAATAAATGTTGTTGTTGAATTCCAGTACTCACATTTTTTGCTGTCTATTCCTTTTTCATTTTAGTTTACTGCAGTTTCAATTCAATGTATATTAAACATCATGCTATGCAATTACTCTTCAAGGATAGGTTTATACAAGGATGCTACACACTCGACATACATTCTGCTTTGATATTTATTCAAATAGATTTTTTCCCAACTGTGATAAGAGATTAGGTGCAGTCTGGAATAAACAAGCCAGGTTATGTGGGTAAAAGTTGGTCTAAGGAGTCACTAGTAGGTTTCAGACTGCACAGACAGCATTTTTTTTTAATTAATTGAATTTTCACTACACACTTCTTTAATGACCACTTTAAACTCATTTTAGTGGAATCCTCATATTTGTTAAGTAGAACATCAATATTAAAGGTTCTTAATTCTGCAGACTGACAAGGCTGGGTATTTTGTTCATATGCTGTCTGAAGTGAAGATGGGAAAAAAACAGAACTCAATATCACTTACAAAAAGCTCTTTTACCAAAACTGCCAGAAAGCTGATCGTACTTGCCAACTAAATGTTCCAAGTTTATGGAATCACTCCTATAATTGTGTATTATGCTACTTTAAACTCATAAACTTTAATGCTATACAGTATTTTCATTAGATCTTAAAAGCATTCCAAAAAATCAGTAATAACCCTTTTTTATACATGCTCAAAAGTGAGGTAAAAGTTGCTCAATAGCAGTCAGTTTCTCTGAAACCATAAGGTTACAGTTGATAGGCTATTCTATTTCATGCATAAAAACAAATGCGACACAAGCTAATTTGAATTACATACTAAAAAGAGAGAGAGAACCAGGATTATTTTTGTAAAACTGAGACCACACACTAATAATACATAACCTGCAATTAAAGTGCCAGCTAGGTCAGAAATAAACAGATTTTTTTTTTCTTGAAAGAACCAAATTTCAAATGTATTGCTTAACATCTGTATAAGCAATAACCATCACCTTCAATCACAGCAAGTCTTGAGGTGGTTACCAAAATCAGAATGCTATTATTAGAAAATGCATTTCTTCTGCACTACAGAATGAAGCAAATATACAGAACATTTTTTTTTTTTTTTTTGAAAAAGGTTTTCCATTGCTCAATGATTGCATTTGGTTTTCTCAAAACTAATTCACCCTTGATAAAATAATTAAGTCATTAGCTTTGCAGCAGGAGAGCATCCTGAATCCATTAACTTTCTAAGGAAGGGCACCAAAATTGTTTTGGGAAAAGAAAATTATGAATGGTGATAGAATTTCTCAATAAAACGATTTTAATTTAAAAGAGATATGACGAGGTGAAAAGAGATGGGTCCGAATTCAGTTGGTTTTCTCTTTGTTAGTTTTATCACACCAGGAATAATGGGAAGTCGTTAACATCTGCAGCACATAAAATGATTTCCGCAAAACATTTTAAGTAAAACAACAACATTCGTGTAGTATAACGACAAAGGAAACCCGCAGTAATCCAGAAGTAAAAAGACAATCTGGGCATCATTTAAGAACGAGTATAAACTCTATTTTAGGGCTCGTTTACGCTGTTGACAAATTTCAATATGCCAAATGAAACGTTCCCATAGGTACAAAATGCTGTGTGGACCCTTCAGTAACTATAAGTATGAAAAATAACCACCACAGCACAAAAATCTGCAGGTGATGCCGTCAGCTGCTTAGCGTGTCTGCGGTTCTAAATAGCATGTAAAACCTCTGTTGCGTCAGCATCCAAACTTGATACAAAAATAACGGAAAATTGCTACACGGATGACCTGATACTTTGCATGCATACTTCTGTCAGGCCTAACATCATTGCTACGTATATCCAATCGAAGGTATTCCAAGCCCAAAATACCCGACGTCCTACAATCCTAGATCCTGTAATCAATAACCTTAAAGGACAACAGACCTCGAGTGAAAAGCTCTGCGGGGAAACCAATTGTGCGTCACAAAATAACACATAGGAGAAAGTAGGGTGATATGACACATAAAAATGCACCACTTTACAAACAAAGAAATAATTTGGAAGAAATTGTGTGGAACTGATGGATGCAACACAGCGAGATGTCGAGTTCCAAGACTTATCGAATTATCTTTTAATTACAAAATAAACTCGTGACACAATTGGGACAGCATTGTCTCCTCAGCGAGGTTACGATATTTTACGACTTCAAGCACTCAAACGCCAAATAAGAGGAGTAGCCATTTCATTAGCGGACTAGTAATAAACCCAGAAAACACAGGCACACGACTTACCGAAAGATTGGAGGTTCTGAATAGTGGACATGCGATATTAGGACGAGAACGGTATAGAGACGAAATATTCCCCGGCTAGGCGTTGCCTGCTTGTTGGATCTGCAGCAACGAAAAAGGTAAAGTTATAAATAAAACACAATATTTACAAATATATACTATTTATGTTTACAGTAACACTCACTTCCCACACAAAATGGCCGAGTACCTTATAAAGCCTGCCGTCTTCTCTTGACGCTAAAACTGCTACCCCGGTGGCTGACGGTAATTGTAGTCTGAGAAGCAGCCGCAAGTTACCCCGCCAAGCATCAGCAGTGTACAACTGCATACTTATTCTCATATATTGTTTTTTAATGGGACATTTCAAAATCTTTTTACACCAAGGAAAGATATTGCCTTACATATTTTTTAATCCTTTTTATCATATTTATTATCAGCAATCCAAACTTATTTATAATTCCCTCATTCGTTCATCCAGCCCCCGCCCCTCCATCTCAATTAAACCTTTTGGAATTTCATCCTTCTTCTTCATCTTTCGGCTGGGTTACCACAGCGCATCTTCTTGTTCCATGCCAAATTAATTTGGTGATACTGGTATCATATAGTTTTTTTCCAGAAATTAGGAATAGTTGACCATTTTCAATAATTTATTTCCCACCAACACAACACCACTAATAAAGTACTATTGTTACATCAATTTTTGAAAAATGAAGATGTAGTTTTAACTCATATATTTCCATTCCATTCCACTATTGTGACTTCAGTTTCACTTGAAAACATACTCAAGATCTTTTGTCAAGTTTCTCACCAAGTGTTACAGATTGCATTAAGTAAAAGTAGGTAGGTGAGGTGGAAAAAAATAAATGTAGCCTGAAGGGATGCCCCCAAAGGATGGAAATCTTAAAAAGACTAAGATGCAATAGTGATCAAGGTTTAAGATCTAATAAGATAGCCAAGATACTCTTATTTAGTAATATAAATGTATCAACATTTAGAGGGAGTTCTAATATGTGGGTAAATGTGTAGTGAAACATACATGTGATTATTAGGCTAAGTGAATTATATTTAAAACATTGTGATACTAAAGGTGCTGTATATCAGATAGTAAAAAATAATGTAGGTGCGCAAGGTGGACAGACTGGTATCCTGACCAGGAAGGAAGGTGGTTTCTTACCTGGATGGGAGGCCATTTGGGATGGATATGGATGGACATGCATCTCAGCCAAGTACTAGCCATGAAGAAATAATAGGACAGGGAAGGACTGTCTCTTGGGGCCATGTGGTCTTCCAGTGTCACAGATGGCAGAATCCCTCAGGTAGACCTCCCATTTGTACAACTACAGGGTACGTTTGGAATTGTAGTCCTGATGGACAGCCCTGTCAGATTATGTGGGTGCTGCCAGAGGAAGCTGTAGGGAGTGGACTCACGCATTTTAAGGAGGTTCTACCTGACCTGCAAGTGCTTTGAATCCTTGGTTTTGTGTGCGCACTGTGTCTCGAGCCTGGGGCTCAGTGGTACCCCCTACCTGTCACAATATATAAATGGAGCAGGAGGAGGAGGAGGTTGGGAGCATGCACTGATACAGCGCATTGCCACACCCACCACACAACGAACCATGGCATGTACAAAAAATGTATTTGCCCATTTACATCGTGAAAAGTGTTGATGCCTGAAATTGTTAATAACTGTACTTGTTACTAGGACTATGACTGGGGCTTGTACACATATACTGTACATATACACATATACAAATAAACACACACACACACATATATATATATATATATATATATATATATGAATATGATACAGTACCTGCCAAATAATGCAAAGAGTACACAACACATGTTTTGCCCTAATTGGGGCTCATCAGTTGCTTCCCCTTACGGGGATTGAATCTCAGATGTCAGCTCCTGAGGTGAAGCCTCTGACATTACACCACAGTGGCTGGTTTGTGTACTTCTATGATTGCTTCTCACAACTGAGAGAAGGTGGTGGATGTTTGACGACTGGCCAACCAACCACAAGTGTTAACTGGTAGGCAACCATCCAGATAATCAGCTGACAAGTCCCAATTAGGGTGAAACACATGTTGTGTACTCTTTCCATTGTTTGACAGGTACTGTATCACATATCTATGATCTGCTTCTGGCAACTGAGAGGACATGATGGATGTTTGCAGACTGGCTGACCAACCCCAAGCGTGACCTAGTAGGTAACCATTCAGATAATCAGATTGCGATTCAGACCTATAAATATATTGTAACAACAAAATAACATCAATGCTTTGGGGCACCTTGCAGCAATTCCATATACGAAATAAAGAATACATTTTAAAAAACGCATGTTAAACGCAATTCTTCCTCATACTGAAGTCCTCTCAGGCGACTGATTCTAATGGTGGCTCATCTGGTTATGATGTATACTGGCAGGAAGAGGTAGGTCTAGGTTGGTGGACTCCAGAAGTGACATCAGTGGAAGCAAGCTGTCAGTCTTCCTTTCTGCAGAAGGAGGAAAAAAGGCCATTATCACAAAGCACCAAACCCTGGATTGGCAGAGAATTACCATTACCAAAGCCCTTAAACTGTTGTCTATGCACACACACCCACATGAGTATATATATACACTGTATATATATATATATATATATATATATATATATATACTCACCAGCTAATTTATTAGGTACACCTTGCTAGTACCAGGTGGGACCCATTTTGCCTGCAGAACTGCTATAATTCTTCATGGCATAGATTCAACAAGATGTTGGAAACATTCCTCAATGATTTTGGTCCATATTGACACAATACCATCACACAGTTGTTGCAGATTTGTCAGCCACACATACATGATACATATCTCCCATTTCACCACATACCAAAGGTGCTCTATTGGATTAAGATCTGGTCACTGTGGAGGTCAGTTGAGTACAGTGAACTCATTGTCATGTTCAAGAAACCAGTTTGGGATGATCTGAGCTTTGTGACATGGCATGTTATCCTGCAGGAAGAAGCCATGAGTAGATGGGTACACTGCAGTCATAAAGGGCTGGACATGGACAGCAACGATTGCAGGTAGGCTGTAGTATTTAAATGAGGCTCAGTTGGTACTAAGGGGCCCAAAGTGCACCAAAAAAATATCCCCTACACCATCCACCTCCAACCTGAACCACTGATACAAAGCAGGATGGATTCATGTTGTTGACACCAGATTCTAACCATGCCATCCGAATGTCACAGCAGAAATTAAGACATCTGAATCAGATGAGGCATTTTTCCAATCATCAGTTGTTAAATTTTGGTGAGCCAGTGTGAATTGTAACCTCATTTGCCTGTTCTTAGCTGACAGGAGTGGCACCCAGTGTGGTCTCCTCCTGCTGTAGCTCATATGCTTCACAGTTTGATGTGTTGTGTGTTCAGAGGGGCACTTCTGCATACCTCGGTGGTAACGAGTGGTTATTTGAGCTACTTTTATCAACTAAAATGATATAAAAAATACATCCAAGACAAATGGCTATTACTGCTTGAAATTACTGATTTTCAATTTGTTATTCACATATGAATGCAAAGCCCCATTATCAGTAGCCATTATTCCATTGTTCTAATGGTAAACTCTCTTTATCTCATCCTTAATTAGTCATGTTTAAGTGTTAATTGATTATGAGGGAAACTTGTGCAATTGTGTCAGTGCCACTGAAGCCTATTATTCTGCTCAGTAAAGCAAGAAAACTATCTTACCTTGTATTGCAAGGTACTATTATTACTAAAGTTTCGTTATGGGTTCAAAAATGACTAAAATGAAGCAACTTCTTTCAAGAAACATGTCAGTCTATTGTTGTTTAGCAAAATGAATGGTATCTTTTGTGATAAGAAACCGAAGATTTCCTACAAATGCATCCACTACAGTTTAGAGAAAAGACCCGGTTTTGCAACTGCAAAAGAGGATGAGGACATCAGAGTGTGTAGTTTGAGAAACAAATGCTCTACAGGTCCTTAGTTGTCTTCATAAAATACACATTAACAGCGAATATCGTCTGCAACAGTGAAAAAGATGATCTTTATAGAGATCAAGTCAAAGATGTCCTTTCCATTTAATATTCTGCAAGAAAACTAGGCATAACAGTATTAAACATTGCACCATTAACTTTACCAATAATAACCCATAATTCTTATATATTTATATACATGTACAGAATATTGTTCTACAAATAAATACAAAAGTCAAAACTGTTGCTGAAAATGGCACATGCATATGCTGTACTATATTATGTAAAGAAGAGTAAATTCAACATTTTTAATTATTTGTCTAAAAATGGTGTTTTTGTTTTTGTTATATTCCATCTAAACATGTAGTTTTCCAAGCTTTCCTAAAAACTCTGTTTTTATCTTTCATAAGCACACTACACTCAATATTCCTCTGCAGGGCTCCCAAACTTTTGGACGTCAAGTACCACCTGAGTTTAAGTGAGTTGCGTTGCGTACCACCCGCACCTTGTTGAAATGGAGGGAGAGCTGTAAGAGGGGGGGGGGGAGTTCGGGTCTAAATCTGAATAAAAGTTAAAGAATTGGAAGAAATTATGCATAAAATTAATGAAAAAAATGTGTGCATGTACATAAATTGGTAAATTCCGCCCCGAAACTAAATCCTGCCTTCGGCCTGTATGTGACGCAGTTACCGAAGACGAAATGGTATCGGCTTTGTGCTTAGATCTAGTGACTACGATGTGATACAGCGGCAGTGCACGTATAACAACAAACGTGAGCGGTTTCTGTGAGGCAGAATTACCGAAGACTAAATAGTGTCGGCGTTGTGCTTTCATCAAGTGACCGAAAGCTCAAACAGTGAAGAAGTAGAAGTTGACTTCCGCGAAACAGAATTTTGGTAGCGTTAAATGAACTAAATACTGATTCGAATAATAGGTTTTATTTATTCAGATGACGAAATTTCACACCACACTAAATTTGGGAATCCACGTATTATTGTATTTAAACAGTTTCATTGGTTTTTGCTAACAACAGGCTTGTCATAAAGGGTTTTGCACAGATAAATTAAATTTCAGGGACCGCGATGCCTACCACCTGAAAAGGCTCCGCGTACCACTACCACAGTTTGGGAACCGCTGCTCTAAGGTACAGTTCTTTTTCCTGTGATTACCTACTTTTCTGGAATAAACTCCTAGGAACACACAAAAGTTTCATTGATATCATCTATTCTTTTAACTTGCTTATCCAGTTCATTCTAATTTATTTCATCTTTGCTCTTAAAATACCACTTTATAAAATTTGTTTTATCTCATACAATTAGATTAATTAGTATTTTTGACATAATTTTAAAATTATTTTTACCTACTGAATATTAGATAGCCATCTCCTACAATCATTTCCCGGCTAAATTATTAGATGCCAACATTAATTCTGTAGAAATGATGTTTTGTTTACTTATTCTCCTGTTCTTACACCATTGGACTGGGTGGTGGCTCTGAGGCTAGTGATCTGTGCTGTCAATCATAAGGTTGCCTGTTCAAATCCCATAAATGTCAAAAGTGATTCTATTACATTGGGCCCCTGAGCAAAGCCCTTAACCTGCAATTGTGCCATCCTGGGTATGACGTTAATCTGCACACCAGCCACTGTAAAAAAACTCACACTGTTCAGTGTGGTGCTGAGGTGTCACCCTCTGCACTCGGATCTCAATCCACGTGGTTTGGCGTGTGGTGGGTGCAGCGACGCGCTATAATCAGCACATGCTCCCAGCGTCTTACACCTTCCCCATCATTTAAACAAGCTAATTTAAATTAGCCCATTATGTCCTGCCTTATTAATGCTTTCTCACCTGTTTTCTCACTAAACCAATTTGTACCGTGTACATTAAAGCCACTACACCAGATAATATTGTAGCGACCTGGGGTCGAGTCTTGAAGTTTTTTTTTAAGCCGAACT
>JANRMT010062818.1:59520130-59562646 GCA_026402145.1 Polypterus bichir lapradei | reverse complement strand
ACACACACACACACACACAAAGCACACACTAGGGAAAGTGTCAGTGCTGTGATGCTGCATCCTCAACTTGCTTTCTGCTGTTAGGCCCTTTGTTGTGCAGCTCAGGCAAAAGCATTACTCTTCTGGCACAAGATTTTAGATTTAGAATTTCCATTTTTGAAGTGATGGCGGCTTCTTAGCCTTCTGACTAGCTCAATGTTTAGCTTGTCAGACAGGTTCACAAAGAGGAGAGTTTGTCAGATTCAGCTCTGCAAGGAAAAGTGGTTTACAACTTTATAGGTTTCAGAGACCAGGTCTCAGAAGGTCATTTTGAGAGAGAGGATGCCCCAAGACAATCCCAAGGGAGTTCAGTGAGTGTCCAACGAATATCCTAGAGAGCTTCTTCAAGATGGTGCAAAGAGTTTTAAGGGAATGTATAACTTCTCATAATTGGATTAAAATCACTTCCAGTTACAAAATCATTGTCTTCTAATAGGTGAGTTCTTCTGTCATCCCTTGAATTATAGGTCTTTGTTCTTTATTGAGTTCATCTCGAACCTTCTGGCTTAAGAAGTCTGTACAAGGGCCTCTAGCAAGATTTCAGTGCAACTCTGATTTACACCTTTGTTATCAGATGAAGTCCAGGCAGACCTTGGTATAAACTGGAGTTCAGTCGCTTAGTTTTTAATGCAAGTGAAGGAAGGAACAGCTGGGAGCCTGCACCCCTGTTAAATCTATTTTCTTTGCACGCCTGGTGCACCACTAAAGCCTATCAAAATGGGGAATGTCCACCTTGTCCTACACCATATAGAGGAAATGAAGATGCTAAGGTGTGCACCTAAATAGATCAGAAGAAGAAGAAGAAACAAATATGGAAATGTATATGAACAGTGGATAACCGCTCGTGGCAATTATAGAAATTTTAAAACTAGACCCCTGATTATAGCCCCGTAAGAAAAAAATAAATGATGTATAACAAATGAGCTGTTTTGGAGTTGAGTGCACACAGTTTTAGATTAAATGTTACTGTGCATACAAGTTCTGTCGACCACAATTACATATAACAAGGTCAGGGCCATTTTTTTCAAAGTAGGTTTTATACTGTACAGTATCGTATGTGGTTCTGAAAAAAGTTTGCATTCTCCTACCTGAGTTTGACAGTAAAGTAACATAAAGAAATCTGGGGCTCAGTAAACTTGAGATCTGCTGTCCTACTTAAAGGTCCCTGGTGACATTTTCTGGCAACAAATCATTTAGGAAAGCTTAGTTAAGAAAAAGCATGATTATCCTTGCCAAAGGCACAGACCCAAAACAGCTGTTTAAAGCAAACAAAGTATGGGAAAAACATGAGTGTCATATTACTTTCAAAACTAAGTACTTGAACATCACATTTGTTCTTAATTCAAACTTTTTTAAGACTTAGTTATTTTTTTCTAAAAATAATCATGCTTTATAACTTAAGATATAATCATTTAAAGCAACAAATGTAGTTTGTTTTTATCTTGGCTGCCGCTATCTATGGAAGTCTGGATCTAACAAATTCACCATCACACTTTAACTGTCCTCAAAGTTATTGTCCTTAACAATTTGAAAATACTACTACCCAGACACAGATGTAAAAATAAAATGTTATATTTTTGGAACAGAGTCTGATATTTAATTATTTATGTAAATGCTAATATGTAAATATGTTTTTATTCATTGTTTATCCATTTATTGAATAAGCAGTAAGAGTCACTCCTGTCAGACTTTTCGTCTTTATTACTCACCATGGCACAAGACAAAGAGAGAAGGTAGATGCACACTTACTGCACTCCAACTCTTTATCACTCTTAGTGATGTGTGTTGTTGTAGGATGGATGCACCTCCTCTACCTTTGCTCTGTTTGTCTCATAGTGGCATGTTGTTCAAGATGGAGGGAAATGTCTTTCTCCCTAACTCTTGCTCTTTCTAAGTAAATGCAGCTTGTGGTCAGAAGGAGCAAGAAATACACACCCTGAATTGTTGATATTCTGCTAGCCAAGAACAATAATACAAATGACACCAGAGGAAGGGAGCATAGCAAAGTCTTGAACAGGTAGGGTCAAAAGCCACAGAAACTGAACAATCAAAATTAGACAAATCAAGGAAATACACAAGATATTAACTCTCTAAATCAGTGGTCCTTAATCACGGTCCTGGAGGGCCGCAGTGGCTACGGGTTTTCATTCCAGTCAGTGTCCTAATTAGAAATCAGTCCTTGCTGATAATGATAGTAGATGTTTAACTCTATGCCTTGTTAGTGCTTTCATTTATCAAATGCAAATTTTAGTTACTTTGTAGATCAGAGGTCCTCAGTTACAGTCCTGGAGGTCTGCTATGGCTGCAGGTTTTCACTTTAACCAATTTCTTAATTAGAACCTTTTTATTTACTACTAAAGCAATATGTTTTTTGGGCTTAATTTCAGTTCTCTTACCTGTTACCATTCAGAACCCTTAATTGCCTATTTTAGATTTTAGCAGCTGCATTTAAGTTTTAATTGTTGCCTGTTTTCTTAATCAGATATTAGTTAATAATGAGATGCAGATAACCAATTAACCAGCAGGTCTCCGGCTCACGTGCTTACCATGAAGTATCAGTGATACAAATGTTTAGAAATTAATGAAAGGGGAATTGGAAGGACCATTAAGTTTAAATCTGTTCTGGTCCACAAAATGCTTGGATAGTGTTCTCACAGAAGGAAACTCTACAGTGCAATTCAAATTGCTCTTGGATGAATGCAAGCTTTAACAAGCCAAACAATTCAATACCAAGTTTCAATATCAGCATGGACTGCTTTCTAATTAAGAAACTAGTTGGAAAGAAAACCTGCAGCCACTGCAGCCCTCCAGGACCGTGATTGAGGAGCCCTGTCCTAAATTGATCTGAAATAAATAAGCACGCTGTATTAAGTTAGCAAAGAATCCAGAAACGTGATTGTTAGTAACAACATTGTAAACACTGTTGTTAATTAAGATATAACTGTGGCCATTAAAAAAAAACACACACAAAATGGTGGCACCTGTGATCAAAAACAATGAACAAAATGGTGCCACAATAACGTTATAAAAAAGACAAAAAAATAACAAATTTAAACTGATATTATCCTGTACATAAAAATGAGTGTAGGGTTCTACTGCCAGTTCAAAAATGCAAAAAATCATAACAGCCCACTTCCCAAGGCACAGACTCTGGATGCATCCATTAGATTATCCAATGTGTCAAAAGAAAAACAGGTGCTATAATTTTGGAGCACAAATATCACTAAACAGACATCATGACCGATTCTTGGGTCCATAACCACACCAGTGAACTAATTAAAATATCTAGAACCATAACTGTGCAAACCTGTAATTTTTATATCTTATACTCTAGAGTAAATGGGCTTCATTCAAAAATATCTGTGGTGGCTTGCCTGGAATCTTTTCACTACTAGTGGAATTTATATACACTGTATATATAAAACTGCTCAAAAAAATTAAAGGAACACTTTGAAAACACATCAAATCTCAATGGGAAAAAAAATCATGCAGGATATCTATAATGATATGGACTAGGTAATGTGTTAGGAATGCAAGGATGCCACATTGTTTGATGGATATGAATATCAACCTACAGAGGGCTGAATTCAAACACACCCCAAAAATCAAATTGAAAAAATGATGCAGCAGGCTAATCCATTTTGCCGAAATTTCATTGCAGCAATTCCAAATCGTACTCAGTAATCTGTATGGCCTCCACATGCTTGTATGCATGCCTAACAATGTCAGGTCATGCTCGTTATGAGACGACGGATCGTGTCCTTGTGGATCACCCCCCAGATCTGGACCAGGGCATCACTGAGCTCCTGGACAGTCTGAGGGGCAACCTGGTGGTGTTGGATGGACCGAAACATAATTTCCCAGAGGTGTTCTGTTGGATTTAGGTCAGGAGAGCCTGGGGGCCAGTCAATGGTATCAATTCCTTC
The DNA here is from genome assembly GCA_026402145.1 of Polypterus bichir lapradei. Classification (NCBI taxonomy): domain Eukaryota; kingdom Metazoa; phylum Chordata; class Cladistia; order Polypteriformes; family Polypteridae; genus Polypterus; species Polypterus bichir. The sequence goes on along the minus strand of JANRMT010062818.1, from coordinate 59,558,681 downwards.
ATCCTCCAAGAACTGCCTACATACTCTTGCCACATGATGCCAGGCATTGTCGTGCACCAGGAGGAACCCAGGACCCACTGCACCAGCATAGGGTCTGACAATGACTACAAGGATTTCACCCCAATACTTAATGGCAGTCAAGGTGAAATTGTCTAGGTTGTAGAGGTCTGTGCGTCCCTCCATGGATATGCCTCCCCAAACCATCACTGACCCACCACCAAACCGGTCATGCTGAACGATGTTACAGGCAACATAACATTCACCATGGCTTCTCCAGACCTTTTCACATCTGTCACATGTGCTCAGGGTGAACCTGCTCTCATATGTGAAAAGCACAGGGTGCCAGTGGTGGACCTGCCAATTCTGGTATTCTATGGCAAAGGCCAATTGAGGTCCATGGTGCCTGGCAGTGAGCACAGGGCCCAACAGAGAACGCTGAGCCCTTAGGCCACCCTCATGAAGTCTGTTTCTGATTGTTTGGTCAGAGACATTCACACCAGTGGCCTGCTGGAGGTCATTTTGTAGGGCTCTGGCAGTGCTCATCCTTTTCCTCCTTGCACAAAGCAGCAGATACTAGTCGTGCTGATGGGTTAAGGACCTTCTACGGCCCTGTCCAGCTCTCCTAGAGTAACTGCCTGTCTCCTGGAATATCCTCCATGCCCTTGAGACTGTGCTGCGAGACACAGCAAACCTTCTGGCAATGGCATGTATTGATGTGCCATCCTGGAGAAGTTGGACTACCTGTGCAACCTCTGCAGGGTCCAGGTATCGCCTCATGCTACCAGTTGTGACACTGACCATAGCCAAATGCAAAACTAGTAAAAAAACAGTCAGAAAAGATGAGTAAGGAAAATGTCATTGGCCTCCACCTGTTAAACCATTCCTGTTTTGGGAGTCAATGACAGCAGTCTGACGCTGAAGCTGCTCCTCTGTCTGGAGATGACACTGTTCAGTGGATGCAGTGGATTCTCCATGATTGACAGGAGCCTGCTCAGCACCCATCACTCTGCCACAGATGTCAAACTGTCCAGCTGCGTGCTTACAATAGAGCCTGCCTTCCTCACCAGTTTGTCCAGGCATGAGGCATCCTTCTTCATGCTGCCTCCCCAGCACACCACCGCGTAGAAGAGGGCACTCACCACAACCGTCTGATCGAACATCTGCAGCATCTTATTGCAGCTGTTGAAGGACGCCAGCCTTCTAAGGAAGTATAGTCGGCTCTGTCCTCTCTTGCAAAGATCATCAGTATTGGCAGTCCAGTCCAATTTATCATCCAGCTGCACCACATGGTATTTATTGGTCTGCACTCTCTGCACACAATCACCTCTGATGATCACGGGGTCCATGAGGGGCCTGGGCCTCCTAAAATCCACCCCCAGCTCCTTGGCTTTGCTGGTGTTCAGGTGTAAGTGGTTTGAGTCGCACCATTTTACAAAGTCCTTGATTAGGCTCCTGTACCCCTCCTCCTGCCCACTCCTGATGCAGCCCATGATAGCAGTGTCATCAGTGAACTTTTGCACGTGGCAGGACTCAGAGTTGTATTGGAAGTCTGATGTATATACTGTAGGCTGAACAGGACCGCAGAAAGTACAGTCCTCTGCGGTGCTCCTGTGTTGCTGACCACAATGTCAGACCTGCAGTTCCCAAGACGCACATACTGAAGTCTGTCTGTAAGATAGTCCACGATCCATGCCACCAGGTATGAATCTACTCCCATCTCTAGTTCCACCAGCCAGTCTATTATCAGTTATTATAGCTCAGAAATGTTGCAGTTGTTTTAATTGAATTGCTCTATCTTTGACTTTGTGGAATTCCTTTTTGTTGGTGGTTATTTTTTTCTGTCTTGAGAATATATCCAGTGCGCGTGTATGAGCACACACTGCTTCAAAGTTAGGTATATTTGTGTGATCGATTTGCAGATGTGTGGCATCTCCAATGTTGTGAGCAAAACTGCCCTACGAGGCCAGTAAAGTCTGTAAAACAGTAAAAATGTAAAACAGTAACAAACATGCAGATTATTCAATGGTCATACCAGAATTTCTGGTTGCATTCTGATTACATTTTTCTGGGCAGAATTTGGTGAAGGTAAGTTGGGATCAACATTTCTGACAGGGTATTTATGGACTTTGATCTTATGATTGGATGCTCTGCTCTTTAACGATTGCGACCTCAAAGCTTTTATTCTTCATGTTAAACCTGCTATTTGCAGGCAAACATTGGTTGCCACAGCAACTGAGCTGAATTTCAACAAATCATTCTTTCTGGAACAGGAAAATCATTATCCTATTCCAAAAATCAGGGTTTGCGAGTTATCCACATCTCTAGCCTCACAAATCATTAAATTCTGGCTTAATCTGTTTTAGAAAGGCAGGCTTGGCTAAATCCAGGTTTTCGGGGATGGAATTAGCCCAATTTCCATAAATCCTGACTTACTTAAACAAGATTTCACACTGATCCTGCTTTCTGGAACAGACCCCTGATCTAATGATGGAAGAAACAAATAGTGCTGCCCAAAAACAACAAAAATGGCAGTGGGTAGTAATAGCAAATAGACCAAAGGTATCAAAATAACGTACATTACAATTACACACCAAAAGGAGAATTCAAAGTATCAACAAAATTGAAAGTTCACAATACCTTGTTGCCCCTCTGAACTTGCCTTCATGGATAGATGAACCCCTGTATTCTAGTTAAATTAGAGTAAAATTTGAAATACATAGATATAAAACAGGTAAACTCCATTTTTAAACAGTCATTAATTCTGGGGATTCCCATTTACAAGCAAAAAGATTAACAGCTATAGGAAACAATAAGAAAACAATCTTTTGATAATAATTAAAAGAATTAGAAGATTCATCAGAAAGGATAAAAACTGAAGGGATAGGGAAATGTTACATCTGATACACTGGAAAGCAAAAGAATGACTACAGACTAAAAGGCAAATGTGCTAGGACACCTCCAGAGTACCAGGAACACCAGGAATGACACCAAGAATCAGATATAATGCCAGTTTTGAGAAACCTTCTTGGAGTAAGAAATGTTCTGTAGATGATCTATAGCTGTGAGAACTAATGGAAGACAAGCATGTAATCCTGAACACAGTATCCTAGCAAACGTTTCCTTTATAATGAGAAAGGTGTTTAGTCCAAACAGAAATTAAAGGATCAGGTTTATAAGAGGATTTACATATTAATTAATGGAGACCTAAGGCAGGGCCCATCCATCCATCCATTTTCCAACCCACTGAATCCAAACACAGGGTCACGGGGGTCTGCTGGAGCCAATCCCAGCCAACACAGGGCACAAGGCAGGAACCAATCCTGGGCAGGGTGCTAACCCACCGCAGGACACACATAAACACATCCACACACTAGGGCCAATTTAGAATCACCAATCCACCTAACCGGCATGTCTTTGGACTGTGGGAGGAAACCGGAGCGCCCGGAGGAAACCCACGCAGACACGGGGAGAACATGCAAACTCCACGCAGGGAGGACCCGGGAAGCAAACCCAGGTCTCCTAACTGCGAGGCAGCAGTGCTACCACTGCGCCACCGTGCCGCCCTAAAGCAGGGCCATTATGTGAAAAGATAGTAGCCAGCTAGAGGTAGGATTATACTGTACATGTAAAAGCAACAATTTCAAGTAGAGTACAATTTCTTAGCAGGAAGTGACAAAAAAGTGAAGAGGACAGAGAAGTTTTTATATCACTGAAAATACAGAGATATTTCAAGGAAGAAATTGTATTCAGTAATTGATAAATATCTATGCGTAAACATCTAAACTGAATGGGTAAAGAAATGCTGTCAGCACTACTATTGACTCTACATATAATCATCCATCCTCCAACTCACTATATCCTAACTACAGGGTCACAGGGGCCTGCTAGAGCCAATCCCAGCCAGCATAGCAGGAAACAAACACCGGGCAGGGCGCATACACACACACCCCAACAACACACTAGGGACAATTTAGAATCACCAATGCACCTAATCTGTATGTCCTTGGAATGTGGGAGGAAACCGGAGTACCCGGAGTAAACCTACAGACACAGGGAGAACATGCAAACCCCACACAGGGAGGACTCGGGAAGCGAACCCGGGCCTCCTAACTGCAAGGCAGCAGCGCTACCCACTGCACCACCCTACATATAATCATACATTCAATAATTGTTGAACAAATTCATCATTCAAGAATAACAGAATATCATACACATATAAAGAAATGACATATTAAAAATCTCATTATAAATATAGTCTATAGTCTAAAGGCTTGAGAGATACTGTAATGTAAGTAAGACTGGAATAAGCTCACAACCCTGACAAGATTGTTCTGTAATAAGTAAAGGAAACTACATGAGTTAATTTGCAAGTACAACTGTTGAGAAAGAAGAGTGATACGTTTCAATCAAATTAGTAAAGCCATCTCCAAAATGCACGTGATGCAGGGCTGACCAAAATTGTCCCAATATAGACGGCCAAAAACTTTTTCTGCACATAAAAAAAAAGCAGAGTAGGAGAGTCGCAATTTGGCACAGGCTCAATAACATGAAGCAATCCATATAAATTGTCTTGAGGACATGTGGAACTTAAGTCTGTTAGAAAAAAAAATTGATTTTGGAATAACCCTTTTAAGTCAAATTGGTACAATGTTTGCCAAATATTTAATGACTATTAATGAGAAAGAGGTGTATGTTATTCTGACATAACATAGGGTCCCTTATTATGTTTTCATAGTAAAGTAATAACTGCCACGTTGAAGCTAGGGCAGAACTGAGAGCTCCAGGGAGTTTGTCAGTGCCATAGGCTTTGCCTTTATTTGTGGCAAACAGTGTCACTATGGAAAATTAGGGCATTAAGTATAGAAACTTATTGTCCTGTTATAAGGTGAGGTCAAGTTTAGATAAAAATATCTTTATGGGTCAAAGTGTATTCTGACAATAATAATTTGGAGTAGTAGGATCAGAATTCACAGTTGATTTTTTTGTGATGCTGTGAAATATTCCCCTTAATCGTTTAAAGGGAAAAAATTATGGCAAATAATCCAGACCTAAGTAGACACAATGCAATGTAGCATCCAGAATGTAGGGAGTGAATACATTTTTGTTTCAGCTCCATGCAAATGAAATCACGTTCGTTTAATGAACAATTTAACTATCTTTTAAACTACTGAGATCTGTAATTCAAATTTAGTATCTTGCACTTGGGAGCAAAATTGTTTCAAACCTGCCAGTTTATGTTCAAAATATTTTTAATTTGGTCTGATTAGCATGAGAGGCAAAAGAGATTGAATAGTCTCTTATATTCTTCTCACATATCTATGGCATTGGAAATGGAATTTGTTTTGGTTTTTTATGAAGTTTTTATTGGCCAAAATAAGACAAGGTAATGTAATATACATTAAAATATACACAATTGCTTGTGGCCAAAAAGAAAGCAAATGAATATCATAATAGCATTAGAAGAAACAATAATGCAAAACACATTATCTGTATGAAACAATGAGTATTCATTTGAGGAGTGATTAAGGAAATGCAACCGTGGATTAGATTTAAGGGACTAAGAAACTGAAACTGTCTAAGCACATTTGTAAATGGAGGCATACATTTTAAATTGGGGAGGCCAGCAATCGAGGTTAATACCATCCTTGTCCTGGAAGATTGCATAATTTGGGAATTGTAACAATTACCAAATTTTGAGTAGAAGGTTGGGTCAAATATTGTGAGGGCTTAAGATGTAATGAGTGCTATTTCCTCTATAAAGGTCAGTGAAATACTATAGACACAAAACCAGCTTTTTCATCACCACCTGAAGAAATAATATTAATGGGAAAATTACACCATAATAAAGTCAAAACACCACAGGATTTGGCAGCAAAACAAGCGCATACTGCAATGTATTATTACTTATTAGTAAGCCACATTACAGCTTGCTCCTAAGATGAGTCTCCTGTTAAAGAGCAAAATCACTACTCATGTGATGAAGCACATCAAGGCAGCAGGTCCGGAGACACAGAGTGTTTAAACTATAAATGTTCTAGGAAGTCATAGTGAGATCAACTATTGTCATTAGAGAAAAATAAGCATAAAAGATAAATGAAAGAAAAATTGACCAATACTAGCAACTAAGAGATCAACTATTGTCATGAGAGAAGAAAAGGATAAAGATAAATGATAGAAAAACATGAGCAACTAATGTAGCATTGATTTATAATGAAACTCCAAAAATGACCCACCCATGTCTGAAACAAGATCCATCCCCCATATTGGACCTACTGTAACTACCAATAAATACAATGGCAATCAAAGTAGATCAGTGAGCAAATTGTATAAGTCAGTCATCAAAAATCTTCCTTTGCTATTCCAGCTTGTGACTATTTGTGAGCAAGGTAGTTACAATCTGCAGTGCCCACCTACAAGACACAATATACAAAACCACAACACACATAATCATCCATCTTAATAAAAGGGTAAGTGTCTGTATGCCCGTCTGTTTTCTATGTCTCTGTCATTGCAAAAGATGGTTCATCTTAAATATTTTCAGTAATAAAATGCATTGCATTTGTCAATCCAATATATGGTGCCTCATAAACATTAACATTGTGTTTACAAATCTAATACCAAATAGCATATCACAGAGACATATGCATTGCCTGGTGCACTGCAAAAATCCACATTGATTACTCAAGATGTCACTCCATATTAGATGGGTAGCACAGCAAAAACTTAATATGAATATACATTTAAAAATGGTTTACAACTACAAAATATCATTCTACTTCCAATATATAGAAGGCAACTTAGCAATAGCAATAAAAATAATAAGCCTACATAAACTTTTCCCAAAATAGGAGAAAAAGCTTATAAACAGTTTTCTTTATTTGGAAGGTGGACCTTGACCTCAATTTCAGATATGGTGGGTAAAGGATTAAAGGTTACTAACTGTCTTCTTTGGCCTTCCTCACAGCAGGTTGTAAAGATTTTTGTTTAGCTGGTGTAATCTGACAGAAATCAGAGAAGACAGGAAGTGTTGATATTTCCTACTTTAAAGGCTAAAATCTTCTGGAAGACTGAAGTATTTTCTAGCAATCTGTAAACCGCAGATGGTCGAAAATGACAGTGTGAGGGCATGATGTTGACAAATTATTTAAATAGTACATAAGCACACTTCTATAGTATATCTTATTCCTAAAGTTATGTAAACTAAAATTATATCTTAGATAAAACAAACTGGGCCAGAGCCTTCTGTTCCCTCCAATAACCAGTGCAGGATTTATGTATAAGCTACACAAGCTATAGCTTAGGGCCCCTGCCTTCTTGGGGGCCCCCAAAACAAATTGTCCGAGTGAGCAATTGTCATATATACTTAAATATACTACAGCATTATTTGTCCCAATGCCGCACGTCCGGGATGTCCAATATTCTTCACCCAATTTTTTTGTGCGTCTTTTCGAAGAACAGAGCGCTATTGTGCCTAGGGTTTGCATTACCGATAACCGGTTAACCAATATTACCGGTAATTATGACTACCGAAATTACTGATAAATTTCGACAGTAAATGCCGGTAATTTCGGTAATTTTTAAAATTATTTCATTATTATTTCACAATGGAAATGGAACGTTTAGACTCTAAACTTTAGAGTATATAATTTCTTTAACTATAAACACGGGGATACACTCGAGCATGCGCTGATCTTTTGTAGTTCGAGTGAGCCGGCAGACGATACACTAGTCAAAGACTAGATGGGAAGCATCCCAGAGAAAGGCGAAACAAGAAATCAAGCCTTAAACATTTTGAATAAAATGGAGGAGTTTGAATTTATGGTTATGTTATATTTATGGAGTTATTTGCTGGATGAATTTCACAAGACTAGTCAATCACTGCAAGACCCCCAAATTAGTCTAGATGTATGTAGGAAATTGTATGCGTCACTTTCGGATTTTGTTAAAGGTTCCAGGGATATGTTCGATCATTTTGAAGAAAAAGCAAAGGAAAAATTGCCTGATGTTGATTACAAGAAAAGCAGTTATAGAAGAAGGTGTGGACTTGACCTGGACACAGACAGGCGGACATGTTGTTCTTCAACCACCACACGTTTATTATTTACAATATTTACAAAAGATTACGTCACTCAGACTTAGTCCAAACAGTGCACAAACCCCATCACACACAGTCCTGGCCACAAACGCCTTCTTCTCGTTCCGCCTCCACACCTCTCTCGTGCCTTGTCCTTCTTCCACCCAACTCCAGCCTCGAATGAAGGGAGACGGCCCCTTTTATTCTCTCCCGGATGAGCTCCAGGTGGCTCCCGGCATTCCCTCGTTGGCCATGCCCCAGCGTGGCGGAAGTGCCGGCTGTTCTCCCGGCAGCTCTCCGGGTGTCCTTCCTAATCTTCCCCCCAGCACTTCCTGTTGTGGCGGAAGTGCTGAGGGAACAGGTCCCCAAGTCATTGGGGCGCCTTCTGGCGGTGACCACGGGCCTCTACAGGATGGGACTTCCATGCCCTTAACCCGTGGCCCCCAAAGCAACCCGGAAGGCGGCCCCCATGTGATCCAGGGTGGGCGTAGACCCACATCCGGTCCCTCATGGCGTCCCGGCTGGGTCGTTGCCCCTGAATCCCTGACAAAGGCATATCAATAATGATGAAGATTATGCTTTAGAGAACCTTGGGCCAAGAGACAAGTTCAGAATTAAAACATTTATACCTGTGATGGATGCATTAGAGTCAAGTCTGGCACAGAGGGCCTTAATATACAATGATGCTGCAAAAAAAATTTCATTCCTAACAAAATTAGAAGCTACAGAAGAAGAGATTCATGAAGGAGTTAGTGCTTTATGCCAAACATATCCTGAAGATGTGGACATGAATCTTGTAGGAGAAGTCAAGCATTTTCACCAATATGTTAGACATAGTCAAGCCCATGGTTCAGCGGAACATGATAGTCTGACACATCAGGATCTGTATAGGGTAATATTTAACGATCGTGTCCAAACAGCATTCCCTAATGTAGAAGCAATTTTGAGATTGTTTCTATGTATGATGGTTGCAAATTGCTCTGGAGAAAGATATTTTTCTCAGCTGAAGAGAATAAAAAATGAATTTAGAACAACAATGACACAAGATAAATTATGTTTCCTCAGTCTCATGTGCATAGAAATTGACAAACTATGCAGTTTATCATTTGATGATGTCATCAGTGACTTTGCTCTGGTAAAGGCAAGAAAGAAAATATTTTAGTTTAATATAATTCCTTAATCCTTATACCATGTTTCAAGATATTAGATAATAAACCGTTGTACATTGTGCCTTTTAAAAGAACTTTTGTTTCTTTTTACCAGAGTTTGCATTTTTAAGTTTATTATGAATAAAAATTATTTTAAGTTAAGCATTTATTATTTCACTATCTATATACTTCTTAATTGTATTTCAGTTTAAACCTCTAGGTATCGGAAAATCATATTTGGGACTTACATAGAATATCTGGACTTATAAAGGGCCCCATGTCTCAAATAGCTTAGGGCCTTATCAAGTCTAAATCTGGCCCTGCCAATAACCCAGTAATACATACCTTGCAACTTCAATTGTGGTCCTCCAGGTCAGCTAGTTGGTTAGCTCTATACTGTATCCTGCCTTTTTTTTTTTTAAAAAAAATGTCTTTGAGTTACTGCTGTTATCCTTCTTGTAAAGCAGTAACATCAAGATGATAAACATTTGTTTCAGGTTTAAATGTATTATAGTCCTCTCTTATTTCTGTAGTAAATTCCTGAAAGCAACATTTAAATTAGAAGTCTGCTCAATGATCAGTGAAGAAAGTGATTCTGAGAACTTGTCTTGACATTCCACTATTTGTGAAGCATCCTTCACATTCTTTGGGAATATGTTTGACAGAAAAAACATGTTTCTTCACTGATAGACACATTAGGATGTAATCTATGAGCTTCCAGCAAAACCAAAAAAAAATACTCTAGAAAAGAAATTGCGTATAGAAATTTAAGGTAAAATTGCAGCTGTAAGTGGAGTACAAGGGCTGAGAGATCATCTCTTCCAAGCTGCCCTGGATTTGGTATCAATCTTGTGTTGTTTCTTTTTTTCTTTTAACAAGCCAGTAAATTCAGCCTAAAATGTGCATATATATGCTACACACATATATACATTACATGCGATACGCAGGTAGAAATATCAAGCTTAAAAGTAACATATTCTCATACAGCTTATTTCTCTGTTGTAATGTTTCTTCTGTGTGAGTACTTATCCACTTTATTCTCTGCAGAACAATGGGTACAGAATTTTTTTTTATGTTGTGTTAACGCTTCTGGGTTGAGCTTTCTGTGGTTTTTGTTATGCGCAAAATTCAATAGTGAACTCAAAAGTAGTGCATTGCGTGTATTTGGTTTGCAAACAATATAAACAAATAAGGTGCTTTTTAACAGCAGTATTCCGTTTATATAGTAGCAGTTAAAGTATTTCTTGTAAGTCTCAACTTAAACATTAATGTAATCAAATCCAATATAAAACCAAAGCTATTTGCCACTGCCAGGGCATTAACGTTTTATCTAGTTTGTTATAGAAAAACAAGTTACTCTCAGAGTCCAGAGCCATGATCATAACATTATAACAGGCACCTTCTGAGCAACAGCAAGTTAAAATTTCTAAATGTTTTCTTTTTTATCTGGACAGATACCACCAGTAACATTGTATTTTATCAGGGAGCGGCATAAACAGTCTATGTTCAGTAGCAACTCTTTGAGGGCTAATATTTTTTCCAAAAAACTCAGTTTTCTGAAAAGCGCACAAAGCAATGATTTCACAAATAAATTGACACAAAATGTCTGTTGCTGCCTGTTGTACATGCTGTCAGCGCCTGTTTGCGGTTTGCGGCAGCAGCGGCCCCGCAGACTGGTGGCTCGAAGGCCAGCAGGAATGCACGGTGAGCTGGCTGCCTGGCTGTCTTTGTGAGACATGTGTTTGGGGGTGCCAGTTGCAGTGAGACGCAATATGGTTTGTACCTCCGGTCATCATAAGTGTCTGTCCTCCCAGGCAAATGTTGCCATAGGTGCATCAGCTACACCAACTTGTTCAGCACCACGATTAGCTGGGGACCGATCAGCTGATGCTGTTACCGCACTTACGTTTTCGATCTACATCTCCAGATCGCTTGCATCAAAATCGGAGTACAACTTAGCGATAAAACAAAAAAAATCATTCACTGATTATTTTGCTTTGAGCATTCACTTTGGCATCTCTCTACATGCCATTTTGGAAGCGGTTTGCGCTTCACTACTCATGCATGCGCAGGGAATCGAGGTCAAATCAACAAAGAGTAGTTTCTTTCTAGCAAAAGCGTATCGAAAAGCACTGTAACAAGAATCACTGATCTCTATCGATCGCTATATAACGCGTAATAATAGCGCGATAACAATAATAAAGCATTAACTTGCCCAGCCCTTATATATACAGTGCATCCGGAAAGTATTCAGAGCGCATCACTTTTTTCACATTTTGTTGTTACAGCCTTTTTCCAAAATGGATTAAATTCATTTTTTCCTTAGAATTCTACACACAACAGCCCCTAATGAAAACATGAAAAAAGTTTACTTGAGGTTTTTGCAAATTTATTAAAAATAAAAAAACTGAGAAATCACATGTACATAAGTATTCACAGCCTTTGCTCAATACTTTGTTGATGCACCTTTGGCAGCAATTACAGACTCAAGTCTTTTTGAATATGATGCCACAAGCTTGGCACACCTATCCTTGGCTAGTTTCGCCCATTCCTCTTTGCAGCACCTCTCAAGCTCCATTAGGTTGGAAGGGAAGCGTCGGTGCACAGCCATTTTAAGATCTCTCCAGAGATGTTCAATCAGAGTCAAGTCTGGGCTCTGGCTGGGCCACTCAAGGACATTCACAGAGTTGTCCTTAAGCCACTCCTTTGATATCTTTGCTGTGTGCTTAGGGTCATTGTCCTGCTGAAAGATGAACCGTCACCCCAGTCTGAGGTCAAGAGCGCTCTGGAGCAGGTTTTCATCCAGGATGTCTCTGTACATTGCTGCAGTCATCTTTCCCTTTATTCTGACTAGTCTCCCAGTTCCTGCCACTGAAAAACATCCCCACAACATGATGCTGTCACCACCATGCTTCACTGTAGGAATGGTATTGGCCTGGTGATGAGTGGTGTCTGGTTTCCTCCAAATGTGACGTCTGGCATTTATACCAAAGAGTTCAATCTTTGTCACATCAGACCAGAGAATTTTCTTTCTCATGGTCTGAGAGTTCTTCAGGTGACTTTTGGCAAACTCCAGGTGGGCTGCCATGTGCCTTTTACTCAGGAGTGGCGTCCATCTGGCCACTCTACCATACTGGCTTGATTGGTGGATTACTGCAGAGATGGTTGTCCTTCTGGAAGGTTCTCCTCTCTCCACAGAGGACCTCTGGAGCTCTGACACAGTGACCATCAGGTTCTTGGTCACCTCTCTGACTAAGGCCCTTCTCCCCCGATCACTCAGTTTAGATGGCCGGCCAGCTCTAGGAAGAGTCCTGGTGGTTTTGAACTTCTTCCATTAATGGACGATGGAGGCCAATGTGCTCATTGGGACCTTCAAAGCAGCAGAAAGTTTTCTGTAACCTTCCCCAGATTTGTGCCTTGAGACAATCCTGTCTCGGAGGTCTACAGACAATTCCTTTGACTTCATGCTTAGTTTGTGCTCTGACATGAACTGTCAACTGTGGGACCTTATATAGACAGGTGTGTGCCTTTCCAAATCATGTCCAATCAACTGAATTTACCACAGGTGGACTCCAATTAAGCTGCAGAAACATCTCAAGGATGATCAGGGGAAACAGGATGCACCTGAGCTCAATTGTGAACTTCATGGCAAAGGCTGTGAATACTTATGTACATGTGCTTTCTTGATTTTTTTTATTTTTAATAAATTTGCAAAAATCTCAAACTTTTTTCATGTTGTCATTATGGGGTGTTGTGTGTAGAATTCTGAGGAAAAAAATGAATTTAATCCATTTTGGATTTTTTATATATATATATATATAGTGACAGATAGGGGACGCTATCGCTCCCTCGAGCCCCTGTTCAAGACTCCAGACACCAGGAAAAAGTCCAAAGGTTGACTTTATTTTTATGCAACAGTGCACAAAGCACCCTCTCCTCCACTATACTCATATAACAAATCAATTCAATAATAATACTCTCCACCACTCCCAGACGCGTTGCCACCCTTCCTCCCAGCTCAACTCACCGTCTGGGAGCTCCCACAGTCCTTTTATATTCCCTAACCCAGAAGTGTTCCCAATCCCCAGTCCATGTGATTCTTTATCACTTCCAGGTCAGGTACAAGTCCTTTTCTTCACACCAGAAGTACGTCACTTCTGCCGTCGCTCTGCCTATGACGCACTTCCAGGTTATAGGGCACTTATGACTCTTGGCTTCTCCCTGCAGCTCCCTCTTGCGGCCCCTGTTGTATCCAGCAGGGCTGTGGATAAAAACTCCATTGTCCATGTTTCCCTGCTGGTCTTCGGTGCACCTCCATACTGCAGGGAGGGCTCTATCTGGCGGCCTAGGGGTATTGGCCGGGATGACAAGCCGGCCATAGACCACTATATATATATAGTGGGGTAGGTTATTGGGTGTAAAGTCTTGTTTATTATGAATAAGTTCTTCTTAAGTTTGCATATGCTGGATTTATATCCAAGTGTCTGTTGATGGTGTTCTCATTTGATAACCAGGATTCAGCCAACTCTCTGGCACTTTTATTATTGGCTTTAAATTTTACTTGTACATCGTCCCAATTAAATGTATGTCCTGTTGATTTAGTATGCGTATAGATCAATGATAGTGTGTCCTTTCTTCTGACGGCTTTGCGGTGTTCCTGTATACGTGTTGCGATTCTTTATGAAGTTTGTCCAATGTATACCGCTGAGCACGAACTGCATGGAATCCTGTACACTGCATTTCGTGTTTCTGCTGTCGATTTCTTGTTTTTAACATTTAAGAGGACCGTGCGCACATTGTTCGTGGGTTTGTGTGCTATTCTGACACCTGACTTGGCCAGGATGCGTGCTGCACCTTTAGGCATATTGTGGTGATAAGGGAGTGAGTGCCAGGTGGGATGGGGGTTCTGATTCAAATCAATCGTTTGTTGAGTTTTTTGGCGTCTTCTGTGTAGGCTTCGATTAATGAATGTTTTTGAGTATCCGTTTGAAGTGAAAAGGTGGAAGAGATAGCGTCTTTCTTTCATTTTTATTTCCTTCGTATTACAATGGGTGTAGACTCTTTTGAATAGAGTTTTAACACAGCTCCGTTTATGAGATATCGGGTGGTTGCTGGCGAAGTGTAATATCTTGTCTGCGTAGCATTCTTTACGGTAAACACTAGTGGTCAGGGTGGCGTCATTATTTCTTTCAATGTAGATGTCCAGGAAGCTGATGTGTCGGTTAATTTCTTTCTCCATTGTGAATTGGATTGCCGGGAATATTGAGTTGATGTGGTTGTAGAATTCATTCGGCTGATCATTTTTTATTATGACGAATGTGTCGTCCACATAGCGTATCCAAATTTTGTGAACTGAGATAGAGCCACGTTTTCAAATCGCTGCATTACCAGTTCTGCTAGAAGTCCTGATAACGGCGATCCCATTGGCATGCCTTCTTTCTGAGTGTAGTATTTCCCATTGAAATGAAAGTGAGTTTTTGGCAGAGTGATATTAGGTGCATTATGTCTTTAATCGACAGTTTAGTTCTTGTCTCTATAGTGGGGTCACATTCCAGTTTCATTAATAGTGTTTCTGTGGCTAGATGAATCGGTATCATGGTGTATAGCGAAACAACGTCAAAAGAGACCATGATTTCATCCTCGGCGATGGATACATCTTTTAAATAAGTTAGATGTTTGAGTAACTGGAAAAGTCTTTTTGATAAGTTGTAGGATGGTCCGCCTATTAGGCTGACCACTGGTCTGAATTCCAGTGGTGTTTTATGTATTTTCGGGAGTCCGTAAAATTCAGAGCAGATAGCATCATTGGATTTCATTTTGTAATAATCTTGTGCATCCAGGTGGTTGTTATTCCGGAGTTTGGTCAGAGCAGTGTTTATTCTATTAAGTGTAGTTTTCGTTGGGTCATTACTCAGTTGTTGATAAGTGTTAGTGTCAGAAAGCATTTCTTCCATAGCTGTGGTGTATTGTTCTTTGTCTAAGACGACAGTTGCGCCTCCTTTGTCGGCTGGTGTGATGATGATGCTGTTGTCATTTTGTAGCGATCGTAGAGCTTTTTGTTCACTTGCTGAAATATGTTTGGTCAGTTGTCCTGTGTGTAGTTGGCTGGCGACGTTGCACCTTATTTCTTGTGCATTTTTTGTTGGTACTTTTTCGGTTGATAGGATGTGTTCCAAGGCACCTAGGAAGTTCATGTTAGATGCGTCTTTGTAGTTGAATTTTAATCCTCTGGAGAGAATATTGTGTTCTGTGGTGGAGAGCTGTCTTTTCGATATGTTGTGTACTCCGGATTGGAGTTTATTAGTATGTTGATTCCCAGTGAGTTTATTCCATTTTTTGTTGAGTGCATGTCGTTTAGAAATACGGTTTTTGGAAGCTGTGTCCTGGATTCGTTTGGTCCATTCATCTGTAATCGTTTGTCTGCATGTTGTGAAGATTTTTGAACGTTGCTTCATAGTTTCAGATCTGTAAAAGCTTCATTGGCAGTGTGTTTCCGTAATAAGTTCATATAAAACTCGTTTTGTAAATTGTTGCATGATGGTTGACATCTTCGGGGTGTTAGTCGGTTGTAAGTCTAAGCATTATCCTCTGATGAAGACCCCTGGTAGGGGTTGAAAGCTCAGGAATAAAAACTACTTTATGATACGTGATTCAATGCTCCAAAAAATTAAAGGAACACTTTTTAATCAGAGTATAGCATCAAGTCAATGAAACTTCTGGGATATTGATCTGGTAAGTTAAGTAGCAGAGGGGGTTGTTAATCAGTTTCAGCTGCTTTGGTGTTAATGAAATTAACAACAGGTGCATAAGAGGAGCAACAATGAGACGACTCCCAAAACAAGAATGGTTTAACAGGTGGGGGCTGCTGAACATTTTTCGCTCCCTCCTCATCTTTTCTGACTGTTTTTCACTAGTTTTGCATTTGGCTATGGTCAGTGTCGCTACTGGTAGCATGAGGCGATACCTGGACCCTACAGATGTTACACAGGTAGTCCAACTTCACCAGGATGGCACATCAATATGTGCCATTGCCAGAAGGTTTGCTGTGTCTCCCAGCACAGTCTCAATGGCATGGAGGAGATTCCATGAGACAGGCTGTTACTTTATGTGAGCTGGACAGGGCTGATGAAGGTCCTTAACCTATCAGCAGGACCGGTATCTGCTCCTTTGAGCAAGGAGGAACAGGATGAGCACTGCCAGAGCCCTACAAAATTACCTCCTGCAGGCCACTGGTGTAAATGTCCCTGACCAAACAATCAGAAACAGACTTCATGAGGGTGCCCTGAGGGCCCGACATCCTCTAGTGGGCCCTGTGCTCATTGCCCGGCACCTTGGAGCTTGATAGGCATTTGCCATAGAATACCAGAATTGGCAGGGCCACCAGTGGCATCCTGTGCTTTTACAGATGACAGCAGGTTCATCCTGAGCACATGTCACAGACGTTAAAGGGTCTGGAGAAGCCGTGGAGAACGTGCTGCCTGTAACATTGTTCAGCATGACCTGTTTTGCTGGTGAGGCATATCCATGAAGGGACACACAGACCTCTACAGGCTAGACAACGGCACCTTGACTGCCATTAGGCATCTGGATGAAATCCTCTGACCCATTGTCACACCCTATGCTAGTGCAGTTGGTCCTGGATTCCTCCTGGTGCACTACAATTCCCGGCCTCATGTGGCGAGAGTATGCAGGCAGTTCCTGAAGGATGAAGGAATTGATACCACTGACTGGCCCCCATGCTCGCCTGACCTAAATCCAATAGAACACGTCTGGGGCATAATGTTTTGGTCTATCAAATGCCGCCAGGTTGCACCTCAGTCTGTCCAGGAGCTCAGTGATGCCCTGGTCCAGATCTGGGAGGAGATCCCCCCAGGACACCATCTGTCTCATTAGGACCATGCCCCTACTCAAGATGTCAGGTATGCATACAAGCACATGGGGGCCATAGAAAGTACTGAGTATGATTTGAGTTGCTGCATTGAAATTTCGGCAAAATGGAATAGCTTGCCGCATCATTTTTTTCACTTTGATTTTCAGGGTGTCTTTGAATTCAGCCCTCTGTAGGTTGATTATTTTCATTTCCATCAAATGAGGTGGCATCCTTTCCTTCCTAACACATTACCCAGTCCATATCAGTATAGATATCCAGCAAGATTTTTTTTTTTGTTCCTTTAATTTTTTTGATTACATTTGAAATACAATTGGTTACATTTCTTTTCTTTTTACAATTGGTGCACAGGTCAGTGAAGTGACTTGCTCATTGTCACACAGTGTCAGTGGCAGGATTTGACCCTAAAACCTTAGGGTTTGATGTCTAAAGCCTTAAGCACTGTGCTGCATGGCCTGCCTTTGGGCTACCTTAAAAGTAATCTAACTCAGCTCCCTGAATTCTGTGTTGTCATTTTTGTGATTTGCTGTTTCCGGTACCTCAGAGCTTAGTGAAACAGCAGTCTTTTCTGTAATATACTGTAAATGTGATAGGTCTCTATTACAGTATGTTATATACTGTACTTAAAGGCAAAACTAAACCTATTCAGTCATATTTTATTCAAGACATTTGTACACATCTGTAACTGTGCTGCAATTGTGTGGTGAAAAAATATGTTTCTTTTGTTTCCTTTTGAAACTATATAATATATTCACCTGGGTTTATTATTTTTGCCATAAAGCATTGCTTGTTTTTTATACAATAAAGAACTGAAATTTTTCAAATGGGGAATGTACGATGGGGATATTTGCCTTTCCTTAACTTCATCTCCTTACACATTAAGAAAGTGAGAGGTAACAATTGACCTGCTTTTATAATTTGGGCTCAGTTTGGTAATAATGGTGTTTTCTCCAAAGAATAGGTCAGTCAGTCAGTGCCCAACCCACTATATCCTAATACAGGGTCACGGGGATCTGCTGCAGCCTATCCCAGCCAACACATGGCACAAGGCAGGAACAAATCCCAGCCTGGGCACCAGCCCACCGCAGGGCACACACACACATACACAACAAGCACACACTAGGGACAATTTAGGATCGCCAATGCATCTAACCTGGATGTTTTTGGACTGTGGGAGGAAACCAGAGCATCCAGAGGAAACCTACGCAGACACAGGGAGAACATGCAAACTCCACGCAGGTAGGACCTGGGAAGCGAACCCAGGTCTCTTAAATGTGAGGCAGCGCTACCACTGCACCACCGTGCCACCAGAAATAGGTTCATTGTACATCTTCACCATTTTTGTATGTTATTTGTCGAACCTTTTAGTTTACAACGAGTATGTCTTTTGTGCCATTGATGAAGGAGGATGTTTTCCTTTTTCTTTTCTGTTTCTCCTTAACTTTCCAAAGTCCAAATACATTTTCTGCTTCTGCTTCCTAAGTACAGTATCAAAACTACAGTGGAATCTAACAAAATGCTTTAAAAAACTGAATGCAATCTTACATGCTAGGACAGGTCTGTTCTGCTGTTAGTGGAAATATTACCATTTATTTACATGGGAGCAGCAGGAAACTAGCAGTAACAAACACACTGCTTACTGTTAATATCCATTTTTAAAATAAATCAAGCAGGATATAGACACCATGTTTTAAAGGGCATGGGACTGCGTATTTGCAGCTAAAGGCGTTGATTTATTTGAAAAAGTAATTTAAACACAGTCCCAAAAGAAATTTCCAAATGTGTTTCCAAAATCCGCTGTTTTGCAAAGTGAAAAAGTTTGTATGATTTTTTTTTTTTCAGAACACAGACTTAAATTACAGAGTAAGCACAGTTAAACAAGCTTAATCTGCCCAGTGCTTGTACTGTATATCCATTTTGATTTTGTAATATAACAAGACTGAGATCCTGGTGACTTTTGTATGACAGCCTATTTTTATATATGTGAACTTTTTAAATAGAAATATTCTGGTTGATTTTATCCATCCCACCCATACATCCATTCATTTTCTGACCAGTGTAATATAATGTTTGGAGCCTAGACAGTGTGAGAAGTGGAGCCTGTGGGATTTGTGCAGATTATATCTGAGCAGGAGCTGGCCTTGGATGAGGTGCCAATCTATTTCAGGGCATACTCAAACACACTTCTACACAGTCTCAGTTTAGAATTGCCAAACAACTGTGAAAGAACATTTTCAGGTATGGAAGAAAAGCTGGACTACCTGGAGAAAAAAGTCACTAGAGGAGAATGAAAAAACCCATAGAAATACTTGGGCAGGAACTTTCCCTAGTCTCTTTAAGTATTGAGATCATTGCAGTACATACTTTATGCCACTTTGATGCACTACTTGATTCAATAAAGAAAAAAATAAATCTTACCTCTGCCTTCTGTTAGAATTGAAATCAATCCACAGTTTCAGTTATTTGAATTGACTTGTGTAGGTTATATTGTTGTTCTTTTTCTAGCTCTGGTATTGGTGCAGTTTTGAGTTATGAATCCAGATACTATTCCTTAATGAATGCAATGTTTTATGTGTCAACACATAGCAACTAAAATGCTAATCACATTCTTAGAATCTTTAAATTAAAGAGGGAGTAATAATGTTGTATGCTTGGGTGTATAATCTGTAAATGTAATGTTCCCAGTTACTGAAGAAGATCTAACAATTAGTTTAATGAATTATTCTATAGTGCTAATACAATAAATCTGGAAGGTGTTGTACAAATAATACATTTAAATGAAAATAACATTCATTTAATTATTTAGTCTGTTGAGTTTCTTATTTTGTTTTTATTAACTAAACTGAAATTGTAATTAATTTGTGTTTTAAAATGTTTCTAGGTTGTTGTTTAGTCCATTTCTAATAGTTTGACAACACACTTTATTGTCTCAAATGTTTAATTTAAATTTCAGAAAAGTGAAACGTTTAGCTCATCTCTTTAATCTACTATTGATGGTCTTTTGTTTCTAGAACTTTCATAATCTTATTTTTTTTTGTAATGTTCCCTTTTTCAAGTTTTTCATATAGTTAGATTAAAAAGCATTAGATATACTATACATGATATTAATCTCTGTCATAGTTTTTGTTGAAACTAACTTTGAGAAATCAATACTGCTTCATATTAATAGCAGAAGACTACCAACAAATAGCATCAGAATGTTGCATTTACAACTGCTAGTTCTAAAACATTTTTTGCAAAAAAATTTAATAAAGGGATCTGTCGCTTTAGTCAAGGGCCATTCACAAAACAGCTTAATCTCTTTATAAAATAGATACATCTTATATTGTCAAAATCTGAACTTGCTCGAAATTTACACTCAGTCACATAAAGAATTTTTGATTTATCTTGATTTTTCGGGGCCAGTAGACTTTTCATTTATCTGGTTGTTTTATGTATGAGAGTTTAAATGTTTTACTTTTTAGCACATATGAGAAATTGAAAGCCATAGTGTGAAAAGATGTGATTAAACATTTATGAAGTCTATATTTAGGTTGGCAGAAGGGCACAGTGGTAGCACTGCTGCCTTAAAACAAGAAGAGCAGGGTTTGAATGTTCTTCCAGAGTCCATGTGGGTGTCCTCTGTGTGTTCTGGTTTAATCCCATAGTCTATAGAAACTGACTATAGGGTGTGCGTGTGTGTGTGCGTGTGTGTGTGCGTGTGTGTGTTCACCCTCAGTACAACTGGTACCTGTCCATGTATTGTTTCTGTCTTGTGTCCTATGTTTGCTGGGATAGGCTCCAGTTTCCCAGTGACGTTATCATGGATAAGCGGGTTAAGAAAATGGATGGATATTTAGAGTTCTGGTTAAGAAAAAAATGTTGTTTTAAAATAAAACCCATTTTCAAAGGTAATTTATTTAATTAATTGTTACACTCATTGTTGAGCATATTAATGCTTAAAAAGTGAAGATTAAGCAACTTACATGAGTTTGCTCCTGACATAACAAATATATTTCTCATAAATGAAACATCAAATTATTTTGAAGAACAGAAAATACATTTCTGTGTGAGTAGCTGTATAAATAAAAAGGTAATAAAATACCATTATAGTGGAAAAAGTATGACACTTTCATTTCCAACCTGGAAAAGGGATGGTTTGTTACTCAGACAGGAAGCCAGGACAGAACATGTGTTAAATTGGCTGGCTGGTTGGAAAGAAACCTTTGTGACTAGCCAGTATAAAATAATGGAAAGACCAGCAGAAGCCAAAACTGGTTTGGGGTCGATACCTGGATGGGACACCCATAACATGGAAGGACAGGAGAGATCAAAGATCCCTACCTATTGTCTCCCCCCATGTACTAGACAGCAGCAGCCCTGAATATCAGTACCCAGCTGAACACTCGCAAGGAATGCAGGGAATTGTAGTCTGGTGGTGTAGGTAGTGAGGTCTTGAGGTGCCATTAGGGGGCGCTGCAGGGAGTTACACTCCCAACTATTTATATATAGAGGCGCATCTGCATGATTCTTCTTTAATATTCTGATCTCTACACGTTAAAAGAATCAAGCATTACACACTCAGTTGACACCTTTCAATAGGCCCAAAAAACACAAATTCTCGCAGATTCCTTGCTGCAGGTGAAGTACTCATAAAAGTGAATAATTTTTTTAAAAGAATAGAATTTAGATCTTGCCATGATGTGTAGAAAAGGTTGTGATCTAGTACTGATCTTGAAATGTCACTGATTTTGAGGTTTGATTGACATTTTTGCCAAGGGGGACGGGGGAGACAGAATTGGATGCAACACCTGCAGCAAACCGATGGAAAAAAGCCTTACTTTTAATCTCACCCTTGCCTTGCCGCTTTCATTCTAAAATAATTATGGCAGTGATGCTGTGCAAGAACACTGCCGAAAATCACATGACTGCAAAACCTTTGCCATGTGCATCACTCATGCTCAAAATGTAACTTGCACTTACAAAAAGAGTAGTGTTCGGACACTGACTTTTGGCAGTGATCTAACTCCATATACTAAACACCGGTGCAGTATTGCCCCACCACCAAATTCTCAGCCATGATAAGCTAAATATAGCTATAATAACTGCTACATTTAAAGTGTCTGCAGACTCAACTTATCACATGCACATGCTTGCTTAAAAGGCATTACAAGCATACAGAATCCAACACAGCAGCCAATTTTGTACAATCCCTTTTAAATACAATGTAACAGTGCCATCTGCTGCTCATCATTAATAATAGAAAAGGACTCAATATTTAATCATCCCAAGGTAATGCTAAAAACAAAAAACATTTATTTCCATAGTACATTTTTATAGAAGGGATGTAGTTGAAAGTGCTTTTCACAATGTCAAAGAAATAAAACATTTTACTGCCATTTTTACCTTTCACGTTCATGAAATTATTTGTTGCAGTTATCATTTCAGAAACTTTACTCTATATTATATGCATCTACATTTTTACATGCTGCAGAGTATTTACTTCTGAACGGTAGTATTTTCCAGTACAATATAAATAGCAGAGTCAACAATTCTACTTGAAATGGATCTGCATTGCTAGGAGTAGTTGAATTGGTATAATGGTATGATATACTGTAATCCATGATGCCACTCCAAAATATAGAGGAATTCTGAAAGTTGGGTGCGTACATAAAAAATTAGAAGCAAGTTTGAAAGTTTTAAGTGTCCTGGTAAATCTCCTTTCCACAGATACAGTGACTTTATTTCTATTGCAGAAATGTAGGCAGCATAGGTGAAGTGAAATAAAGACCATTATCAGACACCAAGCACTACAGATTGCCCTGGTAGAAAACATGGCTGTTGCTAAAGAAATTGTATCCTATGTAGTGTGGCGGACACCCAGGGCCTTTACCCAGCCAGGATGCCTCAGGAAATTATCTCCCCTGGAGCACTAGATGGCAGCTTCCTGGGTTGCAACGGTGCCTTGGATTCCCACAGGCTTCCATGGGAGTTGAAGTTCAACACAGCCCTGTTGGGTCCCATGGATACCTCCAGGGGGTGGTCTACAGGCTGCAGAGCCCTATAATGTTGGTGTTCCACCTCACCCGGAAGTATTTCCAGATTATGCTAATGGGCCACTGGAAGTGCTCCAGAGTCGAGAGGGAGAGGACGACACTTGCTAGAGGAGGAGTGAAGGCAGAAGAAGAAGAGAGAGAGAAAGAGAGACAAGACAGAGGAAGAAGATGACAAAGTGCTGCATTTATTGTATTATTGGTACATGCTGTAATGTGCACTACAGGTGGGGAACAAAAGGAGAGTGCTTCCCACTGAATAAAGCATGTGTTGTGTTTTCAACTTGTGTCTGCGTCTGTTTGTGTTGGGTTAGGGAGGCTGGAGCACCTCCTGCAGGCCATAATAGGTTTAGATTACATAAAAGAAACCCTGGCAATTTATATGAATAATCAGTGAGTACAATCACTTATTACTGGAACTATAACAAAAGGCACCAAAATATTAGTAATTTTAATTTTGTCATTGGTCTGGTAGGGTTGGCAGAACTTAATTCTAATAAGGACAATGTTTTTCACTTTCTGTCTCCGCTTCAAGTAACGACAATATCTTCTTATGACTCTTGTGTGTTAAATTTATTGTAACTCATTGCAATATAATGGTACCAAAGGGTATCAACCAATTAGGCACCCTAAGACTTTGGGTGTCCTAATCCAACAGTTCATGTCTAAATTGGTAATAAGACACTAGCTTACCTAGATGAGATTTAGTAATTGAGGGCCAATCAAAGTGAATGCAAACAATTAAACATTCAGCTAATATCTGTATTGTCTATAGTTGACATCAAAAAGGAATTATGTGGCTCCAGGTAAAGTGTAATCCACAAGACAGACAGTCTGTAGATAAAGTCTGGCCACATCTTGTAATAAAACACAGGTCCTATGAAAGGGGTCCAGTTGGTGCATCGCACAGGAGCCTGGGAAGCGAAAGGGTTGCCAACCATCTGTAAAAAAGATTCAGAATTGAAGTTTGTTTGTAATTCCTTAAATATTTGAAAGCTCATAAAGAACTATGTTAAAGAAAGCAATATAAGAAATAAATATTTATTGCAAAAAAAAAACATACTTTTCTCTTCATGTAAATGCATGGACTTAGTCTTCCATTTTCCTTGAATGTGCCTGTCAATCAAATATTAGAGCAGCCAATGCACTGCCAGACTAAGTGCTTACTGCTTATGTTATAACGAATTGCACAATGAAATAAACCTGACAACAATCAACAAAATTAAGCCAGATATCACTTCTACCAAACAGCTTAGAATAAAGAGACAAATTTATGCAATGGATAAGTACAAATAAAGAAAACAGTAAAAATCCATATTTTGTAGTGCAAAGTTGCGTCTGGTGGTCTTCTACTAGTCTGCAAAAATTGAAGGATTTAGAATTTTACTATTTTGTTTATGTTGCCAATCTACAAATTTAAATTAAATGAAATTTGCCTGAATATTAAAGTGTTCAGATATCGCCATACAGTGTTTTGCTTTAAAGCATCTGTAAGAGCCATTTTCCTAGTTCTATAAAATTCATGAATATTTTACTAGATGATAATGCATAAAACATGGGAAGTTCCTATAACCCCCGTGAATAGAATTGTGTTGGTATTTTCCTGCCATTTCTAACAGCTTTGACTAAAACAATAATCTTCAGTTAGTGACAGCTTTGCCTTGATTAAGGAATAGAAGGCATATGGTTTTAAACCGTGCCTGGGCACATGCCTATGTGCCAGTCAGCTTACGGGCCTTTTGAGTGTGTGAAGTAAATATGTAAGAAAATAGCACTTAATTCACGTGCTGTGCCGTATGCTTAAAGTATACAGAAGAAGAAGCTAAGAATTTTTAAGTATATAAGAATTTAAGAATCTTTAAGTAGAGAAGAGAAGTAAAGAACTTTTAAGTACAGAAATAACTAAAGTTTCTCAAGAAAAGCTAAGTTTAAGACAAGATACATTTTTTCCTTTTTTTTTCTTTTTATTCTACGTGTGTAACTATTTTTTCTTTTATTCTTGTGTGGATTATTTGCTTTTAACTTTCACTAAATATTTTCAAAACAAACTTTTGGACTGTGAGATTTCTTTAGGCACGCGTTTTACCCATGCTTGACCATACCTTATTTCGGCAGGTACAGCATCATCAGGTCTGCTCTTTCAGGCAGCTCAATATTCTTAGAAGAACCGGTTGCTATTGCCGCAGTAGTGAATTCTCAAGCACATTCTTTCTTTTTTTCTTTTGCTGTTGGCTCTAAAGATCCTCATCTCTAAGAGGGAATGCCAGCTCATTCTGTGGATAATGTATCCTCAGGCTGATGTTTTGTGCCAGCACAGTTACACTATTTCATACAACATAATGACAGCCAGTAATTGGGGTGAATGTGAGCTGTTTGCTTTTATTTCAATATCTCACCCAACAATCCTCTTTAAATGAGCAAGAAATGACAAACTCTAGAAAATTTCTTTAATGCTTGAATGTCTGCGTCAACAATTCTTACCTAAAATCTCTATTTTTGCCGATGTCTGTTATAAAGATGACGTTAAGAAACCGACTGCGAGCAGCGCACTGAGTGATACCCTCAAATTGTAGGATTTAGTGTAAGATTCAATGCTGTGAAGCAACTGGCTTGGAATATTTGGTTTCTTGTGGAAATATCTCACTATTTCTGAATGTGACATGAAAGGAAAAAAGTTTGTTTATCGAAGCAATATCCTAATGACCTTAATGATTAGGATTTTACAACAGAAATGCAACACTTTCCCTCTAGTACATAGGACAAATTTGGATGAAACCTATTGACTTGATTCCAAATGTTTGTGTCAGTTTATGAATACTTTTAACAATTTCAGCAGCAGTAGCTTCTGCAGAGAGATCCATCCATCCATTATTCAACCCGCTACAGGGTCACGGGGGTCTGCTAGAGCCAATCCCAGCCAACACAGGGCACAAGGCAGGAAACAAACCCTGGGCAGGGCATGCAAACACACCCACACACCAAGCACACAATTTAGGATCACCAATGCACCTGCATGTGCATGTGCATGTAACCTGAATGTCTTTGGACTGTGGGAGGAAACCGGAGCACTCGGAGGAAATGCAAATTCCACGCAGGGAGGACCCGGGAAGCGAATCCGGATCCCTTAACTGCGAGGCAGCAGCACTACCCACTGCACCACTGTGCCGCCTTCTGCAGAGAGATCATTTAGCAAACTCAAGCTGATTAAGAATTTCTTAAGGTCTAGAATCACCCAGGAACATCTTTTGGATTTGGTCAGGCTTAGTTTTGAATTAAATCTTGCCATAACAAATACTTTTAAAGCTGTCATTAGATATTTTCATAGAAATAGCACGGAAAGCTCATTTTCAAGTAAATACTAATCCTATTATTTTACTTTTGACTTTTAATTCTTTCATTTTACATTATGTATATTGTAGAATTTGCAGTATAATTAAAAGGAAAATCAAATGTGATTTTCTTTTCTTCCATTCTGCATTGTAGTATATAAAGTCATTCAAATGTGTATTTTTCCCTCTGACCATTGTTTTCACTCTTTATCATGTGCAAGAGAATATAGGGGCATGAGGCCTAAAATGTACAAAATCAATAAAGCGGCCCAGTCACATTCTCTACCTTTTATGAACTTAAGCTTAAAACTTCAGTGGGTAAAAAGGTGACGGCTAATGAAGCAGGAAAGGGGCCCTGAAAACATTTTTGCACCATCTCATAAAATTTCTCTCATAGGCCCTAATACATGTTCCTGTTTATCTTATGGCTTCAGGATTAAGACAGGCACTAAGTGCCTGATGATGTATTATCTAGGAGAAGTGGTCTCCTTTTGATATGTAAGCCAACTTTTCTATTATAATATTTCATTTTAGAGTAAAGAAAATTCTTGCTTCCGATTTAAGATTCCCAAAACAATAATAAAAGATCTGAAGCTGTTTGCCTCTCATTTTGTACATGCTATTATGAAATTTTGACAGACAGAAGGCTCTGAGGGCAATTTTAAGATACCGTATGTGGCAAGAGTGGTACAAGCCATTATCAGTTATGAAAAACTTAAGGACTTTTCTGGCTTAGTGATTAGTATTAGCAAGGTCTATGATAGTAATCATGGAGTATTCCTTAAAATTAAAAGCAACTTATCAGTACATTTTTGTCATAACCATTAGTTCACACACACTGATGGTTTTTGCATGACTACCGTTAATGATACCCATTGAGAAACTTACTCAAACACACAAAGGCCCGTCCTACAGAAACTAGCAAGAGGTGCAAATTCTGTTGTCTGAAGTGACATCAATTTGTAACAGTTGTCATGTGGATTCACTGTCACTATTTGTATGCACCTCATAATGTTTTCTTTTAAATGTAAAAGAAGTGTATCTTAGATTTTTGGAAGAACAGAAGCCTAATAACAGCATAGCGGTGAATTTACATCTCAGAGGGACCAATTAGGAACATGCTGAAGAGGAACCTGTGCAGAGAAAAAGAGTTAAAAAAATGAGAAAGTCTAGGAGAGGAGAGAAAATAGTTAGATTTTGAAGTAAAGAGAAGTCCGTGTGAAGAGACAAAATGGCAGGATCCAGTCGGTGAGTCCATTGGAAAATATATAACAATTAAACTAAAGAACAAAATGCTTTTTTGCAAGCAGAGCTTTCGGGAGAGGGTCTTGATGACCTGACGGCTGATTGGTAAGGTAAAACGGTTTCCTTTTTAGTTTTTCTAGGGTTTTTGTTCTGTGTTTGCTCTGACATAATACTCATATTTACAGCTGAACTTTACTTTGAACACTTCTCAGAAATCTAAGGAACAATATCCTATAATGTATTATACTGAATCACTGTTTCATCCTGCCATTAATTGGAATTCATTGCATCGAACATCCATACCGTGCTTGGTAAGGAAACAGGCTTTCAACTGTGTATTTGTTACCTGTATTAGGCAATGTCTAAAAAACTGTGTCCCTGTTAGCACCAGTAAGAAGAAGGTTAAAATATTAGCATGTTTCAAGTAAGAATATCAGTTCTTTTGGAAATGAAACTTTAGCAGCGACTATGTTTTTCAGGAAGGACAGTACAGGAGAATGGAAACCTCATTGGCAATTTGAGAAGCTTCTTCAGTAGAAGAAGGCACAATATTTGTGTATTAAATAAATAGGATTTGCTAAACAGTTACACATTAAATTCTTCGCAGTCAGCATTCTTTTCTTAGCTGCTCTTAGCATTCTACTTAGCCACTTTTAAATCCAAAGTAACAGTGCCATCTACTGGAGATAATTAATAATACAAAGAGACACAACTTTTTATGTACTAAAATATTGGTAAGTCATGGGACAAAAACATTAAAAACAGTTTATTGCATATAATGTTTTTCCAAAGTTTAATGTTTAATTATTATTTGAAAAAAGAAGCTCTTTAAATAAAGGCTTGATGTTCAAAGTCATTCAATTAAGTGTATTTGTGCATGGTGCACTTCATTGAGTATAGGCTCAGGGCATTAAAAGAAGTATACAAGTATAATGCAAATTACAAATTTGACAATTTGCATAATGTACACATAAAAACTACAGATTAGATTAAACAAACAGTAAATTAAAGATTTTCAAATTGATTAACATAAAAACATGCAAATAGTACATTGTCTGTCCATTAATCATACTGTTTGACCTTTGACAATAAAAGAGAAGAAAACAAAAACCCCAATCAGCAGCATCCCTGAAGAAAATAAAGCCTCTGAAGGGTCCATGGTTAGTTTTAATGCCAACTCGTGGACAGTCAAACGTCCATCGCCTCCTGGGCTTTCTACAATGTTATATAAAGGTGTGCAGTGTAGTCAATAAAACAAGACTGAATCCTTTCATCCTTGGAATTATTATTGGCTTTCTGGTGTATTTTGGCCAAGAAAACCACTTGACGGTAAAGCAGGGGTGACAAGTGCCACAACAGGTGACTGAGAAGAGAAACAAAGCATAGGAAAGTCAGTAACAGCTCATAGTTATTTTAATACTTACATTAGTATACAAATGACTAATAAACAGAGATACAATATGCACGATAAATGAGGAGCTCTAATCAGGGTATGCTAGACAAAAGTAGGGAGTCTTCTGTCTGAATTTAAAAACATCACATCTTTTATGCAAGCAGGCAGATTATTCCACAGTACTCTTATAAATGTGTACAGATTTAACAGAAATATATACATCTCTTATGGAACACAATATTTGGACACAAGATCAAGACTATCCTAAAACAAAGCTATGCACTATGAGACTAATTTTTTGTATCCGTTCTTAAAAGTAATTCCTTTCAATATAGTTATCAACAAAATTATTTCACTTATCTCTTTGATTAAATTACCTGTCTTCTGTAATGTTTGTAGAGTTGCCTTTAGCAGACAAGTGCTCCAGATTGCATGTGTCAGTTTCTCCAAGAAAATATACAAGAGCAATTAGCGACGGACTGATTCAGGTGCAATTAGTGATTGACTGAATTATGTATTAATTTTCAAAGCTGATTAATTCAGTTCAGGGTCACAATTGTCTAAGTGTATGCCAACAGCATCAAGTGCAAGGTAATACACACATGTCCATTGCATGAGTAAATGTAATAACACAACCCACATCAGTTAGTCATAATTTACAGTCACTGTATCTCCAAAACAAAAAAAGTAAATCTAGGTAAATGTCCAGCTGAAGAAAATATGTAAATAGTTAACCACTAATGCACCACTATATTACAAACATGTTTCTGTACATTGCATCAAACCTACAAGTCAATCAAAAGGAATAATGGTACTTTTACATATCCAAGGGTGTCTACTTTTTAAAAACAAAAACAAACATAAGTTTCCATGTTATCTACTCTTTTTCATTATAACCCAGCATTGGAAGAAGCTGCTATGAAATGCATGTATGTACTTAGTTCATTCCAGATAAATCAACTTTTGTGGGACAACTGCAACAGAAGGCAGGAGAAGAAGAGTGAATTGAAGCACAACAAAAACAATTTATTGTACAAAAGAAAAGGTTTTGCTGTGTCTTTTGGTAAATAGAAATTGTTTCAATGACTGGCATGAAAAATAATTTTGAAAGTAAAGGTATGAATGACTACATAATAATACAGTGCGTACGTAGTTACAAATTGTTTACTTGGTGCTTCAAAGTTATAAAAGGGTTTTCTGTGAAAAAAAAAAAAAACATAAAAAATATATATAACTGCAACTGCAGCACTTGTTTTGAGAGATTCTTTAGATGCAAGAGACTAAATGTTTCCAAAAACAGACACAGTATTCCCAAACAAGGATACCTTGTACCAAACAGTATAACTTTGCAATTATATGGGATATGTTTTCTAAACTTGGTACAATGATAGCTGACAGATTGGGGCACAAAAGGCAATTGATTCCAAGATTGTGCATCATAAAATGTCTTGGTTATGTACTGTAAAATGCAATTTTTAGAAAGAGATCCTTAAAGCACCAAATTGTTTTTGTGTTTTATTTAGTGGATATTGGTGTAAACAAAGTCTTAAATCATATAAATACTTTCTTTACAAAAAATGAAGTTTTGTGCTCACTACTCTTCTGCCCTTTACAGCTCCTTTATTACATAAACAGAGTAATAGCTGTTTTTACCTAACAGTAAAGTCTTTTTTTGTCTGCTGCATTCCAGAAAAAAAAATCTAGACATGCCAAAGAATCCAGTGGCAACATGTTTATTCTCCATTTATATTCTGAATCTGCTTTTTCTATTGTAGACTGAAGGAGAGCAGGAGGATCTCCCAACAGCACTAGGCTCAAGACAGGAAGCAAACCTAGGTGGAACATAAGACCAGTGCAGGGAATTAACACGTACACAACTATATCCCAGTTAACATAACAGGCATGTATGTATTTGTGAAAAGGATAGAAACTCAAGTACCAGGAGAGATAGTGGGGAGAAAATATACAAAAATCAATCTCAAGGTAATGAAGTAGCATTACTGTTCCAACTGTGATCATTCCTGGTCCTTCAAACAATAATCAGTCCATTTTAATAGCAAAATCATATCATTTTTCTGAATGACTAGCAAAATGGTAATTAATTATTCTGGTCAAGGTTATCATTTTACACATTTCATTAAAATAATAATCTACCTTAATATAGTGTTTATTTTATATGAGACATATTATGAAATACTTCATATAGCGGTATTTAATTAAACAATACATGCCATAGTGCTGGCTCTATCAAAATAAACTCTATAAAAATAAACTAATAGTTATTTCAGTCTACCAAGTTCAACATTAAGAAAAATGGAAAATGTCAAATCAGGTATACCAAACAATTTCCAGAAGTGAGTGCCACATAATATAATTGGAGCTCAGTGTAAAATGATGATTGGATTTAAAATGTAAAATGAATTTACTTTGGATGTTTTAATTGTTATAAATATAATATACCATATATAATGGACAAGTATTAATCAGTTTAGCTGATACCTAATTCAGTATAATCCATTATGTCTGTACTCTGAAAAGGTTAGCTTCATTGTAACATAAAGAAATAAAATGTGTGAAGTGTTGCCAGGGTCAAAGGTCTCACTAAAGTGGTACTGGACATGAGCAGAGCACTACATGAAGCAAAGGAAGAGGAAAACCAATACTGACAATAAGGATGTAAATGTACATGTTAGAAAGAACTGCTTTACCTGGGTGCAATAAGCCATGCATGTGTAGTAAGTGCTCTGGTGAAACATTGGAATATTAGAGAAACTGAGCAACACCAAGTAGGTTTTGCAAGAGGTTAGAACACTTCCAGGCCAAGAAGAGTAGCACATGTTTCCAAGCTGGCAGAGCTGGGGTAATGCTGCCTGTTCATGGTTGGGACCAGAAGAAGTAGCAAAAAGGACAAGCAATTTCTTTGGTACCAAGAAGATCAAGAAGAGGAAGAGAGTGAGGGCAGAGCCAAGGATCAAATGGTGGAATTTGAAAAAGGAAGACTGCAAGGTTGAGTTTAGGGAGAAGGTGAGACAGGCATTGGGTGGTGGTGAAGAGTTACCAGACAGTTGGGAAACTACAGCAGATGTAGTAAGAGTGACAGTAAGAAGGGTGCTTGGCGTGATACCTGGACAGAGGAAACAGGAAAAGGAAACCTGGTGGTGGAATGGGGAAGTACAAAAGAGTATACAGAGGAAGAGGATAGCAAAGAAGAAGTGGGACAGTCAGAGAGATGCAGAAAGTAGACAGGAGTACAAGGAGATAAGGCACAAGGTGAAGAAAGAGGTGGCGAAGGCTAAAGAAAAGTTGTATGATGAGTTGTATAAGAGGTTGGACACTAAGGAGGGAGAAAAGGACTTGTACCGACTGGCTAGACAGAGGGACCGAGCTAGAAAAGATGTGCAACAGGTTAGGGTAATATAGGATAAAGATGAAAATGTACTCAAAAGTGAGGAGAGTGTGTTGAGCAGATGGAAAGAGTACTTTGAGAGGCTTATGAATGAAGAAAACAAGAGAGAAAAGAAGTTGGATGATGTGCAGATAGTGAATCAGGAAATGCAACAGATTACCAAGGAAGAAGTAAGGACAACTATAAAGAGGATGAAGAATGGAAAAGCTGTTTGTCCAGATGACATACCTATGGAAGCATTGAGGTGTTTAGGAGAGATGGCAGTGAAGTTTTTAACCAGATTGTTTAATGGATTCTTGGAAAGTGAGAAGATACCTGAGGAGTAGAGAAAAAGTGTACTTGTGCCGATATTTAAGAATAAGGGGGATGTGCAGGACTGTAGTAACTACAGGGGAATAAAATTGATGAGCCACAGCATGAAGTTTTGGGAGAGAGTAGTGGAAGCTAGGTTAAGAAGTGAGGTAATGATTAGTGAGCAGCAGTATGGTTTCATGCCAAGAAAGAGCACCACAGATGCAATGTTTGCTCTGTGGATGTTGATGGAGAAGTTTAGAGAAGGCCAGAAGGAGTTGCATTGCTGCTTTGTGGACGTGGAGAAAGCATATGACAGGGTGCCTCGAGAGGAGTTGTAGTATTGTATGAAGAAGTTGGGAGTGGCAGAGAAGTATGTAAGAGTTGTACAGGATATGTATGAGGGAAGTGTGACTGTAGCGAGGTCTGCGGTAGGAGTGACGGATGCATTCAAGGTGGAGGTGGGATTACATCAGGGATTGGCTCTGAGCCCTTTCTTATTTGCAATGGTGATGGACAGGTTGACAGACGAGATTAGACAGGAGTCCCTATCGACTATGATGTTTGCTGATGACATTGCGATCTGTCGCGATAGTAGGGAGCAGGTTGAGGAGACCCTGGAGAGGTGGAGATATGTTCTAGAGAGGAAAGGAATGAAGGTCAGTAGGATCAAGACAGAATATATGTGTGTAAATGAGAGAGATGTCAGTGGAATGGTGCGGATGCAGGGAGTAGAGTTGGCGAAGGTGGGTGAGTTTAAATACTTGGGATCAACAGTGCAGAGTAAATGGGATTGTGGAAAAGAGGTGAAAAAAAGAGTGCAGGCAGGGTAAAATGGGTGGAGAAGAGTGTCAGGAGTGATTTGTGACAGACGGGTATCAGGAAGAGTGAAAGGGAAGGTCTACAGGACAGTAGTGAGACCAGCTATGTTATATAGGTTGGAGACGGTGGCATTGAAACAGAAAGCAGGAGACAGAGCTGGAGGTAGCAGAGTTAAAGATGCTAAGATATGCATTGGGTTTGACGAGGATGGATAGGATTAGAAATGAGTACATTAGAGGGTTGGCTCAAGTTGGACAGTTTGGAGACAAAGTCAGAGAGGCGAGATTGCATTAGTTTGGACATGTGCAGAGGAGAGATGCTGAGTATATTGGGAGAAGGATGCTAAAGATAGACCTGCCAGGGAAGAGAAAAAGAGGAAGGCCTTAGCAAAGGTTTATGGATGTGGTGAGAGAAGACATGCAGGTGATGGGTGTAACAGAACAAGATGAAGAGGACAGAAAAATATAGAAAAAGATAATCCACTGTGGCGACCCCTAATGGGAACAGCCGAAAGAAGAAGAAGAAGTCATTTCTTGAAATCCTGTGTTAATAACTTTAACTTTCCAAACTCACTTATTCGAAGAGAACTACATGCATTCATGGTTGCATTCAGTGCAAGATCTGAAGCAAACCCTGATGGTTTACCCACTATAAATCTTGCATTGTATAATCTCTGAAACAGATCCAAATTAGCAACGCCAGTCAACCCAACCTACATGTTTTACAATGAAAACATCTACACTGCATTCAGATTGTCCTTAGGCAGGAACCGGGAGCTTTTGAAGAAATTGTACTAAACTTTTCATTATTATACTATTCCTTACTACAGCTTTTAAAAACTATAAAAAAGTGTTCTGCAGTAGATTAAGCACCGTCTGGTATTATACTTGTAAAAATTGTACATATGCAAATCTTTAATCGCAACAATCCTTTCATTAATTTTCTATGTCCATTTTATTCATGTCATGCTCTCAGGATGCTATTATCTGGTGAAAGTCAGGAATTAATGCTTTCCTCTTACTGTTTAGAGTCACTAATTGTAGCAACTGTTAATTTTTTGACGTGCTTGTGTTTCAACATGTTAATCCCTTATTATTTAAATGATTGTTTTTCATTTCTATTTGGTGTCAGGAACCAATTAGTTGATTGATTTTTTTTATGATTCTCTTTTGTTCAGATGTTATATATATTTTGCCATATGTTTTTTCAGCAGCTATATACTGTCTTTTTGTGTTTGAGGATATGACATGCTGCTGGGCACACATCAATAAGGCACATGCTGTTAGCAGATTGCACAATACTATATAGACTATATAAAGTTCTTGAACTACTGTAAGTCCTGGGGACCACATCGTTGCAGATCGTTGTTTCAACCAACTTCTGTTTCTCTTTGGACTCTTAGCCTACAAGATGTTGTTTCCTAGTTTTTGT
Organism: Polypterus bichir lapradei; assembly: GCA_026402145.1. Lineage (NCBI taxonomy): Eukaryota > Metazoa > Chordata > Cladistia > Polypteriformes > Polypteridae > Polypterus > Polypterus bichir. The sequence goes on along the minus strand of JANRMT010062818.1, from coordinate 59,523,622 downwards.
TTTGTGGGGTCAAAGAAGAAACTGCAAAACCAGCTTTGTTCATTTTGATTTCAATGTAGCAAGCATTCATGCATGTTACATGGAAATGATTTAGTGTTAAACTAGATTTTTTACGATTTTAATCATTCTCCTAATTTTCATTCTGCTTTTCATTCTGATTTTGGTTATTCACTGTATTATTTACTGATGAGCATGTTTGTCATCCTGAAGCTGCATTTGTTGTAGCTTTTCAGCATTCACTGTTTGCCTGTGTGTTTGTTTTTACTCATTGTTAATTGACATTATTAGGATGCAATTAAGGGAGCAAAACATTCTAAAAAAAAAGCAAGTTATATGATAACAGCAAAAAGATATGCATTTGCAAAAGTTTTGAAAAAATATAAATGTTTTATAAATATAAGAATCACACTGCTGTACTTTTCTAAATGTAAAAAAAGAGTAGAAAAAAAAACAACACCTAATTATATGAGATCAACCAGAATTAAAATGACTCACAGATTGTGAAATGGATTTAAACAAAATCTTACCGCTACAGAGGATCCCCAGGATTGACTTTGAAAATCTCTGCTATAGACGAATGTGGCGTACACAGTGAATCATCCAAACTTTGGCTCATCAGAGGAAAGATTTTATGAGAGACTAGAGCTACTACTTAGACTAAGTTAAAAAAAAGAGGGATTGCTGATTTTTAATTGTTTTTGTTTCTTGGCTTTGATTCTGGTTTTATCCTAGTAACATGAATTTTAATAGAGAATTACTTGTAACTCTTCTAAAAATCTCAGACTATACTCTTGCTGACTCCCAAATGAAAGGTATTTAAAATCTCTGCCACTCATCAAAAAAAAAACAAAAAAATAATGGTTCTTCAGAACATTCAGCTCATCATGCTAAGCATATTACTAACATGTATCCAATTTCAGTTATATGGAAGAAGATAACAACATCATGCTTTTTTTCCTCCAATTTAATGTACTGGAGTATAAATATTTAGGCTTTGAGTATCTGCCTAAACATTTCAGAAGTTTCCATTTTGTACCATAAAAATGTTATGCAGCTGTTTGGCCTGAATATGTATGTGAAATTCATTATTGGAAATTTTATTTATACAACCATCTGTTGACAGCCAGCTTTGTCTCCACTCACATTCACTCTTCGGTGATTCCTTGGAATCTTTTTCCCTGCTTTTCACCTTTGCATACGATAAAATATAATAATCTATAAAATCACACCACAAAGGAAATTAGGTATTGGATAGCACTTATTATTAATATAAAAGCAATGCTTTGTTTATCAATTTGTCGATAACACAGTGTAAATATTGATCACCATTTAGAAGGATGTGCCATGCTGCCTGCCAACTTCAATATCGTGTTATTGCAGGAAAACTTCATAGTGACTGTGATGGCATCGGCTAGCAGCATGATTCGGCATCCTGCTATTAATGCTGTATCCTGACAATGGAACCACTATTTGTGCCTATGTCTTTGACCAACCTGCACTAGTACTAGTGCAGCATTATGAAGGGGAACCTCATTTTGTGACTTGGGAGTAATCTAGCAATAAGATTAGATTAAATGACCATTTCTATTCATACATACCATAGCACTGTGAAAACAGAAGAAAAATGGAGGACTTTAGCTACTGCTCTCTGTAATATAAAATTTCATTTTTAGAAATCTTACAAACTAAACAATCATTTTTATGGTTATTGAAGTGTTTTATGAGAAAAATATAATTATATGGCATATGAAAACTGATGTTTACATACTCTTTGTATTACAATGAAATCAAATCCCTTCTGGGTTGTATTTTGGTTAAAAACATGTACTGAATGGTGATTGGGTCTGGCTGGGTACTTCATTTAATATAAAAAAAAAAACAGGATAAAGAAAAAGTGCAAACAAAAACTCACAACCATGTCTGCCATATCCTAGCAGGTTTCTCTGTGAGTCAGGGTAATCTGTCCGTGGAGCTTGTCAGTTACAGGTTCCCAGTTGAACAACCACTTCTGGTTCCATTGTTCCTTAAATAACTCCTGGGGTGGAAGCGGTGAGAACTTCAGGTGAAACTTGAAGTGATATCAGGGTTTGTCTCTGGACTTGTTCTCCACTCTGTGAGTTAAGGAGAAGCAGTCATTAACAATCATGTGACTCCCAGGCGCTTGGAGTGGTAGGTTTACCTTGTTTAAGCCTCATAAATGCTCCCTCCTATGACATGTGATATACAAGGCTAGAGTGTATACATAGTAAAAATCAATTGTGTTGCAATTTCATAATGCATTTTTAATTTCAGAGCATTCTACTTTGTGACACCTCTGAAGAAGTCCTGTTTTGGCACCAAGACGTTATCAGCTGATCTTTTAAGTCCCATATATTGTGAGAATTGGTCTGCACATCCCACTGATGCTAGATTGGATTGAGATCTGGGGAATTTGCAGACCAATTCAACACTTTGAACTCTTTGTCATAGTCCTTAAACCATTCCTGAACATTTTTTGCATTTTGGCAGGCACATTATCCTTCTGAAAGAGGTCACTACAATCAGGGACTACTGTTGCCATAAAAAGATGTACATGGTCAGGAAAAATCTTTAGGTAGGTGGGGCTGTACGTGCCCAAGTAACATCCACATGCCTGCCAGGACCCAAGGTTTCCCTGAAGAACAGTGTCCACAGCAATCACACTGTCACTTCTAGCTTGCCTTCTTCCCACAGTACTGTCATCTCTTTCCCAGGTAAGTGCACTCAGCTGTCCACATGATCTAAAAGAAAATGTGATTCATCAGACCAGGCCATCTTCTTCTGTTGCTCTATGGTTTAGTTCTGACCCTCATGTGCCTTCAGAGAAGTCTGTGACTATGCAACCCCATAAGCTGTAAGCTGTGATGCACTGTGTGTTCTGAAACTTTTCTCTCATGGACAGCATTAAGTTATTCAGCAATTCATGCTACAGTAGCTCTCCTGTGGGACTGGACCAGGCAGGCTAGCCATCACTCACCAAGTGCTTTAGTGAGCCTTGGACTCCCATGACCCTGTCATTGGTTGTACTTCCTTGACAACTTTTGTTAGGTACTAACCACTGAATACCTGGAACATCCGACAAGACCTACTGTTCTGGAGATGATTTGACTCAGATCCTAACACTTGCCAATTTTTCCTGCACCAACACATCACCTTTAAGAACTGACTGTTCAATTGATGCCCTGTATATCTTAATCCATGACAGGTGCCAATGTAATGAGATAATCAATGTTATTCACCTGCGGTGGGCATGTGCCCTGCCTGGGGTTTGTTTCCTGCCTTGCACCCTGTGTTGGCTGGGATTGGCCCCAGCAGACCCTGTAGTTACGATATAGTGGGTTGGATAATGGATGGATGGATGTTATTCACTTCACCTGTCAGTGGTTTTAGTGTGTATATGTGTATATATTATATGTATGTATGTGTGTATATATATATATATATATATATATATATATATATATATATATATAT
>JANRMT010062818.1:59475929-59517800 GCA_026402145.1 Polypterus bichir lapradei | reverse complement strand
AAATGGTTTTCACTTCACAGGTGTGCCTTATCAGGGTTATTTAGTGGAATTTCTTGCTTTATCAATGGGGTTGGGACCAGCAGTTGTGTTGTGCAGAAGTCAGGTTAGTTGGACGATCATTTATTTTTCAACAGGACAATGACCCCAAACACACCTCCAGGCTGTGTAAGGGCTATTTGACCAAGAAGGAGAGTGATGGAGTGCTGTAAATGGTCATGAAAATAAAGAAAACACATTGAATGAGGAGGTGTGTCCAAACTTTTGGCCTGTACTATATATATATATATATATATATATATATATATGTATATAGTGAGACATACCCGAACACCACCAGACAGACACCACATCTTTATAAAAAGCACGTTTATTTTCTTCCCAACACACAACAGTCCCACACAGCACACCAATCACCAGTCCTCCGGGCTTCTCTCTCTCCTTCTCTGTCCTTGGGCCGCCTTTCCTCTCTCCACGGGAGCCTTGTCCCGCTCCCACTCCTGACTCTAGCTCCCAGATTGTAGGAAGGCAGGCCCTTTTATTCTCACCTGAATGTGCTCCAGGTGCTCCCTATGACGACACTGCCTGGTGTGGCGGAAGTGTCTGGAGAGCACTCGGAAGCACTCCAGGCGTCCCTGGAGGGATCCTCCTCCATCTTCCCAGGTGTGGCGGAAGTAAATCAGTCCTGGGCCCTCTGAGACTCGGGGTGCCCCCTGGCCGTGGCCACAGGTCCCAATAGGCGTGAGCCTCCTTGCTCTTCACCCGTGGTCCTCCTCTGATCCAGGGCGGTTGCCCCCTCGTGGCCCGGAGGACATACATGCCCCCTCCCGGTCCTTCCAGGCATCCTGGCCGGGTCGCAGCCCCAGCGACTCGTCACAGTGCCCCACCACCAGTGAAGACATGTCAGTTGGAGCAACTCGTCCCGCGAGGGCAGCTCATCCTCAAAGTGGATTCTGCTGCTTGTCCAGGGTCTGGTCCTGCAACACACACAGAAACAGGGGCGGAGACGCTGCCTAGACACCACCACCTGGTGTCCTCTTGTGCCTCGCACAGGCAGCGCTCCCCCCCCTTACCGGCACCCCCTCTGAGGTTTTTGTGCTCCTTTGGGTTGAGCCACTTGCCCGTCAGTAGCCTCCGCCAGCTGTGGCAGCGCCCCATCGCCAGTGAAGAGTCCTCCGGTGAAGCGGCCCGTCCAGCGAGGGCAGGTTCCCAATGAAGCAGGCCCTACTGCGCGTCCAGGGTCCCGTCCTGTAACCATAACGAAGAGAGGAGCAGAAGCACTGCCTGGACGCCACCACCTGACGTCCCTCTGTGCCGCGCACTGGCAGGGCTCCCCCCTTCGACCGGCACCCCGCGACTTGCCTGTTTGGTACCCCCTCCGCAGGTTACATTCCCGTCTGATCGAAACCGATGGGTCCTCTCGCACTTTTGTCTCCTTCAATGACTGTGAGGCTTCCCTCTGCACGCGTAGAGGCCTGCCCGTCTCCGTACATGAGCTCACGGGCTCACGTCTCACTTTGTGAGAAGACCCGGCTTCATTCCTCGGGTTCTTCCCTATCTTCTGGGGTGCCCTGACGGCTTGAGTCTCCCTACGGGAAAGGAAGAGACCCCTTGCTGTCTGCACACCTGTGGAGCATCATGAAGCTGATGCTGGCGCTGGTGGTAGCGCACTAGGACCCACGGCACTCATCAGCCGGCGTCCAGGCACCACCCCTACCAGGTGAGCAACCCTTTGCGTCACCTCCACTGTCGGAGTCGAGGCTACTCGGTCACCGGAACCGCACAATACTGGGACACATTCGCTTGCTTCTCCCTTTTCATTTACAGCGCAAGTCCTACTCACCCGCCGTGCCACGAGCCTCCGGCCAAAGATTCCAGCACTGCATTGTTTCGCCCCCTGATGTGGTGCGATTGCCGTCCTCTTCAGCTCGACTAAGTAGTCTCGAAGGTCATGTATCACCTGTAATAAAGACTCAGCGGACCGAACGGAATCTTCCGGATCACGCCAAGCCACAGGCACAAGCAGGGCATTAGCTGATGCATGACTTACCGGTTGATCGGTCACTCTTGCCAGCATCACCCTGTGGAGCTCTCTTCCAGGTTGTCCTCCACCTTCTCCCTGCTCGAGATGGACGTTCTTTGGTCCCGCCTCTCTCCAATCATCGGCGGGCATACAAGACAGACTGTCCAATCCCTTGCCTGTCACAGGGAGGGACTTCTGGTCCGCCGCCCTCTTCTCCCTTTTCCCGAGGGGTTGAGGAGACCTACTACAGCACCTCTGCCGCGGCCTCTTGAGATGCAGCAGATCCTCCCTTCCTTCTAGCGTCGCTGCCCCGGCCTCATTGTATGGACTGACACACCCTGGCCGGCGACGCGGACCCAGGCAGCCCTCACCTGCAACACAGACGCCGGGCTCAGCACGCCTGAGCCCCTCAGGCTGACTGCCGCCGGGCTTGGGACTTACCTCCCGGATCCCATCCCTGGGTGTATCACATAACCTGCTGGCCGTATCTATGGCTGTGCCGACCCCGGTCCTTACGGGAGCAGCGACCACTGGGGAGTCCACAGCTCTCCTGCCTTGCTTGTCATCTCTCTCGCCCAACAGGTGGGAGATGGTGCTTTGACGAACCTCTGGCGGCCTCTGGGTGATTCGCGGACCCTGGCGGTGGCCACGGGTCCCAATAGGTGTAAGCCTCCTTGCGCTTCTCCCGTGGTCCTCCTCTGATCCAGGGCGGTTGCCCCCTCGTGGCCCCCTCCTGGTCCTTCTAGGCTTCCTGGCCGGGTCGCAGCCCCAGTGACTCGCCACTATATATATATGCAATCTTTTTGTTCAACCCACTGAATTAAAGGTGAAAGTCTGCACTTCAACTGCATCTGAGTTGTTTCATTTAAAATTCATTGTGGTAATGTACAGAACCAAAATTAGAAAAAATTTGTCTCTATCCAAATATTTATGGACCTAACTGTATATATATACATACACAGACACGTTTGTCTTTTATATAAATGTCTACACATGGAAGTGTGTTTGTCTGTCCGGCCCGGAAGTGAGAGGTGGAGTCAGGGTAAGGGCTCCACCTCCGAGGAAACAGAAAAATAAACATCGATGCGTGGAATTGTGGGTGTGTCTGTTCAGCCTGGAAGTGTGAAGCTACTACAGCATTAGAGCCGGCAAGTTGGCCCCAAGTTAACGAGTTGGATGAATAAAGCGACTCTGTTGCCAAAGTAAAACCACCGAGAAAACAGAGAAACTCTTAGCAAGATGAGCACATCGGCAAAACGGTATCCCTTTCACATTTCCTCCCACCACTAATACACAAGCGAGGTGAGCACGTCAGCACAATGAAACCGAGGAGAGAGATGCCCAGAGTAGTTTCGATTACCTGACATCTCTACATTTCAATTTTTTTTCTGAGGATTTCAATAGTTTCTAGGACCCCGGGCTTTTTACTGCACGGGCTTACACAGCTAGTATATATAAGTATGTATGTATGTATATGTATCTGTGTGTTTATATATGTATATATATGTATGTATGTATGTATGTATGTGTATATATATATGTATTGTCACACACATGCGAGTAGAAGGCAGCTAAAGGGCCTGAGTAATTGTAATAAAACATCCGACCGGGGGCGGTGGAGTGCGCTGGCTGTCTTTCTCCGTCCCCTACAGACCTTTCCTGGGAAATCCTGCAAGGTTCCGGCACCTCAGAAGACATCACTTCCAGTGCCAGCCCCTTTGCTGATGTCACTTATGGACCAGAAGACATCACTTCCTGCGTTGGCCTCTTTGCTGACATCACATCCGGTTCAGAAGACATCACTTTCAATTCCAGTCCTTTTGATGGCATCACTTTCTTTACGGGCCTTTAAAGCCTCCATCTTTGTCTGTAATGATCAATTCTGTTTTGGTCTCTGTACTATGCACATCGTGCTTCAAAAACTCAACTTTTGCAGCAGGGAACACAAACAATATGCCGGTGGCTGCCCCAAATCTTTATCAGGTCTGTGTTGTATTATTATCACAGTGGCGTAGTCAGCAGAATTCAGTCCCAGATGAAACCGGGATAGGAACGTGTAGGCAAGAATAATAAAAAAAATGGGAATTTGATCCAGAGAGATCAATCCAGGGGCAGGCTATGACCCTCTGGGAGCAGGTGGCCTTATAGCTAAGGCAATTTGAATTGACCACCTGCCAAATAGTGCAGCAGGTAGCCTGCTTTATTTTTTTACAGGGCCTTCCCAAAAACTTTGCCGAGCCTGACTGGGGAGATTTCCATTCTATGGAAGAGCTTATACAGCTTGTAAAACCACCCATTCCAGTCTCGAAATCTGGGATAGCAGAACAGTCCTCTAGTGGATTTCCTAGAGATTACGTCCTACAAAATAAGTCTCTTCCACATAAACCGGAGCCTGTTTCAGAGTTCCTGGGCTGCCGCGTGTGCGACCTACCCGGGAACAAGGTGGGATGTAGGTGGAGGGGAGGAGGTGGTTTGTGCACTCTTGCCAGCCCCCTGACTTTATCGAATATGAGAGCCGTAGTCATTATATGTTACAAACTCGATACCTTGTTTGATTCCGGCAGCAACATTTGCATTGTTGATTGCTGATATGTCTTACCGCGACAAAGAATTTAAGAAAACACCTGAATTAAATGTATTCACGGAGACATCCATATGTACAATACCGCCCTATGTTTCGTGAGTCAGGAAGGATCGCTATAAAAATTTCCCATGGCGGTCCACCCTAATCCTCCTTTCTCAGCGATTCTGGGATGGGACTGGTCTGATAACAAATGTGGAAAACTTTTGACTACTCCCGAAAAAAACTGAGGCCTTGTTATAGATGGGGATAACTTGTCTCAAGCTGTCTCCACAACGTATACAGCTGGTGGAGAGAGATACGGAAGCCCATGAGGATGATGGGGAGTTTCCTGGACCGTCACAGGCGAATACATCATCCACCCACACCTCAACAAGTTGGGAGGAATCCCAATACACTTTCAATTTAGAGAAACGTGGGCTTCTTTTAAAAGGGAGCAGTGGAATTATGACTCCCTAAGATTTGCAAAAAATGCTGTAGTCCTTGTCAAAAGCCAACACACACATTAGCTCATGCCACAAGGACCTCACTTTGTAATAGAAAATGATCTATTAAATCGGGTCGCGGAACACGTGGAGAAGGTCCAGAAACTGTTGTTAATTCCACAAACCTGTCGGTGGCAGGTTTGTGAATTAGCACATGCCCAGCTCCTTGGAGGCCATTTAGGCTCCAAAAAAACTTTAACAAGGAGGTTCGCCGTTTTTTTATTTCTTGTCCGGAATGTTAATTACAGCAAATTCCTAGGAGGGACCATGCTCCTCTTGTTCCCCTTCCCTTGGTTGATGTCCCCTTTGAAAGAATCAGGGTCGATATTGTAGGACCCTTCGAGTCCTCAGCCTGAGGACATAAATACATATTAGTCTTCGTGGATTATGTGACCCTATATCCGGAAGCTGTTCCCTTGTGCTCAGCTACTTCTAAATCAGTCACATGGGAACTAGTAGGGGTCTTTGCGTGAGACGGCATCCCTAAAAAAGTCCTAACGGCCCAAGGGACGTCTTTTACCTAGGAAAAGTTCAGGGAAACGGCCAAGTTACTGAAAATAAAGCACTTAAAGACTGTGGTGTATCATCCTCAAACCAACGGTCTAGTGGAGAGATTTAATCAGACTCTCAAGCAGATGCCTAGCAAGGTGGTCAGCGGGGATGGGAGGAATTGGAATAAACTCCTCCCCCTCGTTCTCTTTGCCTATTGGGAAGTCCCACAAACCTCTTCGGGGTTCTCACCTTTTGAGTTATTATACGGATGACAACTCCGAGGTATATTGAATATTTTGAAAGAAGGCTGGGAAGGAGATGCTCTTTCCTCTACAAATATTTTGAAATATATCGCGCAATTACGCAATAGATTTGGAAAAATTCAACCTATTCTAAAAAGTCATATGGAAGTGACACAAGCAGCACAGGCCCGTTATTATGACCGTGACACGACGCTTCAAGAATTCCGTCCAGGGGATTGTGTCATGGTTTTAGTTCCCACCTCCCATTCTAAATTACTCGCCCTTTGGCAAAGCCCTTATGAAATTAAGGAGAGAAAAGGATTGGTCGACTATTTGGTGAAACAACTCAATCGTACACCAAGTGAGTGGGTTTATCATGTGAACTTGCTCAAGCCATGGAAGGAGAGGGATTCAGATCCCTCCTCCGCTCAGTCCTGCTTATTCTTTGCTCACATAGACACACTTCATTTTGGCGAGGAATTAACTTATAGACAAATGTGGGAGTTGGAATCAGCTATCCTGTCCGCCTCTGAGGTGGTGAGTGAAAAACCTGGACAGACCTTTCTGATTGCGAATGACATAGTGACGGAACCGGGGGTTATAGTCCGGGAACACCCTTATAGACTTCTTGAGGCAAATAAAGCAGAAGTGAAGCTGTAAATCAAGCAAATGCTGGAACTAGGAGTGATAGAGGAAAGTTATAGTCCCTAGTCCAGCCCAGTCGTCTTGGTTAATTAGCCTGATGGCAGTTGGAGTTTTTGCAATGACTTCTGTTGGCTTAACCAGGTCTCCCTGTTTGATGCTTATCCCATGTCTCACGTGGACGACCTCCTCGAAAGGCTTGGCCAAGCAGAATTTTTGACCACACTTGATATGACAAAGGGGTACTGGCAACTCCGCAAAGGTCAAAACCACGCTTAGCACCTCTAGTGGACACTGGCAGTATCGTGTCCTTCCATTCGGGTTACACGGGACTCCTGTGACCTTCTAGAGTCTGGTGGACAAAGTTCTCCAACCCCATAATGTGTATAGTGCTGCCTATCTGGATGATGTTGTCATCTAATTCAGCACATGTAAGGAACACGTACAGCAGGTCATTGCAGTATTGTGGACACTAGGAGAAGCCAAGCTTTATATCAATCCCAAGAAATATTTCTTTGGATTGAAAGAGGCTAAATATTTGGGCTACCTGGTGGGTCGGGGTACCGTGAAACCACAGTGTTCAAAAATAGATACCATTTTAAAATGGGCCCCATCTGCTAACCAAGCGGCAGGTCAAAGCATTTCTCGGATTGGCCAGGTACTACCGCCGGTTCAAACCTCGGTTTTTGGAGAGAGCGGTGCCCTTGACTGATCTGACAAAGAACAGGGCCCATAATCCTGTGGTATGGACTGATACGATGGACGCTGCATTCCGTGACTTAAAACAGGCTCTTACTTCAGCACCAATATTAAAAGCGCCTAATTTTTCTCTCCATTTTATTCTCCAGATGGATGCTTCAGACACATGCCTGGGGGTGGTGCTGAGTTAAAGAGTCAGTGGTGTTAAACACCTCATTATATACCTGAGCTGGAAACTGTTTGATCAGGAGACCAGGTATGCAGCGGTGGAAATGGAAGCCCTTGCGTGAAAATGTGTGATTACGCAGTTGAGGAAATACCTCTTGGGCCGGGAGTTCACTCTGGTCACTCTGATCATGCACCCCTACAGTGGATAGCACTTCACAAAGAGTCAAATCCACGGGTCACTAAGTGGTTTCTTGACCTCCAACCTTACAAGTTTTCCTTAATTCAGTGTAAGGGCTCTCTCCATGCCAACGCTGATGCCCTCTCTCGTGCGCACGACCTCTCAGTGCAGGACACCCGACCCGATGGGTGTGGTCTGAAGGGGGGGCCTTGTCACACACGTGCAAGTAGGAGGCAGCTAAAGACCCTACAGACCTTTCCTGAGAAATCCTACAAGGTTCCGGTGCCTCAGAAGACATCACTTCCTGCGCTGGGCCCTTTGCTGATGTCACATCCAGTCCAGAAGACATAATTTCCGGCGCTGGCCCCTTTGATGACGTCACTTCCTTTACGGGCCTTTAAAGCCTCCATCTTTGTCTGTAATGATCAGTTCTGTTTTGGACTCTGTTCTATGCACATCGTGCTTCAAAAACTCAACTTTTGTAGTCGGGAAAACAATATATAAGTGGCTGCCCCAAATCTTTATGAGGTCTGTGTTGTATTATTATCACAGTATGTACAGTATATATATATATACTAGCAGAATACCCACGCTTCGCAGCGGAGAAGTAGTGTGTTAAAGAAGGTATGAAAAAGAAAAGGAAAAATTTTAAAAATAACGTAACATGATTGTCAAAGTAATTGTTTTGTGTATTTGGCGGCAGCGTCACAAAGTTGTTTTCATCTAGCTGCTTTAGAAAATGTACCACGACATCTGACACGCCTCCTTTTTACTGTTTTCTCACAGCTTGGATTGCTGCTGTCATAATGGGTTTGAGTCTACATATATATATACATACATATATACATATACACATACATATCTTCATATCTATATACATATCTACATATACACATATATATATACATACCTATCTACATCATATATACACACACATATACATACATACATACATACATACATACATACATACATACACAGACACACACATATATATAATTTGTGTGTGTGTGTGTGTGTGTGTGTGTATACACATACATATATATATATATATATACACCTGTGTGTATGTTTGTATGTGTATATATGTATGTGTCTATATGTGTGTGTATAGCTTTGATCACTGAGTGCAAGGAAAAAATAATAAAATGTAGTCTATAAGTTATTAAACAGTAAAACATTAACGTTTTAAGAAGTAAAGGTACATTGAGCACTACTGGAGTGGTTGCGGGTAAACTACATTTTAAAGACGGTATAACAGAACAGGTAAGTAGTACTAACAGCAGCTAAAATGTATATGGATCATCTCTCGGTAGTAGATCCCTTTTGAAAGGCGCTACACGACAGCTGTGGTATAGAAATTACATTTTCTATGTGAAAGTCCAAATTTCTGCCTCTGGTAATGTGCCTTACCAGCAATTAAAGAAAATTAGTTTTGTGTCCTCTGCAGTGTTAAGAGAGAAAGGCTTTGGTTTGGGATAAAAGGAAAAAAGGTGTAAAGAAAGGAAAGTTGCCTTTTTCTTTAATATAGTATAGAGAGATGTGTTCGGTGACGATATGAGCACCTTTTGGGGACAGTCGCGGTGGGTCTTGTGCAGACTGGTGAGACGTCCCAGCTATTAATCGGCTGTGATGGCACTGTCAGTCCTTCACTCCTGTGCGTGTCTTCATAATCTGAGCTGACGACCTCATAATCGTATACGTGCAAAATAAAGTGCGAAGCGCCTTAATATTATTTTGCCGCGGTGCAGAAAAGGGGTCCCGTGTTTGCACTTGTCTGGGCTATAGCTCAGGGGGAGGATGAAAAAAATTAAAAGTGCTCACTTTTAAGGCAGAAGCGCAGTCAGCGTCTCAAAAGCCGGCACAGCTATGCGCGCGCGCCGGCTGCTCGACTTTTGCTGGGCAGGAGACGCCAGTTTTTGCAGACACGTTCACATGATCAAAAGTCTCCGCGCTCTTTGGAGGTCACTTATATACAAAATACCCGCGCCTCGCAGCGGAGAAGTAGTGTGTTAAAGAAGTAATGAAAAAGAAAAGGAAACATTTTAATAATAACGTAACATGATTGACATTGTCATGAGTGTTGCTGTCATATATATGCCTGCCTAAATAAGTCACCCTCGCTTCGCTCTTTCTTTTTTACCGTTCATTTAATTATGGCTAGTGGCGGAAAAATTATAAAATGGAAGGAGGATTACACTGAGTATGGCTTTACCAAAACAATTATTGATGGCGAATCGATTATTCATAAAGCTTGAATTGGTGATCTGTTTTTGTGTGTTAACCTCATATTTTTTCATACTTCTTCTCAAACCAAGGTGGTGCGAGGCTAAAATGAATTGGGATGCGCTGATCAATGTAATCGGTGTACCAGGAAATCATGCATTGACAAAAGTTCCCCTTTGATTGTAATGCAAAGTGTGATTAAATGCATTATTTTTTAACGTGTTATGGAGCACATGCATCGAAGCTTCTCAGCTGTGCTTGTGCTAAGAAAATTAAACATTTTAAAAATAACGTAACACGATTGTCAATGTAACCTTTTGTAAGTAGTGCCTGGAGGATTCAGTGTGGAGAAAGTCTAGAGACAGCGTGTGTATTAACTTGTGGATTTCTCTGTGAGTATTTGGTGGCAGTGTGACGAAGTTGCTTCGGAAGACGGCGTTAGCCGCGGAGCTCAGCTCAGAGCGAAATGAGGTAAATGGAAGGGGATATGATGACGTGACTCCTCCACCCGCCTTAACTGTCAATCCCCCACAAACACAGTCTCTCGGAATTTGCATAAGCACACCTCTTCACCTGCAATTTTAACTTAGTTACAAAGTGATCAAAACTCTCGTTTATATCCTGCGTTCTCTCATTAAACTTGTATCCCGCATTACCCGTGGGCATGAAAAACGCCAGCGGCAGCCTGTCTATTAACTTAATTTAAAGTTTAGGTTCATACCTTGCTTTGTTTCCGAAGTAGCTGCAATGATGAATATGGTAGTATGATACTCGCTCGCTTCTTATTGTTCCGCTGCCTTCTCAATTATATAATGCATGTTTTGTTCAGCGTATTTTGGAGCTCTTCCTGGTTTTCTACATAGTGCGTTGACAGTCAGTTCACGTGATTACGTGGGCGGCGTGATGATGTCACACGAAACTCCGCCCCCACGGCGGTCAAGCTCAACTCCATTACAGTAAATGGAGAAAAATACCTTCCAGTTATGACCATTACGCGTAGAATTTCGAAATGAAACCTGCCCAACTTTTGTAAGGAAGCTGTAAGGAATGAGCCTGCCAAACACAGGAAGTTGGAGAATTAGTGATGAGTCAGTCAGTCAGTGAGTGAGTGAGTCAGTGAGGGCTTTGCCTTTTATTAGTATATATATATATATATATATATATATATATATATATATATATATATATATATAGTGACACTACGGGTCGATGTTGCTACTCAAACCCCACAAACAAACGTCCAGGACACCACGTAAAAGTGCTAGAAATAATTTTAATTTCTTTTTCTTTTGATATTGTGCCACAGTAGACACCACACATGCCACAATAATCAATATTCCAATACAAATAACAATAAATCAATCCTCCTCTCCTCACAGCAGCTCTGTCACTCTACCACCCAACTCCGGCTCAGCTTGCTGGGTTTCTCATAGTCCTTTATATAGTCTGTGACCTGGAAGTGCTCCTGTCCTTCAGTCCACGTGATCCAATAGCACTTCCTAGCACTTGTAGTTAATATAACCTACACTTTTGTTAGATGATGTGTTATCTTTGAAAATTACATTTCAGTGGCTCAGAGTAATTTCACATATGGCACTGTGAACAATCTTTTTCAAACTGAGATTTAGAAACATCTGCAGCCCATGCAGAATGAGTGTGCAGATGTGGAATTACTTGAACTTTTGTTGAGATCTGCAAAATAAGGAAAAAACCAACAATGTTTTTCAGCCTTGCATATTTGTATTTAAGAATATAATTGGACATGAACACTCTTCATTTGGAAATAGTGGATAAAGTGCAACTTATGATGTTTTGTATTCTGTTACATGTAAAAGTAAGGTGTCATTCATAGTGTTTTGAGTTTTATATAGGCCTGGGAAAGTTAACATGTTTATTTCTGTGATTAATGTGGCCTGTTTAACACATAAAAAATATTTTCGCATCCAGCGCTGGCAATAAGGCAAATGCTTAAGGCAGTGCATTGGTCAGGGAGGCATTTTCATGTAATTTTTTTTTAACATTATGAAACAACAATACTGTCATGATCCAGCCAGAGACTCAGAGGACCATGTGGCTGGACAGCTACTGAGCACTCTGCTTGCAGAAGATGATGTGTGATATGCTAATGAAACATCTCAGCGGGAGGAGGAGGTCCTGGAAGAAAGGAGGAAGGTGCAGAAAGGTGTGCTTGTTTTGTTGGTGCTTGGGACGGAGAGAAGGAGAACACAGTGACCAGTAGCAGCACATGTGGAGATGAGAAAGAGTAGCACGGTGTGTGGGAACAGCACAGAGTAAATGATGTAGCAGAGAGGAAGGAGAGTCAAACAACAGGTCGTAACACTAAAGCAGAAGACGAGCAGTGTAAAAGAGTTGAATGAGTCTGATTGTGAATAGAAAAGTTGAGGTGTCTCCTATGGCTAGAACAGTAGGAGCTGAGCTGGGAAGCAATCAATAAAAGCTTATTAGTTTCAAACACCTGAAACATGTACTGGTAATGTTCCACCCTGACTAATTGTGGGTATTTCAATACAAATAAGTTAAGTGTGTATCTAAAGAATTACATACACATCTATATTTATATACTACCATTAAAAATTTAGAGAAATAAAAAAAATGTATGTAAAAGTTTCACAATGTCCTGTCAGATGTCAATACATGGTACTGATATTCATTTCTTTAATTTATACATACCAACACAGGTTCTTTTGTGTCATATTTCTGTAAGAAGATTGAATCAATGTCATATCACGTATTTGCAAAATATGTTTTCTTTGAGTGGAACTAAAAGCAAAATAGATCTTTAGTACCTCTGTATTTACTGTAACTCACCGGTCTCCCAGGTAGCTTACAGTGCTGGCTACCCTAATATAATGACAAAATGCTACAACAAAAAAGTGTAATAATTATCCCTCCCATTATTCTATTTTGTAGTATCTTTGCTAATTTATGCAAAGAATGCAACATAACCACCCAAGTAATGTATGATTTTTAAGCTACAGAGAGCTTTTCTAAGCATGCCAGGAGCAAAGGTATAGGTAGTGCAGTATTTTCCAGCCGTTTTTATGTGGTGGCACACTTTTTGTAACCCAAAAAATCCTAAGGCACGCCATAACTCTACTAACCCCAACATCATGAAATCTATACATGTGCTAAACTGTCCCAAAGGGTGGGTCACTGGCAAAAAAAAATCAGCCTGGGGGTTGGTTTTTGCAGACACAGCACTTAGTGAGCTTTGGATGCGTTTCCCAGCTGCTTCATTCCTTTTCCTGCTCATACAGTCGGTCTTATACGGCACCTCTAGGTAGTTCTCAATTGCACAACAATTGAAAAGCACTTGTTTAGAGTATAATTATAAAGTTTTTGATGGTGATGAATAATTGAGGATGGCATTTGCGGAGTTTTAACACAAGTTTTAATGTATGCCCATTTAAGAGATGCATATTTCAGTTAAGTCAGTCTTTAGCTGTGCATTAAAGACTACATTCATTTCGATTTTTTAATTTTCCTTTGACACATCTGTGTCTCATGCCATACCAATTTGACAATTAATACGTTGACCTCGTTTTCTTATTGCTTTCTTTTCAGCTTTCCTTTTAGGAAGGCATTCCAATTCACATTGCACTTGCTCAAGTAGTATTTTGTTAAAAGGTCAGGATTCAGGTCATTGTCAAAGTTTAAAGTAAGCCATTAAATCTTTAAAACTTCCTTTGTGTTGATTCAACATTAATTTTGTGATTCAGTAAATTTTACTTCATGATTTATGTATTTATTTTATGATTGCATGTTTTAATGTTAGATACAATTAATCACAATTAATTCCACACAATTATGTGATTAATTAGTTCATTTCAGCCCTTGTTTTATATTGATATGTAGTTAAGGTTGGTATGTTTTTAATTTTGTATTGCTTTAAAAGTTTATACATTAAAATTTGAATTTGACTACAGCCAGTTCAAAATGTTCTTGACTGTCTACAGTCAAAACAATATGAGCTTCTTGAGTTTGTGAACATTGAAATA
The DNA here is from genome assembly GCA_026402145.1 of Polypterus bichir lapradei. NCBI lineage: Eukaryota > Metazoa > Chordata > Cladistia > Polypteriformes > Polypteridae > Polypterus > Polypterus bichir. The sequence continues at coordinate 59,504,048 of JANRMT010062818.1, read as the reverse complement.
AAACACAATAATATATTTTCAATTGTCTGCCACCACTTTACATGAATGTCTGTTATACAGATGTGGAGACATTTGTTGATACCCTTACAGATCATTGAAAAAGTGCTGTATGCCACCTGATTACATGAAAAGCAAATGCCCCATGTATACCTGCATGCCTTTGACATGTCATCGAGTAGTGTTAAATGAGTTCAAGAATTGCTTATTCTATAAAGCTGTTGTTTTCTTTTTTTGTATCACACGTCTCCAATCAGTCATTCAGCCTATTTAAATGGAGAAAAGGAGTCACTCTGCTATTTGATTTATCCTGTATCCCATGCTGAACGTGGATGAGAGAAAGCAAAGGAGAAAGTTATCTGAGGAGGTCAGAAAGAAAATTATAGACAAGTATGTTAAAGGCAAAGGTTATACAACCTTTAAGGTTCATGGGACTGTAGCCAATCGCCCTGGACACAGTCACAATTGAAAAATCAACTCCAGAAATTGGCAGAAGGATAATGAGAATCATAGACCAAAAACCAATGACAACTTGGAGAGATCTGAGCTGAACTCCAAGGTCAAGACCCATGAGTGTCTGATCGCACCATCCCTCACTTTTTGAGTGACAGTGAACTTAATGGAGGAAAACCCAGGAGGACTCCACTGTTGAAAAAAAAACATGAAAAGGCCACATTAGAATTTGTTAAAATGCATATTGATAAGCCACAATGCTTCTGGTAGAATGTCCTTTGGAGAGATGAGACAAAACTGGAGCTTTTTGCAAAGTCACATCAGTTATATGTTCACAGATGAAAAAAAAATTAAGCATTCAAAGAATGTATACCTACTTATGAAAAAATGAAGGAGGCTTGGTTATGTTTTGCGTCTGCTTTGCTCCATCTGGCACAGGGTGCCTTGAGTCTGTGCAGGGAATAATGACAATTCAAGATTATCAAGGCATTCTGAAACAAAGCATACTGCCCAGTGTCAGAAAGCTCTGTCTCAGTTAGAGATTATGGATCCTGCAACAGGATACTGACCCAAATCACACAGCTAAAAGCACCCAAGAATGGCTAAGAACAAAGCATTGGACTATTCTGAAGTTGCTTCCTATGAGCCCTGATTTGAATCCTATTGAACATCTATTGAAAGACGTGAAGCATGCAGTCTGGAGAAGGCACCCTTCAAACTTGACACAGCTGGAGCTGTTTACTCAAGAAGAGTGGGCCAAACTACCTGTTGACATGTGCAGAAGTCTCATCAAGGGCCACAGGAATCACTTGTTTGCAGTGATTTCCTCTAAAGCTTGTGCAACAAAATATTAGGTCAAGAGTCCCATCATTTTTGTTCATGCCATTTTCATTTGTATTATTATTTGAAATATTCTGTTGAATAAAATCTTTAAAGCAAAGTCTGATTTTTTTAAAATTACAGAACAAACAATTTTAAATGTCAATTACTTTCCCAGTTTTAAGTTACTACAGAGACAATTGTGGATTATTCTGTCATTGTGAAGAAGTACCAACAAATTTGTCCACATTATCTTTTCAAATAAATGCCAGCATTAATGTCATACCTTATTTTGTCTCAATCTGAGCACTTATTTGCTACTTTAAAAGCACTGGTATTGCTAGACCTCTAGTCTGATGGATTTCTGCTCACATTGAGGTTTCTTATAGTCTAGTCATGATGGGAATGTGAAGCTAATCCAAATGAATATTATAGAGTTTTCAGGCATATTTTACATATTACAAAGACTGATTTTTGTTAAAATAGAATAAACAATGATGGGTACCAAATATTTCACAGACAATTGTGGGTTCTTCTTTTTTCATGGAGGATTACCAGTAAATTTCACCACGTGAGTATATCAAAACAGAACTCCTCTTACATCTCAAGTTAAGCAGTTATCTCTAATCTTGGCAATCCTCCCTTTTGACAACATAGAAAATTATATGCTACCACGTATACAGTGCAGTGCAACACGTATAGAAGTGTATCGCAATGCTGTCAGAAGGAATTACCCATGATTTCTTATACATTCACATATAAGTTCAACCAGACAAACGTTTAACTGGGACACAGTGCAAGAAAAATTCAGGGCTAATACTAAAAGTGTCAGAAAGCTGGCTGAATCAATCCATTAACAGACATTTGGACCTGAACCCGGCAAATGCAGGCTTAAAAAGAACAACATCCAAATAGTAAAAAAACAAATTTGTAACGGCTGACCCCTTACCCAGCCGGCAGCTACACTTCCAAGACCTTTGGCCTGGATAAATTACTGAGATGAATCTGTATATATATATATATATATATATATATATATCAAGCCGTACCTCTAACAAATAAACTTTTCCCCACAAGTACGCAAAAGCAGGTATGTCAAATAAGTGAATAAATATATTAAATGAAATAATAACAAAAAATACAAATTGCACATGCAAAACATAAATATATATAAAATAAATAAATAAATATGTATATCCCTCCACCAAACTAACAACGGGACAACACCATATATATACAGTAATAACAAAACCCTCCCTTGTCCCAGTAACATATAACAAACACAGAACACAAATAAAGATGAATGAATATGGAAATGCCAATGATAGTGAACTTGAGTCCGACCATACTACTGTCCTGAATATGGAAGACTGGTCAACAGATAAGTGATGTGTTTGAATTTCCCGGAAACAAAAATGGAGCAACCTCAGCGTGAATCCTCGGCGTTTAGTGGACAATGTAGTTCAAACCTGGGGTCTCTGGCGATGATTGAATCGATGTAAGTCTGGCAGAACGAAAAACAAACAGGATCCCAAAGCACGATGTAGAAAAATAGCAGCTGCTGGTGATTCGTTGTACGTGAAATGTAATCTCCGTCTCTCTCCTTCCTTTTTTCCTCTGTTCCCTCCTGATTGTTGATATAGTAATGAGCTGGATGTAATTGATTGATTATAAACAGGTGACCAAGATGACCACCTAAAGGGCTGTCATGAAAAAAGTTCAAAAACTCTGGGATGAGCACCTCCAGGACCAACAAGTTGTTGCTACAGGCCTCCAAAGGATGATGGAACCGATCTATAAAGAACTCCCTGGATGTCCAAAAAATGTACCCGTTCATTGCGCTGGTTACCCAGCTCCTTCAGAATATTTTGGCAGAAAGGGCTGGAAGCTTGTGCTTGGGCCAGATTGTAGAGAGTACTAGGTAGCGAAGAAAATACCTTCTTTGCTTCTGCCAAGCACACCATCCCCGAGGATTCTGATGTCTTAGACAGAGCCTCAGGCACGATGTTGCGACAGCGCTTCCGGTACGTCACCTGGAAGGTGAAATTCTGGAGGCGCAGCACCCACCTGGTCGGTCGGGAAGATGTCTTCAGGTGATTACGCACCCAGGTCAGAGCATGATGGTCTGTGTACACTTCAAAATCAACCCCTTCAAGAAAGTGCTTCCATTTTTCCACGGCCCACGCTACCGCCAGGCACTCCTTTTCTGCTGTTGAGTAATTGAGCTTGGCGCCGTGCAACTCTCACAAAGCATATGCGATGACGCGCTCTTCCTTGTCCTTCTTTTGGATGAGCACGGCCCCGAGCCCCAGGTTGCTGCCGTCAGTATGTACTTGAAAAGTGAGCTGTGGATCAGGCTGGGCCAGGGCGGGTGCCTTCTGTAGATGTTCTTTCAGTTGCTCAACGGCGTCCTGGCATTCTTTAGTCCATTCCCACAGGACATCCTTCTTTCTTAGCTGGTTTAAGGGAGCCGCTATGTCAGCCAACCGAGGGATGTATTTATGGTACCACCCCACCAACCCCAAGAAACGCTACAAAGATTTTAAGTCTGTGGGGGTGGGGTAGTCTTGGATGGCCGAAATCTTTTCTGGGTCTACAGCGACAAGATATGCCTGAGGAAATGGATTTGGGGTTGAATGAAGGTACACTTTTTTGTGTTCAGGGTGAGGTGTGCCTGCTGGAGACGATGAAAGATGGTATCCAGGTCCTGGAGATGCTGTTCTATTGAAGGGGAGTAAACAATAACATCATCGATGTACACAAAGCAGATCTTTCCGATTAACCCCCTCAGCACTTGTTCCATAAGCCGTTGGAAAGTGGCACCAGCGTTCTTTAGGCCGAATGGCATTGTTTTAAATTGGAACAAGCCCTCAGGGATAATTACAGCCGTCTTCTTGTTACTCCCCTCATCCATCGGCACCTGCCAATAGCCACTGCGGAGGTCCAAAGTACTAAAAACAGCCGCTCCATGCAGTGAGTATTTCATGAACCAGGGGCATGGGATATGCGTCCAGATTTGTCTTCACGGTCACACCCCTGTAGTCCACGCAGAATCGAAAGGTGTCATCTGTTTTCTTCACTAGGACTACAGAGGACACCCAGGAGGAGAAAGATGGTTCAGTTATTCCCTCAGCGAGCATTTTGTCTATATGCTGTTTAATAATATCCCTCTTCAGTGGAGAAACTCAATAAGCCCGTTGTCTCACAGGGACTTCGATGGAGGTATGAATCACGTGGGTAACCCCCCGTGTGCCTCCCAATTTATCTGTCCATATCCCCGACCACTTCTTCAGGACCAGCCTGACAAATTTGGGTTGTTCCTCCACTGGGGTAGCCACCGAGGTTTGATTTTTACTCCTCACTGCAGCGTAAAAATTGATACGCTTCAGACTTAAGTCTTCTCTAGGCTTATGGATAAAATCGCATACCCCTTCCCCTGGCACCGTACATCCTTGAGACAGAAATGAATAGTCATCTTCATAGCTGTTAAAGAATCCAGCCCAAGGAGTAAAGGAACGGACAGGTGCCGGTCATCCAGGCCGTAGGTCTCCATTTCCCAGGTGGTGGACAGTATGCTGTACCTCAGGGGGACTCTGCCCAAAAACTTGTGTTCACTCCCACAGGCATTAAGGATGCGGCGCACCACCTCTTCTTCAGACATGGCTGGCCGCCACTTTAAACACAAAGCCCTATATTCATAGGCAAAGTCCCAGATGGATTGTGCTAGAAGTTGCACCATGGATCGCAGCTTGTCTTCAAGTTCGGTCTCATAATCCTCAGGAAGAAAAGCTGCAAGGAAAGCTTGTCGAAAGGATCCCCAGTCTGTGATGTTTTTCTTTGTGGCCACCAGCTGCGCACTGGTCCAGAAAGGGAGGCCCCTATCACTCCCAAAAGTTCTTCAGCTGTCAAAGGATTGACAGCCAAATACGCCTCCCCTTCTTCCACATAATTGAGGACATTGTCTGTAGCATATTGAGCCCCCAACTTGGGAAAGGCCAGGCATACCCCAGGGGTGGCGGGTCGGGGTAACATATATAGCGCCTTGAGACCCCCGAAGCGTCGAGTGGATAGGTGACTGACGGTATGTCTGGAGACTCCTTCTGAATTCCCCCTGAAGAGATTCTTGCCAGCGTCGATCCTGCCTCTAGAGGCACAGCACGATCTCTTGCCCCAGGAGTTTAAATTGTTCATTTATACATTCTTTTATCTCCTCCTGGGAGCTGCTGATGTAGGTCCATAAGGTATCCTCACGTTCTTCTGCGCTTTCGGCTACCTCACCAACCCTCTCATTCACATGAGCGAGTTGCTGTGCCAGATCTTCACACGGAGGCGAAACATCTTCTTTCCACTTCTTTATGATTAACTCCTTCCAAATCCTACCACACTAATTCACCTCCAACCCCTCCCTTACTATGTATTGCTTATGATTCCTGTATGTCTAATAATTTAGACATACCAATCCCTGGTAGGTTGTCAAAAACTTAGAAATAAAAAATATTTTAAGATATGTGACTCATTTTCTCTGCAAATATATATAAAATGTGAAGCTGACTCACTGATGCACTCATCAACAACAACACTAGAGAGCAGGATGATGAATCCAGGGCAGAAAGTATTTGCCTAAGATGCAACATTTTGATATTGCTGTAGTTAGGGGTAAAAAAATCCCAACACAATACAAAAACTAAATATCTCAAAAAAGCCTTCATAGGTTTGATTGAAATTTGGTGATGTTGTAGAAAAAAGAAAATTAGCCTTCACTTTGATTATTACTTTCTAGATATTTGTCACTAATAACTTTGTAATGAATGGGACACTGAAGCACAATACCCCACAGCACTGACAGCGATCTCAGGGAGAAATGGGACATGCAGCTTTACACAAATGATGGCTGTTTGCAGAAGTGAAAAGAGAGAGGGAAAGTTTGCCAAACCTTAAAGAAGATGCATTTAGCAGGTGCTGTGGCTGTGGGCATAGTATGTTTCTATCTACTATTAAAGATATTTAACATATATTTTCCCCCCTTATATCTTATCTGAAATCTTGTGGCAAAGAGTGACGTGGGGACTACAATTCCTATCAGCCAGTGTGCTGCGCCAGACAATTGCATCAGTGTTCACAAACTATAGTTTTTTTTTTTGTTATGTTTACCCCAGGAAAAATTAACCAAATAAATGTTACATTTTTTTCAACAACAAAAACTGTTATTATGTGTAACAGAAACATGTACATATCAAAACATCAACATAATCACAGTAGGAGAGATACTTTACATCTAGTGTCCACTGCTGTACTGAAGCAAGTCTGGTATATACACTTCATATGATGTGTTTTTAAAAAGTCACCAGCATACATAGACATTGCTAGAACAGTTGTCGAAAACTTTTTGTAATATTTTTTCTGTTGCTTGCGCATGACAGAGTAGAATATAAGGGACTGACCCACACTTTGGACAATGCCTATTGTGTCATGATAACTTACCACAGCGCAAGACTTATTGACTTCCACATTTCCCCTCAGGTGGACACAAGGAGTGCTTAGGAGGCAGATGTCTTTCTTGTCCTTCAACTTGATTGCAATCATTTTCCCTTTTTGCCAAGTAATAATTACACCATGCTTGCAGCTTGACATGTTCATGTGACGGAAGTCACCATGTTTACCATTGTGGTTTGTTTGTACTGTGTTATATACATCAGTTTTTTCTTTGAAGGAAAATCTCAAGCAGTTCAGGTTAAGTATAAAAAGTGTTTGTCAATATACAGTGACCTTGGTCAAACAAGGGGTCAGCCGATGACAACACAGATGATGTATCAACTTCATATTGACTGCACTTGTCACCCAACTTGATTCCACCTACTGGTATAAAATACTGAATTCCAGATATACTCAGAGCCTGCTTTGCACAGCAAGTATATCTTAATACAAAATTATCCATTTGGATGTGATGTAGCTGAGTGATAGCTTCATCATAGTCATCATTATTAGTGAAATGCATTCATAGTGAATTAAAAACAATAGTCACTGAAAAAAATAGTGTCTGCAACAACTGCAACAACATCGACAAATTGTAAATAAGTGAAAAAAATATGATCAACAGACATCTTTAGACCAGATTAGCTGTAAATGGGTAACAAGGAGATGCAGGATTGTCAGCACCAAATACGTACTGTACATCACTATACACGTGTCATTTTCACTGTCTTTCCCCCTCATTCATTTGTGGAGAAACCTGCCTTCAATTAAAACACACAGCATTGTGGGAATGATGTCTTCCCTGTTTAAATTTAATGAAGACCTTTCATGAAGTAACTGTTAATAATAGCTGAGCAAAACATGCATGCATTTTCCATGTTTTGACCATACAAATGGATATCAGACATGTGAATTATGCAACACAAGTTAAATAAGATTTTTTTATTTTGCATTGATGATTTTCACAAGGGGAATTTTTCTAGGGTGAAACAAAGCATTTTACAAAAAAATGTGCAAATTGCTTCTTTCCTTTTACGATCTGATCTATAAATACTTTGGATTCACCTATTCTTTCTCTACCAACACCTCCATCCATCCCAGATTATATTTACTTTTAAAGGCTTATATAATTTATAATCTTTACTTTATTACAAACTTTAATGCATACCAAAACAATTTTTTTTACAAGTTTGTTCAAGTATTACGAATAGTAACACTGTAATAACTTTAAAAATGGAAATACTGAGTGTTACAGTTACCATAAATATTAGATTGAAGATACATAAATTTAAATGATTTTCTTTAAACACAATGTTATAATAAGTGATATAACACACATAAAACTGTAGTATTTTACAAAATTCAGAGGTGGCTTTACTTAAATTGTAAATAATCTAAGTAGTGCAATAGTGTATAACTTTCAATTACTTCTTATAATTTTTAACAGCAAATATTATAGCAGCTAGCAGACTCCCTCCACATATTGCAAAGCCAGGATGATTCAAAAATTAAGGTGGAGATGAAAATAAATAAAAGGTATTATGCAGAAGATGGGGCTGGAATACGATGGGCAGCAGAGAGAACACAAAAGTAGGATGATAATAATAGATTTTGACCATGTTATGAGCAGACTGAGGCTGGATTTCAAGAGTAGCCAAGTTTTGTTCCCTTTACTTATTTTTTGTTTTATGAATTGTTTCCTGTGGTCCCTAACAGTGGAAAAGTATGACTAAGGATGCTATGTTTTTCAAAGTATTGAGTTACTGTTTGTTATAATTATATAATGGTATCTGTTGTTGTCTGTGATGGGCTGGCACCCTGTCCGGGGTTTGTTTCCTGTTATGCACCCTGTGTTGGTTGGGATTGGCTCCAGCAGACCCCCGTGACCCTGTAGTTAGGATATAGCGGGTTGGATAATGAATGGATGGATGAATAGATATCTGTTGCTGTGCTAAACAGTCATTTAGTATGAGGCTCATAAATTTTATAAAAGGTTAACAAATTCAATCAAGAAAAATTAATATGGCCCTGATGGTATGTTGATCACAGTGGCGACTGCTCTAAGACTACAAGGGAAGCTCTGCTTCCTCTACTATGTCAGAAAATAAATGCTCATATATGCACTGTCTTATTTATATTGGTTTTACTAAAAGTGCGCTAGAACGCGTTCAACATCATGACTAGCTCGTTCAGAATCAGGTATTTATTGTAGATTGTTCGACGCGATTTTCTTGTCATACATTTCCGTGCAGCACAGTGCGTTAAACCCTCCTGAAGCCCAGCTTCACTGGAGCTCTATGGGCAAGAACAGAGGAGCTTTTTTCACTGCTGAAAAGCTGGACGGTAATTGGATAAATGCACCAAAATCGTCACTTCCAGGGAAGCTCAGCTTCTCTGGGAGTGAAAGGAACAGTAGGAGGGCCAGGACGCTGGGCTGCTGCATGATGATTGGAGAAGCTGTTTAAAGGGCGGAACCCCTTTTTTGATTGACAGCATGTCTTAAGTATACATCAGCGCTACAGAGATTCGAGTTCAGTCCCATGCGGATTTGCAGGTGAAGTCGTATGACAAACTGCTGCACTCTGTATTGTTTGCTGGTGATATAAACCATTTTTGTTTGTACAAATCATTCTTTAAATAATAGTAAAAAAAAACATATTATAGCGTTCTTGACTTTGCTCCTTGTTTCAGCATTGTAAAGTTAGTTCGTTCATATAATTAAAGTAGCTCGTGGAAGGGGAAACTAGCCAGCTAGCAAGCTGTGCATAATGGCAGACGGTGCTAATATTGTTGACCTGCTTTTGGCAAAACCATTTAGTAGTCTTCCTTACGAGGAGAGACTCAGAATTAAATGGCAGGGCAGACCAACGCCCAAGATTGATCTGGTGTAAAAATCAGGAAAAAATAACGGGTCTTTTCAGCTCTTCTGGTATGACAAGGTGAACTGGCTGACTGGAAGTGCTGTGACAAAGAAAATGTACTGTTGGCCATGCCTCTTGACGAAACCTTCTCAGGGAATGGGATGTGTTTGGTCAAACGTGGGTTTTGGGGATCTGGGTAACTTTGACAGGGCATACAAAAATGCATGAAAAGTGCAAAGAACATGTGAGTTCATGTGCAAGGTTAAGTTGTCTGGGCAGGGTCAGGGTTGAACATGCAATCAATGAAGGTCTTCGCATTCAGGTAGCAAAACATAATGAAACAGTAAAAAAAAAAAACAGGGCCTTCCTAAACTGTCTAATTGATGTGACTTCCTTGCTTGGCCGTCAGGAGCTGGCATTCAGGGGGCATGATGAGAGCAGTAAATCAGCAAATAAGGGGATCTCTGGGTTCACCACATTTTTTTCAAAGTCCACAAAAAGGATGTATTTTCTTGAGTCTGCAGGGTCTTCAAGATTGCCCAGAAACGCTCCTACTCGATGGAATTTCACATCATGGATAGTGAGCACTGTGGCAAACAATTATGATGGCCTCCTGCAGACTTTTGAAAAGATTACCCAGGATGAGAGCATGGATGAAGACACATTAGATGCTGCCAAAGGCTTCATAATAAAACTGGAGGATTTTGAGTTTGTGTTCACGTTGTACACATATGAACAAATATTCTCTGAGACAGATGTTGTCTGTGATATTGTCCAGCAAAGGGCTATGGATGTTCTTCACTGCAAAAAAAGAACTGGGTCTCTCCTTGATTTTGTCAAGGAGAAGAGGTCAGAGGAGGCTTATCAAGCAGTTTATGCAAAAGCAGCAAATCTCACATCAGACCCTTGAGATTAACCTATTAGAAAGCGCCGTCTGTCACAATTACAGGATCCCCAGGACCGCTACAGAAATTTGTACATGGCCATCCTAGACAATCTCATGGAGCAGATTTCTCAGCGTTTTTTAAATTTGGAAAGCATGAGCTTCTTAGAATTAGTCAATCCAGGGAAATCTGATGAAATGAGACAAGTGTTTCCAGAGGAGGCATTTGAAAGTGTGCTGAAAAGTTATGGCCATTTCTTTGACTCAGGGAGACTGAGATCTGAACTTCAAGTACTATATTCAGATCATGACTTACAGGGGAGCAGGGGTAAGCTGTGTGATTTCTTGGTGTTTTTTTTAAAGACATGGAGTTGGATAGTGCAATGCCTCAGCTATACTAGCTGTTGTCGTTAGTGGCAACAATTGGCGCTACATCAGCAGGTGTAGAGAGGAGCTTCTCCTGTTTAAAACGGGTCAAGTCATACACCCGCAACACGATGGGCCAAGATCGTTTGCGCAACATTGCTCTCCTGGCCAATGAGAGGAAACTGGTTAAGTCCCTGGAAAAGACGACCAATTGGTATGACAGGGTCACAGACCATTTTCTGCAAAAGGAACGGAGGGCAGAATTTACGTACAAATAACATAATGAATTTTATGATGAAGGCCTAATATGAGCTTCCCCTGTTTCAAAAGCTAGCAGCCGCCACTGGTTGATCAGTACTACAATTGTACTGGAATCTATTTAAATATCTAATATTTGTGCTTTAGAAGAAGTAATTTCACCGAGATTTTTAAAAGCAATATGAAGTTCATCCCACAGAATGATCTAAAAGCCATCTTCTTGACTAGTGTCTCTAGATTTATCAAGGAAAGCAAAACCATTTGGTGCAGCCTCAGCTAAAGGCATATTGTTAGGTGTATTAAACCAGGTTTCAGTAAGAAGACATAAATCAAATTTTGTACTTTACATAAAAGTGTTTACAAAACAGCTTTAATTCCATATATTGTGATTTTATATGACTCAATTTTTGGAGATATCACAAAAAACAATTATATGGCTTTGTGCTCATGATTTTAGTTTATACTTGTACAGTTCAGTTTCTTAAACTCTAAGGATAAGGACTGGTTCACTAATCAATTGATCTCATTTACCAACTTCTATTCTTGGTTAGAGATACTGGATTTTACACATTTTAAAACTCCAATTTCTTCATATCTGATTATATTTTACTGTAGGAATATATTACACATTAGTGAACTCAATCAATTTTTAATTTTATAGAACCTTCTATAAAAACAGGTAGATCTAATTAATAGTAACAGCTTCATTTTTTTGTGTATCCATGGTGCTAACTTCACAGTTTCTTCATTTTTGTCAATATTCCTTCCTGGCTTAATGGGTAAAATGTTTTGAGTAATATTTATATGTATTAATATATTTATTTATTTATATTTGACTAAGAAAGTTTTTAAGTTTTCAAATCGTTTTTCAGTTCCTTGCTTGTCCTGTTTAGTTTAAAGTGATTAATGCTTATAATCAAATCATACCATACACTGTAAAAAATGTCAGTAAATTTAACGGTACAAATACTGTAACTAGTGAAAGTAAAAGACCTTTTCTGAAAAAAAGGAAAGTTACCTTATGTTCTACTGAAAATTACCTGTATATCTTAAACAATACATTTCATTATTTTTTACAGCCAAGTTCTGTAAAATCAATATTTTTCTACCTTCAAAATATGCTAAATACCGTTTATTGATGCATTATAGTTATACTGAAAAAATCTGTTAATTTTACAGTGTAAAACTGTTAAATAACGAAGGTAAACAACCGTAAAATGTAAAACGGTAAATCACTGTTTCACTAAAACCGGTTACAATATTTGCATAAGGACACGCCCCTTTTTACAATATTGTTCCTGGTGAACCGCATACCTTTGAATAGTAGGAAAAAACACTTAACCTAAGTTAGCAGACTTATTTTTCCCCACGTGCTGAGGGTTTTGTGAGGTTATGGAAGCTGATTTAGGGTGGGTTGTATTTGATAAGTATGACACCATACACCACAAAAGAAAACTTTACTTCCCCACCAGACAACGTGCCGTAACTTCCTAAAACATTGAATTGTTTTCAATGTGTATAATTAAATGGTACATGCTTGCTATTGGTTGTTGTTACTTAACTGATGCAAACTGTGTACTGGGGTTTGACCCTGACAATACATATTGTTTATTGATTATCATATTTATTACACAACATGAATTTCTAGTTATGGTTAAACATTTCCTTCTGTTGGAATTTGTTACAAAGACCAAATAGTTTTTACTACAAAAGTATACTGTAAACCTAAAAATATTGTCACCTTATTTATTACAGTAAAATTTTGGCAACCCAACTGCCAGTATTTTACTGTAAATTTAACTTTATTTTTTAAAGTGTACCGTAGACCAAAAAATATCGTTACCTTCTTTTATACGGTAAAATCCTGGCGACCCCAGCTGCCAGTTTTTTACCGTAAATTTAACATTATTTTTTAAAGTGTACCGTAGACCAAAAAATATTGTTACCTTCTTTTTTACGGTAAAATTCTGGCGACCCCAGCTGCCAGTTTTTTACCGTATTAACATTATTTTTTACAGTGTAAGTGATACTGCAACATACTGAGAGATCACTTTGCCACATTACAGACCTTTTTGTTCCTATATAATTTTAGAGTTATATCTGTTCTTTTGTTTTCTTTAATTTGATTTAAATTTTCCATTGGTGTATACTGAAAGTCTATGTTGATCTGTGATTTACTTATTTATGTATTTATTTTTATCCTCAATAAAAAATTTTGTTACTGATTGCAATTTTCACTTATTGATACATATTTATAAAGCAATAACATAGACATTAAATGGCCACATGAGAATGTATATATGACTTTTACAGTATGGATATTATCTCACAGTTTACAAGATTTATATTTGATTGAAAGTAAAGAATGTTTGAAACAATGGTGGGTTGTCTCCTGTTTAAAAATAATACAGTTCTGAAAATTGTTAAGAATAATCTTATAAGACTGATAATTTTGGGCAGCAGAAAAGTAGCTGTGGACCTGGGTTCTCTTCCTTGGTCCTCCCTGCATGGAGTTTGCATCCCCCGCCCCCCCCCCCCCCCACGCTTGTCTGCGTGGGTTTCCTCAGGGTGCTCCTGTTTCCTCCCATAGTCCAAAGACATGCAGTTCAGGTGCTTTGGTGATTCTAAATTGTCCCTAGTGTGTGCTTGGTATATGTGTGCGTGCAACCTGTGGTGGGCTGGCGCTCTGCCCAGGGTTTGTTTCCTGCCTTGCGCCCTGTGTTGGCTGAGATTGGCTCCAGCAAACCCCCGTGACCCTGTAGTTAGGATGTAGTGGGTTGGATAATGATTAACTGATTATCTGATCTTTATTTTAACATTCTAAAAAGAAATGCTGTTGAATTTTTAAAAGTGATATGGAAATCTTGTAAAATATGCAGTTTACATAAAAAAATGTCATTTTATTTTGCTATTTTAAGGAAACATTTATTCTGCATTTTTTCTCTATTCAATTAGAATAATTACATTTAATAACTACATAACATTATCTAAATGGCAGCATGCAATATTACATAGCATAAATTAGCTGCAGAAAGTAACAGTTGTTTGACATATATTAAATATCAACACAAGATGAAAAAAATACTTAAGTCAGACTGAAAGAAATGAAAATAAATAAAAATTCTGAAACATTACAACTTAGCTTTTGACATAAACTTAACAATTCAATAACAGTTTGCGTAGTTCATTGAAAACCTTTTTACTCGCTTTCATCCATAATTTTTGAAAGTGTTACAGCAAATTGAGATTTTCATTTATAACAACATAAAAAAACACTCTGAGGCACAGAGCTAGAATAGCCTTTTAGTTATCTACCAAAAGTCAAATTACGTTGAACTGATAAACTCATAGATAACACAACGCATGAAGGACTTTCTACCACATTCACTTTTAAAATTCTATTTTATTTTCCATGTCCTGATTACTTGAAACATCCTCAATCCTGGCGTATATTAAAGGGGCAGATTCAACATTTCTATAAATAATGGGAAAAAAAATTTTTATTTTATATATATATATATATATATATATATATATATATATATATATATATAGAGAGAGAGAGAGAGAGAGAGAGAGAGAGAGAGAGAGAGAAACTAATTAACAAATAGTAATAATAATAATTATAATAACAAAAAACAATGAATCCCCAGTGTGTCAGGTGAAGTATATAATAATTTTCAATTATTCAAGCTTAAAGGATTGATAAGGGTAACACTTGTAAAAATTCATATGCTCTTTAAAATGAAGACACATATAAATAAATATAGGTCTTATTGGGATATTAATTTTATTAAAAATAACATAAATCAAATATTTACAATCAATTCAATATAACATGAAATAGGGGCCCTAAAAATACATTTTAAGGAGGAAAATTTAAAATGAATTATTTGCTTTAGTTGATTTATTGTTTTACTTTTTTATTTTTATTTATTTACTTTTTTGTTTTCTTTTTATCATGGACTCTTCTGTCATGGTATCCAGTCAGGTCGCTCCTCCCCTAATGTTTGATCTAGGCGACGGATATCTTGATTTCTCAGTCTGTTCAGAATGAGTTCCATATTATTAACAACAGGCTGCAAATTGCTGTACATTTTCATTTGTCTTTTGCCAAAACGACCAATTGGCCGCACTCCACGACCCACATACCAGAAAGGATCAATTTCTGGACCTGAAGATAAAAGCAAAAAATATTAGTAAAAGTGTTTAATATTAGTAAAATGATATTATTAAATGTAAGTAAATTATATGGATAGCTATCATTTTTTATATTTACAGAAGGTATAAATTACTCAACTGGTTAAACAGGATAAGTCTATAATAAACAAAGGCTTTTGACTATGATTTAGTTGCCCATTATACTAAATTTATACAGATTTATCGAAACTTTAAGCAGAAAACCATAACATGATAACTTTAAGTGAATAATTTGTATGTACCCTAACTATATCCATAAATAATGTAAGATATGGCGGGCTGCCTTACCTCACCCATACTGTACTGAACTTTGATGCTGTTAACTGCTTTCTTTTAATGTATCAAAAGCATCCTTTTTTATTTTTATTTTTTATTGTGCTTTAAAACACATATGATTATGGGCACATGTCAAAACACAACAGCTTGCTAAGAGCTCCTTATAGCAATAACACAGTTTACATTGCAACAAGACTAGCAAACACTTTATCTTCAAAATTTGAAGAACTTTAGAGAATAAAAAGTAGCTAGTACCTATAAATACAACTATTTTTATTCTGCACGAGTTAAAATTTTAAAAATAGAAAGATCTGCATACTTAGAAAGTTGCTTTTGCTGATAATTCGTTCTTTGTGTTTTGTTCTGCTACAATATGTACACCTGAAACAGAGCTTCTGGCCGTTTCGGTGTATTTTTTATGAATTTATTACATTGATCATTAAGACTAAGGCTGCAGTTTGTGTTTGCTAGTGTGCTAGAGCCGTAGAGGAGCTTGGACTATGCTTCACCTTAGTTAACAGAGTCTATAGGTCGTAGCCGAATAATGCAGAATGTTGCAAGATACAAATACGCCCGTCATATTTGGAGATTTCTTCAACAAACATGTGATTGGAATGATCGGCATTACAAAATTTCCCTAGTAAAGAACTGAAACACTTAATGGCTCCCAAAGTGAATTGGCCCTCGATTGAACGCAAAGACGAGACAAGCCACGCGCATGCGTAAATCTAGAGACGCTTATGGCCAATAGGGAATCACCAGAGTCTCTCTGAACAGGTTGCAGTCCAGCGGCGAACGTCGGTTTCGAACCCTGGCCATTTGAGCTCTAAAGCCTGACATTTGTCTGTTAAATACTGTCTAAGGGTGTAATTGGCATTTCGAAATTTTACAATCAGGGTATTGGTGCTTATGCTTCAGTATAAAAATATTACATTGCATCCAGTCACAATGCAATTAAATCTGCAGCAGTCACACCTGAAATACGTCTGTTCTTGAAACTTTAAATATCTGACACACGTATCCGGAAAGTTAAATTTAAATTTGACGCCTGAATATAAAGAGACAAATATTTTACAGGCTGCCAAACAGATGCTTAACATATGAGAAAATGCCCGTTGCGCACTAAAGCTGTTGTTCCGCGCTGCTTGATTTTCCTCCACGAAAGGTCAGCTCTTCACTGACTGTCACTCATTTCCAACAATATTAACCCTAAGGTTGTTTTGACAAATCATTTCCAATTCAGTGACATGAAGAAAACTTTTTCCTCACTAGAAAGTGTCTAAATATTACTTACTCCTGTTGTCAATTTCGTGCTTGAAAACCTGACTCTGTGCCGTGGCCAAGCTCACAGAAAGCAGCAGCATCACCGTGTAGAAGGCGGCCACCTTAGCACGCCTGGACACCAAGGAGCAGTCTCCACCAGGACACCAGTAGACATTTGTCTGCATCATCGACCTGCACTGGAAACAGCAGGGGGGAAAGCAAACTCAGATGACGTTTAGGGAGTTAAGAGAGTGGTGGGTGCTATGAGATCGCTAAAAAAAATCAATTTGCGAAATTTACCGCGGAAATCAATAACTTTTGAAAACAGACAAAGTGGATAGAACTGGAGAGCTGTGTTTAGCTAAATGGTCTGTTCGCGTATACATTTTTGCAATGTGATCAAACTGTTAAGTCCTGCGCCTTAAGCCCCAAACTATGCAGGTCTGTCAGTCGTTTGATTGCATGCGCTAAACATTGAAAAATACACTAAATTCTATCATAAATATTCTGCTGTAACGAATTACAGCTAATTCGTTTTGAATTCCTTCTACATTACATGCTCGCGGCAGGTGGAGCCTGTCCTCGGAGCTCGTAGAGTAGAGGCAGCTCTTGGGACACACGCTGTCAGAA
This sequence comes from Polypterus bichir lapradei, assembly GCA_026402145.1. Taxonomy (NCBI): domain Eukaryota; kingdom Metazoa; phylum Chordata; class Cladistia; order Polypteriformes; family Polypteridae; genus Polypterus; species Polypterus bichir. Next base: position 59,486,570 of record JANRMT010062818.1, on the reverse strand, counting down.
CGGATCATGTCTTGCATAAAGCCCCTTGTGAATTTCCCCTTGGGATTAATAAAGTATATATCTATCTATCTATCTTGTATATCGTGTAAAGCACAACTAACAGCTCATCATGGTATTTATTTTGAAATCTTGAGATTTTAATTTGATTCTCGTGGAAATAATAAAATCGGAAAAAAGCGAATTTTAAACGAACAGTCTTTACGGTTATAAAGTGATGAAATCAATACATTCTTTGAATTAAGGTGTTTTTACTCTGTGTAATGTACACACAAAAGGAGTACACGAACAAAAAATATTACTGGCACCGATTAAAACTCCAAGGCTGTTCCTAAACCAGTACAATTTTATTTATTGTTTGCTTTTTAAAATTTATTTTAGTTGATTTTTTCACTTCCTGTCATGTAAAAGAATCCGGAGCGCTTTTTTCCAAGAAGACGTAAAATTATCAATATAAGATGTTCTGCTTAACTCTGATCTTTTGGAAAAGTAGCAAAGTAAAATTAATATATTTGGCGTTGTTTGTGCATCAGAATCAAAATCTGGAATTCAGCGCAGTTCTTTAAACAATATTTAAAATAAATCGAATACAATTTGTGAATAGTGAGACGGTGAAGTATATTCCACAACACCTTATGGCTAAAGCCTGAAGTTTATAACAATGAATCGGCACAACGATTATCACATTAAGTAAAATTTGTTTATATTTAACAGAGCGATTACGCCAAAATGTCTATGCGATTGCTCTAACACTCAATTTTAGTCGCAAATAGACGATACCATCACAAAACAAATGAACGTAATTTAAAATCTAAATTTTACATTTCAGTCGAACACCCTAATAAAACAGTCCTTGGTTTTAGTATCCTACGATGTAAAAAGACAGTCATTACAATTAAACAATATTCTTTGATTCAGGTTAAATTAAAATTTCATCAGTCCATTTATCTGTAACAAAAATCTATTCATTAAACAGTTGACGTTTTCGACTTTAAAGAATCATCACGGAAGAAACAGATTATTCGGGGCTTCTTGTATGTCAATAGTCAAACTGACTTACCGGCACACCAGGCACATCACGAAGCACCTGGACAGTCGCATCACAACCGAGTTTATTATCTCTGTGTTGCTGGTGATCTTGTGATGTGTTGTATTTTTGTTTGAATCTTAAGATCCTTATGTTGAAATACACATACAGTATATAAAGGAGCACATTTGTTCATTAACGGATTTTTTCCACGTTTTAAATGCGTGAGTTAAGCAGCCTTGCAGTTTTTCGATACGTCAGTAGTGGTTCAAATATTTATTTTAAACAATGTCCAACAACACAAATTAATAAATTAACGCAAATGGTTAAATTGGTGTTTATCATAACAAAATGCTGTAAAGTGCGAGCTATTCCTTCTCCGGGTCTGCTTATTCCAATATTCTGACCGAGCGCTGGTCAGCACACAGTCCCGAGCACAAGGCAGGAAGCCGCAGCCACAAGTGCAACGCAACACAAAATTCTGATGTAGTCAGAAAACTCACATCGCTAGATCTACGTACAAGTTTAATATATATATTTTTTTGAATGACACGTTTTAATTTTGAATGTATTCCACTGCAAAGCAAGGCACTGCGTGTCATCCACATAAACCAGTAAAATCATGAATTAATTTAGTTTTGTGGTGTATAGGAATTGCTGTTCGGGAAACGGAGCGCCTTCAACTCACCTTAGACTTCCACATTAAAGAGGATCCGCTGCAGTAGAAAGCTGAAAAAAGTTTGAGCAGTTTTAGGTACAACTAATTTAATTTGCATTGGCTGCTTCATGATAATCTAAATTAAAGCTTACGTAAGCAACAAAAGCAACTGTTTCTTATGATAAACATTAAAAGCAAAGCCTTGCGATCCTTATTAATAAAGTAGTGCATAAATCCAGATGTAGTTGCAGTGTGAACAATATCTGTGTAATATTTCGTCACTTTTTTATGAAAGTACTGCGCTTCTATAAAACACGAAGTCACAAGCGTTCTGAGAATCGGGACACGAATAAAAGAAAAAATCAGACCGGCAAACAGGCTACGAATTTAGCTTTTTGTGTAACACTGTCGTTTGCTACCCGAATAAATTTACAATTATTTTCTTTTTTTCAGTTTTACTTAACTGAAGGCTACTGGAAAAATGAGAGCACATCACCTCTTGTCCCGGACCCAGCAGATGCTAATCGACTTCCGATAATCTCCTACGATGTTCATTCGGGCCACTTCGATGCAGAGACCTTTTATAGAGGGGGATCTTAGTAAAGGCACCGAGGATGCACGTCAGCTGCAGGTGGGCTACTACACTGATGTCTTTTTTTTTTCTCCCCCTCTCACAAAGGAGCCATTAAGCAGCTTTTTTTTTCTTTTTCTCATTGAAGGGTATTTTGCTCTCTCACTCGGTCTCTCACTCCCTCTCCTTTAGGCACGTCTCGATCCACTTCATCAGCGATTTGCTGACAGGCGCAGAACATCAGAAAGAAAATAAGCGTCAGGTTTGCGGGTCTGTCTCCTCATTAACTATGTTGGAGCAGGAGTTAAGGAGGTGGATTCTGCGTCAGTCTCCTCTGTTTTATATTGATTGATATTGATCCTTATGGTTAAGGCAACATAAAAGCATTAGCGGACCCTGGCTTTTCCAAAGACCTGGAGAAAAGAGTCGTCATGTGCTGCGAAAAGTTTTGTACCGCCTTTTAGTTGTATTCGTTAAACGTGAAACAAACCCGATTCTACCTATGAGGACCTTTGCTTTTCCCGTCAAACAATTTCGCATTAACAGTGAGCTATTTTAAGTGTGTTTATGCTAGCTAGCTAGACCCACCAGCCAGACAACCCATCAAAAGTCAAACACTTTACGTTTTCTTGGTGCTGGGATGCTATTTTGTCATTGTATTCAAAAGTCCCATTTACTAACATAACAAATACACCAAAAGTATTTACAAAGGTCAAGGCAATTTTAGGACAAGAACAAAATGCAGACAAGAGAAGTTGTGAGATTGGATCATGATTTAACAAAACAAACATGTATGAATACAGGCAGTCCCCGGGTTATGTACGAGATAGGGACTGTAGGTTTGTACTTAAGTTGAATTTGTATGTAAGTCGGAACGGGTACATTATATTAATAAATGCTATTGCTGACCGACTGTAACCAAGTGCTCTACCAATGAATGATGGAGTTTCACCTCTCCCTGACCTTTTTATTATTTCTACTTTATTTTCAATGGTGATGGTTTTTCTCTTCTTTCCTGTATCACCAGCACTTGCATCAGATTTGTGTTTCAGAGACATTCTTGAAGCGTGAAGACAAAAGGTTAAGATGAGCTCTTCTGCGCAGCACTCTCCACGCTAACACAGCAGGAAGGCACCCACCAACACGTCTGATGTACTAACAAGAGACAACTTCCTGCTATGTGCATAACAGTACAAGCAGGCTTGCTATTGAGAATAAATGGGGGCGGCGAGGGGTGGTTTACCACCCACCCACCACACAGCCACCTCCACTACAGTATGCTGTCCGCCCACTGAGAACGAACATGGTGTGGCCAAAGGCGGATCGCCCAACACTGCCCCATTCAACAGGCAACCACCCGAGGCACACTACAATGCTATCCCCTGCCGGCCCGTTCACCCTCAATGGCCTCCGTTCAGCCACAACCGGGTCACCGCTTGCAGCATTACCAGCCACCCATTGAGAACGAATGGGGCAGCCGTGTGTGGTGGTTGGGCAGTTGAACGCCCCCTCCGCTCCATCCAGCCTGCCTCCAGTCAGGAGCAGTAGCTGCGGCAGCGTGGTGAGCAGGTGTCAAGCCTCTGTCCTGCACATGAGTGATAGCTGTGGCCCCGGTGACTATGGACCATGGGTCACCGCTTGCCGCCGGGAACCGCCCGAGGGACACAGCACTGCGCGAGCAGTGAAATCGCCCCCTCCAGTCTCCGTCCAGCCACCTCTGCAGCGTCCCCAGGCTGAAAATGATGGAGCGGCAGTTATTGAGGCGCATGCGTGGCAGCTGCGGCCCCGTTCGTAAGTCGTAGGTCAGATGTCTGTAACTTGGGGACTACCTGTATATGAGCTATATATAGTGACCACAAGTTGGCACCACTGAGCCCCAAATTTCAGACGCAATAATTACCCAACACAGTCCCAGGTAAAAATAAAGGAATGTTATTACACAATATAAATTATCAAGCGTGCAAAACCAATCAAACCACAATTATAAAGCAAGTGTCTTTTCTCTGTCTCCTTCCACTTCTCCTTTTGAGTGTTGCCCACTACCTCCCGACTCTGACTCCTTCAGGTTAGGTGGGGTGGGCACCTTTCAAGCTGGACACGGAAATGCTTCTGGTGCCAAAGTGTGTCCTATTGGAAGCAGTTCCAGGTCTTGTGGAAACCAGGGAGGTCCTCCACCAACATCACCCTATAATGGCACCCGGGGACCCTGACAGTGCTGTACCTCTGGACTCCAACTCCCATAGACCCCAGCAGGTGACCAAAATGGCATGCCTCGAGAGGACCTGTCCATTTTGGCACTTTATATTTATATATATATTAAGCCGCTCCCGACCCCAACACAGACACCAACACAAGTTTGCCACACAGCACACATTTCTTCATGTAGGAAGAGCTTTTTTGCTTGCTCCCCACAACACAGATCCCAAATGCCAAAGTACAATTGAACACAGGCTATTCCTTCCGTCCTTCCTTCCTTCTTCCACCTCCACTCCCCCTTTGGTGAGCTTCTTCCTCTTTCTCCCAACTCTGGCTCTACGAATGGAGTGAGGCAGCTCCTTTTTTGCACCTCCTGGAAGTGTTCCAGGTGGCTCGTTAATTAGTGTTACCTCAAATCACTCCCAGGTTTGGTGGAAGTCCGAAGTGGGGCTCAGCAGCTCCTTTTGGTGGCCCCCACGGAACCCAACAGGGCTGTCCCAAACTCCAACTCCCAGCGTGCCCTGTGAGAATCCATGGTGCCACAGCCGCCCAGGAGGGCTGCCCTTTAGTGTCCCGCGGGAGGTAGTGCCTTGCAGATACGCTCTCCCCCAGTCCTTCCATCCAGCTGGCATACTGGCTGTGTAATGGTCGCCTGTCAAAATATATATACGGTATATATATATATATATATATATATATATATATATTGTGGAGGACTGTCGGCTTCTCATGCGGGTCCGCACCCTCAGGCCGCCAGGAGGAGCTCTCCCGACAGCAGGATCGTGCCCCGAGTTCCAGCAGGGCCTTATGGACTATGTAGTGTTTTTACACAGCCCTGCTGGATACCTTGGGGACCACCGGGAGTCGCTGTAGAGGGGCTCATGGGCTCTTGTGTGCCCTATAACCCGGGAGTACGTCACGGTCACGTGACGGGAAGGAACGACGTGCTCCCAGGGTGAAGAACAGGACTGTTTGCCCTGACCCGGAAGGAATAAGGAACTGTGGACTGTTGGGACAGGAACACCTCTGGGTCAGGGGCTATAAAAGGGCGGTGCCTCAGTCCAGACAACGAGCTGTGCTGGGAGGTAGAGGAGCAAAGTTTCTGGGAGTGGAGGAAAGAGTTTATTGTGTTTATTATAGTTACCAGTGTTTTGTATGAGTAGTGTGGAAGGTGCTTGGTGCACTGTGGAAAAAGAAAATAAAAAGTCTTGGACTTTTACCTGGTGTCTGGAGTTGTACCTGAGGGTTCAAGGGAGCACTAGCGCCCCCTACTGCCACACTGGCGTAGTCGGCAGGATTCTCTGGCCATCTGTTGGCAGGGGACCTGCATTACAAATAAATTTCGTGTGGGCAGACAACCCTCGGTGGATTCCCCATCTTTTCACGGAGGTGCAAACACCACCCGCTACCGAGAAAGCTGCAACTGTGCACACCATCCCATTCTGCAGGACCATGGGCAAGAAGACCGGGAAAAAGAAGGTCAGTCCCAGCGGGCTGCAGGGCCTGATGGACGCCGAGAGGACCTGGACCTACCTGACCGGGAGCGAGGAGGACCGAGCGCTAATTCGGGCCGAGCTAGCCTGGGTAGCGCATCAATCGGGACACGGACCGCTGTCGAGCGCGTCGGACTCCCTAGACAGTCCGGGGGTTCCGCCATCCACTACGGAGGGAGCTGCAGGTAAAACGCCCGATGTTCCGGGTTTATTTTTATCATGTTTTGCAGACGCCCGCCGAGAGAACCGCAGCGGCGTGTCGGATGACTGCCTCATGCTTCGGCAAAATGGCCACGGCTCCCAGAAGGCAGGCCAGGACACGAGACGGCTAGCGACGGCTCCACACGAGGACAACAGACTGGTCACCCGCGGTGCATGCCGGGAAGGTGACGGACACTCGGAGTCCTCCGACGAGCTTGTTCGTTCCCTGACGGGTCCGAGCCTCCTGGAAGGGGAGGGGAAGGCGTGCAAAGCAGCGCTGAAACAAGCTACAACCGTCAAGGAGGGACGGGTTGTGGCTGAAGGGTCTGCAGTCGCGAGGGAAAAGGCAGATCTCAGCCGGCTTGTAGTGGCCAGCCGTACCTCCGAGAACTCCAAGTCCCAAGAGCCTTTGCGCGACCCAGCTGAACACGTGCCAGGAGGGGACGTCCTCATTGGTTCCCGGCCGGAGGGTAAGCGAAACGCGGAAGCGCAAACAACTCCGGCCGTAAACATTAACTGTCTGGACTTACGGGGGCTCGAGGAATACCTCGAGCCCCTATGCCGTTTCTTGCAGGATTTAGATGAACTGAAGGAACGTGTGGAGGAATTGGGAGCGACGGCAGCAGCACCGTTGGAGGCTCTGATGGGATTCGTGCAGCGGCTGCACCGGGAAGCTCCGGAGATGATCGATGCGGCAGTGCAGGTGAGTCCGTCCCGTATCGTAGAATATAAGGGGACATAGTGCGATCTGACACCGCCGAGGATAAGTAGCGGGTGTCAAAGCACCGTGTGCCTGACAGCAGAGAGGGGCACAATGACCGAAGGGTTGGTAAAAGGAGTAAACGGTCCGGGGCATGCGTGTGACGTGGCCGCCCAGAGCCGTACACGTCTCCAGGTCCCAACCGGTGTTAAGTGCGGGGTAGTGCCGGTGACAGGTGTGCCGGGGGAAGCGCCGCTCGTGCCGATGCAGCTGAATGGTGTTGTTCATCGGAGCGACACGGTGCTAATGACGCCACCTCCGGGTAAGCGGAAGACAACGGGCATGCAAAAAGAAAAGAGGCTCTCTCTTTTCCATAGAGAGCCTCAAGCTGAGCACAAGCCCCAGATGAAACAGGAGATCCCCAAAATAAAGCGTGAGTCTCCTGACATAACAGAGCGAAGACCAAAGGGCAGCCAAGCGGCCGTAATACCCTCCTTGGCAGATGAAGGGGCGGAGACAACACTGACGGAGTTCCCAAGATGTTTTTTGGTCCCGCAGAGCGAAGCAACCAGGAGGACTTCGTCGGTGCTACAATTGCCGGCGACCGGGCCACAAGTGGCGCCATTGACCCCGGGGAGAAAGGAGGTACACCGTCCCCCCAAGGTTCGCTCGAGGACAGGGGCAACGCAGCCAAGGCGCTCCGCCCCAGAAATCGTCACTAAGGGGGGGGAACTGTGGAGGACTGCCGGCTTCTCATGCCGGTCCGCACCCCCAGGCCGCCAGGAGCAGCTCTCCCGACAGCAGGATTGTGCCCCGAGTTCCAGCAGGGCCTTATGGACTATGTAGTGTTTTTACACAGCCCTGCTGGATACCTTGGCCACCACCGGGAGTCGCTCTAGGGGGGTCATGGGCTCTTGTGTGCCCTATAACCCGTGAGTACGTCACGTGACGGGAAGGAACGACGTGCTCCCGGGGTGAAGAACAGGACTGTTTGCCCTGACCCGGAAGGAATAAGGAACTGTGGACTGTTGGGACAGGAACACCTCCGGGTCAGGGGCTATAAAAGGGCGGTGCCTCAGTGCAGACAACGAGCTGTGCTGGGAGGTAGAGGAGCAAAGTGTCTGGGAGTGGAGGAAAGAGTTTATTGTGTTTATTATAGTTACCAGTGTTTTGTATGAGTAGTGTGGAAGGTGCTTGGTGCACTGTGGAAAAAGAAAATAAAAAGTCTTGGACTTTTACCTGGTGTCTGGAGTTGTACCTGAGGGTTCAAGGGAGCACTAGCGCCCCCTACTGCCACAATATATATATATATATCTATACTAATAAAAGGCAAAGCCCTCACTCACTCACTCACTCACTCACTCATCACTAATTCTCCAACTTCCCGTGTAGGTACAAGGCTGAAATTTGGCAGGCTTATTCATTACAGCTTACTTACAAAAGTTAAGCAGGTTTCATTGCGAAATTCTACACGTAACGGTCATAATGATCGACAACGTCCGCCATGTTGAACTTTCTTATTTATGGCCCATCTTCACGAAATTTGGTAGGCAGCTTACCTGCGCTAACCGAAACTGATGTACGTACTTATTTTGATGGTATGACGCCACTGTCGGCCGCCATATTGAACTTTCCAACGTCACTAATTCTCCAACTTCCGGTGTAGGTAGAAGGCTGACCCCATCTTCATGAAATTTGGTAGGTGGCTTCCCTGCACTAACCAAAACTGATGTACGTACTTATTTCGGTGGTATGACGCCACTGTCGGCCGCCATATTGAACTTTCCAACGTCACTAATTCTCCAACTTCCCGTGTAGGTAGAAGGCTGAAATTTTGCAGGCTCATTCCTTACAGCTTACTTACAAAAGTTAAGCAGGTTTCATTTCGAAATTCTATGCCTAACGGTTATAATGGTCAACAAAGTCCGCCATGTTGAATTTTTTTATTTATGGCCCCATCTTCACGAAATTTAGTAGGCGGCTTCCCTGCACTAACCGAAACCAATGTACGTACTTATTTCGGTGGTATGACATCACTGTCAGCCGCCATATTGAACTTTCCAACGTCACTAATTCTCCAAATTCCCGTGTAGGTAGAAGGCTCAAATTTGGCAGGCTCATTCCTTACAGCTTACTTACAAAAGTTAAGCAGGTTTCATTTCGAAATTTTATGCTTAACGGTCATAACGGTTGACAACGTTCGCCATGTTGAACTTTCTTATTTATGGCCCCATCTTCATGAAATTTGATAGGTGACTTCCCTGCGCTAACCAAAACCGATGTACATACTTATTTCAGTGGTATGATGCCACTGTTGGCCACCATATTGAACTTTCCAATGTCACTAATTCTCCAACTTCCCATGTAGGTAGAAGGCTCAAATTTGGCAGGCTCATTCCTTACAGCTTACTTACAAAAGTTAAGAAGGTTTCATTTCGAAATTCTAAGCATAACAGTCATAACAGTCGACAACATCCGCCATGTTGAACTTTCTTATTTATGGCCCCATCTTCACGAAATTTGGTAGGCGGCTTCCCTGCGCTAACCGAAACCAATTTACGTACTTATTTCGGTGGTATGATGCCACTGTCGGCCGCCATATTGAACTTTTCAATGGTCTTTGTTACTTATGGGCCCATCTTCAAGAAATTTGGTACGCGGGTTCCCAACGCTAACTGAATCCTACTTACGTACATTTATACGTCCATAGCCTGCAGCTCGGTCACCGTGTGAGGCGGCGTTGGGTCCCCCATCCCAATGCCTCCCACGTTGTTGGCTGCCTGCCTATATAAGGCCGTCCGTCGCTCCAGTCTCTACATTCCCTTCCTTGCTTTGCCACAGGATTCACGTCTCCCTGCTGATAACTACAGCCTTTTTATTTAATCCACGGCTTCTCCGCTGTTTTATTGTTCATTTATTACGATTATAGTTATTGTGTAGGTATTTTAGACTTACTTTACATTGTTCAGGTACCCATTTCCTTTATCATTCAAACCGTACCCCCATTAACATGTCTATCGAGGTGATCACCTTTGATCAAAGAACTGTCACTTACCGAGTGGTTTCCATGCCCGGAGATGGCACCTACCTTTTCCATTCTCTTTGTTACATATTGCACGGCCATATCAGGCTCACTCTTGATATCCGGAGGAAAATTGTGTCTTATGTATTGAATGACTAGGACAGGTTCAAGGTGTGGACTAATGACGGTACAGGAGATAATTATACTACACAGGAGCACTAGAAGAGTGAAATGCTTAAGCCCTTCACCTATGGTTCTGCATGTGAGTTGATGGCTGCCGCTGAATTGTTCGGTTGGTGCTTTCAAGTGTACCGAAATGGCCAAATATTTTACACCTTTCGACAACTGCCAATGCCTCTTAAACATCTCAGATTCACAGGTGACGATTTCAGTAGTGGACACTTTAATGTTTATGAATATTTAAACTCTCAAAAGCTGGATGTGAAGTTATCGATGAAACCGGTTGTATACTTACAACGCTTGACAGATGCCGAATGTCTCTTCAACACAAGTCCTACAAATACTGTCGTAATTGAAACAAACCATGAAACTCAAATTGATTATGACAGCAGCAATCCTAGCTGTGGGATTTGAAACAAGATTACTGTTCACATGGCCAACTGTACGTTGCATGCTCAAGAGTAAGCTCAGCGCACAGCTTGGTCATATCACAACCGGAGATTCTTACAAATAATTATTGGTATATTTTCCCTCAGTTTAAAAAGGTTTAATTTTCTTCTTAATAAAAATTTTAAGGCAGTACTTCGCCGCTGCGA
>JANRMT010062818.1:59435314-59470929 GCA_026402145.1 Polypterus bichir lapradei | reverse complement strand
GGTACAAGGGTGTGAGGAAACCCTAATTTGTCACAATATATATATATATTGACCAGCAGGGGACACTGATTATCCCCTAAACCCCAAGACACAACTATACGGCACCACCATGGGTTCAAACAGAAGATATTTTTATCTTGCAATACCTTCACAGATCTCCAAATCCTTTTCCAGAACAGTATAATACAATACATTCTCTTGTCTCCTTCCACACCTCCCATGTAGTCTCATCCCCTCTTCTCCTGACTCAGATCATACATGCAGGAAACTCACCTTCTTTTATGCCAAACATGGGACTACATCCAGTGCCACAGCACTGCGCACTGGAAGCACTTCTGGGACAGGAGGAAGCCTTCGAAGAGGGTATGATGGACCCCTGCAGTTCCTCCTGGTGACACCCAAGATCTCTGACATAGTTGTTCCATAGGACTACAAGTCCCAACCTTGCTTATTGGGTATCCTTATGGAAGTACCACAAGTGGGATGCTACCATTGTGTCCATGGGGGAAATACTTAACTCCCTCCAATCTTGTAAACCTCCATTTTACAGTATGTGGTGCTAGTACTGTATCATCATTCTTAGCTGGAGCACTAGTTCTTTGCAGGGCACTCTCATGCACACACACCCTTAAAACACTCATGTAGGATATAGGCTGTGAGATGTAGAGGGTGTCAACACCCCAAACCTAGAAAACACCTGTTGAACACACCAGATCCAAAAGACTCTTTTACTTAGCACAGCATCTTCTTATAAGGCTTCAAAGTACATCCAAAGTTAACGTAAGAGCAATAATCACTTTTCACAATTATCTCCTTCTCTCCATGCAAGTGCTGTCCTCCTTCACTGGCTCTGATTTGGTCAGCTCAGGAGGAGACCCCTTTTAAAGTCAGACCCTGAAGTACTTCTTGCACATCTGAAGTGTAGCCGAGAAGCACTTCCATGTCAGATGATGTTCCACAATAACCTGGGAGCCTCCACTCATTGGCTCCATCCAGTGGCTTCAAAGGACCTCAAGAGAAGGAGTCTGGTATCTCTGTAGCTCACAGGCATCAAGCTAGAGCTCCAACTACCTGGAGTTAACATAATGGCTGTTGTCATTATTTGAGTTAGATAACACTTCCACAACACTAATCTAAATAACAGTTTAACCAGCAGGACCCCTGGAAGTCAGTAGCTAGACTCCATTAGTGCTCATTGGAGTCAAGTCCACCAAATTTGGAAGTGGTGTGGAGGCTCTGGTTAACAGAGATGTATAGCTGAACAGGGGTCACTATTGAAATAACATATCCTGTGCAGCCTTGTGAGTGTCTAAACGGAAGCACTTTTAGTGGGATCCTGCCAGCCAGTGTACTGGGTTAATGCATAGCCCTGGGAAAAAGTCCCACAGGGTCTTTGTGCTATTCTGGCCTGCTAAGGTACATTAGCGACTTACAAAAGAGGTAAATGTAATTGAGTAATGTTAGACTAAGGCCTGTTTGTTCAGCAACTGTAGTAGGACAGGTAATAAAAGTTGATTGCCATATGTGAAGAGATCTAATAAATAATAATTTACAATCATAGATTACAATCAATAATTAAACTTAAACAACAGGTTAACCAACAAAAATAAAAATTTACAGAGCAAAGTATTTTTTTCTCTTTTTAATTCGACAAATAGTCACAGAATAGATGGGTCTTCAATTACTTCTTAGTGAGGTAGATCAGCCTCGACACAGACAGACATGGACAAAATATTCCAAAAAAACACACTCTTTATAAAGTCCAGCACACAACACAGTGCCCCTGAACCAAACACCTTTGTCAGTCCCTTGCTCTCCTTTCCAGACTTCTCCTTCCACCTTTCCACCTCTCCTCCCAAGCGTTGCCTTCTTCCTCCCGACTCAGCTCTCTCATTTGAGGGAGGCAGCCTCTTTTATAATCACCCGGACATGCTCCACTTGCTCTTCAATGAACTTCAGGCGGCACTTCCTGGTGTGGTGGAAGTGCCGCACGAGCACCCGAAAGCACTCCGGGTGTCCCTGGAATTCCTTCCCCCCAGCACTTCCGGGTGTGGCAGAAGTGCTGGCCTCCAGGGCTCCACAACTGTCCAGGCATCCCTGGCAATGGCCCTCCTGTGGTCCAGGGGAGGTATTGTCCCTCTCCCGGTCTTTTCAGGCGTCCCGGCCAGGCATGAGTCCTGGCCATCTGCCACATTACATACATTAAGGGAGTGAGCAGTTTGAATGGAGGTGGGCACCATGCGTTCCACAAACTGGGAACTACACAGGAAAACAGTCTGGATTGAAACTTGATACCATGCAGAGGCGGCATCACCAGATGCTGTATCCTGGCAGACCTTATTGGGTGAGCAGGCATATAGCACTTCACCAGTGTCTCCATATACTCTGTTTCAATTAAGGAATTGAAACTTAATGCTTGCTGCTACAGGGAGCCAATGTAGTGACCTGAAGAGAGGAGTGACCTGTACCCATCTCAGCTGGTTAAATACAAGATGGGCCACTGCATTGTGGATCATCTGTAGCAGCTTAATAGCACATGCAGGTACTCCTGCCAGAAGTGAGTTGCAGTAGTCTAGATGTGACAAGACCAGAACCTGAACGAGAAGCTGAGTTGCAACAACCTGGTGGTGCCCAATAAGGAAATGGCCCCATGAAATTGTGGTGTGCTGAGACAAGTGTCATAATATTAATAAATAAATGACAACAAAAAAAGAAAGCAAAATTCAAAAACGGGAAAAATTGAAGCAACCATTTGCCAAAATGAGACTCATGACGTGAGTACGTTGTTGTTTTTTTTAATTTTGTGATTTGTGAGGATTAAATAACTCTCAAAATCACAGAACATTCAACAAGTAGAAAGAATTCTTTGCCTTGTCAACTATAAAGTCAAGTTAATCCTAAACCTTTCTACAGGTGCCCAGTCACATACGCTCAACATTAAATAAACAAACTGGAACCTGGAACCATGTCATTCTGTCTGAGGAAAAAATGGCAGGCAATAAGACTGAAAAGAGAAAAGGATCAGAAAATGAAAACACAAATTGTAGTTACATAAATGTTTAAAAGTCAATAGCCAGAAGTCCAATAAAGCAATACACCAAAATCCAATACATGAACCATAAATCAAAAAAAAAAAAAAAAAATTGGTAAAATCAGATTTTCAAGTAACTAAATGTAACACAATGATTTGTTTATTTATCTGGAATCTTGGACTCAATGAGTCCCATCTCAAATAAAGAACAGTCCTTGTTGTCATGCATATATTATGTTAGAAACTCACAAAACAAGTGTACCTCTGATAAGTCTCATGTACACAAAATATACCTGACCTCCAAAGTGAAGAAGTAGGTTTGAGGCCTGCATGAACAAAAGGGGCCAAAGCTTATAAAGCTCAAAGGGTAGACAAACCCACTGGCTCATGGAAACAAAAGCAGTGTTCCTTATAATGAGAAAGTTTATTCCAAAATAATGTTCAAAACATGCAAGAAACAAGATTACAAAATAGTGAGATTTAGAAAAGTTTGCTTTCAAGGGGCAATCCAAAGCCAACAAGGACCAAAAAAAGAAAACAGGAATTTCAAATGGAATCCAAATGTGGATTTCTGCCAGGGTCTGCTATCCTAACTTGATACAATTTCCTACATTTGTTATGGGTAGGCCTACTCTTCCACCCTAAACTAAAAAACAGTTATACACTCATGCAAACCATATCCACTTAAGCACTGTTTGTGAGTGATACCTATAATACCAGTCATTGTCAGTGCTCCACAAAAGAACTTAATAACTTTAGCTTGAAAATAACACACTGGTGCCCCCAGATATAAAAAAGACCTAAGACTACCTTGGTCTGTGATGAAGTAAGATAAAGGTCTGTGGCAGTAGAGTTTTTTTTACAATAAAAGCATTGAGGCAGCATAGACCCTGTGAGTGTAAGTGTTTGAGGAAAAAGCTGTGAGGCTGTAGAGATTCTTTATGAGATTGTCTAATTGGCTAATTGCATTTAGCATGCTCATAAGCAACTAATGCAGTTGTCCCTCATCAGGGCTCCGCAGTTTGTTTGGCACACCTTCACTCACTGGGTATGAAAGTTGTCTGTAGATAAGAATGAGGGAAAAAAAGAAAAGAATAAAAAGATAGAGGAAGTGAGGTGAAGAACAAAAAGAACAGAATCGGTGGATGCCAGTGCAGTGAGAAGGTGGTGAAGTGGTCAGTGGTAACCCCATAGAGGAATGTGAGGAGAAGTGCTCCTGGTGTGCATCAGATTGCTCCTGATTTGCGGTGGAAAGTAAGAGTGATTGGGGCTCTTAGGGATCCTGTGGACACTAAGCAGAGTGTTTGAAGTAAGACAGAGTCGGATTCAGTACATACCTGTAGTTGCCAAGGTACTGTGGCCTGTTCAGCATATCTGGGAGATGGGTGAATGGATCAAGATGAAATTGAGAGAGACCACTGGAGAATGGTGATATAGGAGGTTCTGTATCTATTTTACCCTTGTTTTTATTGGGAATATTTATTGACTTATTTACTGCTGATTTTAAGTTCTTCACATAGCACTGTTTTTATCATGGAGTATTTATTTATTTATAGAACATCTGTACGACACTTTATATTTCATTGAAGTTTGTTTTACTGACAATAAAAGCACTACACACTTTGTACCTACCCTAGTTGTGTGTTTGTGTGTCTTCATTTCCCAGTCTATCCTCAGTCTATGATAATCAGATGACATGGGTTCAAGAGAATGATGTCAACTGTGAGCAGCATGGTCCCTGAGAATAACCTAGACACACCTTCACTGTGTACCTGGATGTAATCTAAACCTAGATTTGACATGTCTTGATCCCTGCAAATAACCTAGACACATGAAGGCTCATATACACTGATTAATGCCACCTCCCCACTAATAATGTCTTACTTCACCCATACTGTTTTACATTGCAAATATCTTTCCTAAACCTGCAAACCTCATGGGCAAGAAATTGGCAATCTGATTACACTAGGTGCCCTGTAGCTACTTTGCAAAAACATATACACATACACTCATCAAACCAGTATTTGCAAACAGGGTACAAAACATGGTTACCCCCAAATTTCTGCCGATGACTACATCAAGTGTTTTGTTGTGTTCGAGTCCTATGGTGACCCTATTCCCTTTTTATACTATTTATCACATAGACCTTAAAAGAATAAGAATGTCCCACCTCTCACACTCTTATCACACTGTCAGGACTGACTGCTGTTGCACTTCTGTAACTTAACCTTCACTTTTACATCTCTAATCCCAGGCAAATGATTGTCAAAACAGGCAGGAGAAACTGTTACAAATTTATTAAGCATTATTCAAATGGATAGTGCCATAAACAGAAGCAAATGAATGTGATAACTCAATACAACCTGGTACCACTAGAGGTTTAGTCTTTCCAGGTGTCCCATAACTTCAGCTGAATTTCTTGATATTCCACTACTCCTTTCTTCTCTGATCATCTCTTTAATTGATCTTATACAGCTAATTTAGGTAGGATGTGGTCACCATGTCTCCAACACAACTTTGCCTTTTTTTAAAGTAAAATTTCTTGTCTCCGAAAACTGCTTTCAGAGCTCATATGCTTCTGCCATTAGAGTTAGGAGGCTATAGTGAGGCATGCTAATGTAATTTAGAAATGGGGATTATAAGAAGTGCCCTGCGGTCGGCTGGCGCCCTGCCCGTGGTTTGTTTCCTGCCTTGTGCCCTGTGTTGGCTGGGATTGGCTCCAGCAGACCCCCGTGACCCTGTAGTTAGGATGTAGCAGGTTAGATAATGGATGGATGGATGGCTTATAAGAAGTGCTCTTGTGCCATCTTCCAAAGTTCATAAAACTAAAATCATGTTTCCAAAATCATGCTTCTGACATCATAAATAGGAGCCAACCGCATAGCATGTTTGTATAACTTATAAAGAGCTTTTGAAACCATATGTACATTATGGTAGCAGTTCTTCATTAAAACATTTGATTTAAACCGGTTCTTATCATCTGTCAATAAAAACATGCACAGCCAAGCAATATCTTAGACTCACCACATGAGAGCTTACTGTATTACACTTTCTACTTAAACTAATCACCAAATCATTCCAAAAACTCTTAAGCAAACAGCAAAGCATTATCAAAGCATTAACATTTTCGGTAGTCAAATAGCATGGCAAGCTGTTTTAAAATAGCAAGCTCTTTTAACATAGAAAGGAGTAAAGCATCTTTGTAAAAATTCACTTTTTAAAATTTTCAAAAAAAGTTATTTTCCTTCCAGAAATGTTCTGCTCGTTCCACTCAACTTCTTCTCCTTCCTCCAACAGCCAGTTATTTGCTTTTTAAATGACAAAAAGATCCACTAGCAAATATGCAAAAGGAGAGCATTAATTAAACTGGCATAGAATAGTAAATAAGAAGCCATCATTAATGTCTACAAAGAAATCATTTGAGAACAATGTTGAAATTCTTCACATCAGGATAGTCAGTTTATGTGAAATTTTTCAGTTACTATTAAACTTTTTTGTTTTGCTTTTTTAACAGTCTGGAAACCTTAGGATTTTGGAAAGAAAGAGAAGGGGTAGTATGTCCAGTATGTGTGCTGCTGCACAAAGAGAGCTCTAGATAGTGTGGAAGACCAGCCCAGACACAAACACACACCGAGACAAAATGTCCCAAAACACACGCTTTAATTATTTTTCTTCTGCACACACAACACAGTGCACCAAACAGCCATAATAAACTCACAGTCCCTTTCCTTCTATTAGCTTTCTCCTTATTCTTCTGCCACCTCCACTCCTCTCCTCGCAAGCTCTGTCCTCTGCCTCCCGACTCCAGCTTCCCGAATTGAGTAAGGTGGCCCCTTTTATGTTGCACCCGGATGTGCTCCAGGTGTGCTCTGACAAACTTCCAGCAGCAATTCCTGGTGTGGTGAAAGTGCTGCCATCCAAGGCACTGGGATCGTCCAGGTGCCCCCTGGAGGCTCTGATGTAATCCAGGGTGGGTGGCCCTCTTGCGCCCCAGGGAAGATATTGCCCCTCTCCCAGTCCTTCCCTTCTCCAGGCGTCCTGGTGGGGCAAGGTCCCTGGTCATCTGCCATAATAGATACATCCAGAAGTTAAGATGTAGCCTGTGGAGGCATGAAAATAGAGGGCAGGAAACCTAGCAGTTGACTGAAATATCTAACAGACCGTGAGGCTATGGAGGGCTGGCAAAAAGTCAAAAGACCTACATGTCAGTACACTGTCCTAGGCTGGGAGAGTTAGGACTGGGCTGTCCTTTTAAAATGCTAATGAGAGACAGTTGCCCTGGAGATGTGGCCATCGAAAAGTAAAATATGGCTCAAGATTGTACCCACTATGGAGCCACTACAGGGACCTCTAGCCTGGTAACCTTGATGGTAGTAGAGTGACTATTCAAGTCCCATAATTAACTTTAGGACTTGAATTGTGGTGATCTCAGGAAAGAGATTAAAACTGCCTCCCCAACAAAGGTCTGCTTAGATTGGAGTTTGAAGTCACGCCAGGGCAGCAGTTTGTCTAATGGGAAGAGGAGGCCTGAATAAAAAGAGAGATGGAACTGGTAGGTGAGTTTAGGATTGTTTTGTATACTTTGAGGTCACCAAGAGCCCGGGTTGGAATTCTTACAGTAAGTATAGCAATCCCAGGTGAATGATTGTCAAATCTTTGTCTGATAATTTATGAATGTCTATTTCTTTACTTCATGGACTTTCATCAACACATTTTAAGAGCTACAAAAGGTAGATTATAAGATAAAGAACAATATTTACATGAAGATGCACTTATACATATTGCATTCATTTTTATAAGAAAAGAATCATGACATAATTGCGAGCATAAATAATGGAAAACTCCAAACAAATATGACAATTACCCTACTGGGCTATAACTGATAACACACAAATATGTGAACATGAATCACATACGTGATGTAAACCATTCATCATACTTTTCATATTTGCTAATTACAGAGATGAATACCTTATTCATTTTCCAGCCATTTGCTTGTTTTTACCCCCCTGTGAGTTCAGCCATCACCATTTTATTTTTGGTCATAGTGAAAATCTTATATTTAATTATGAGGATAAATGAACTCTAATACTCTGTCAGAATAAAAGTCACTTGAACCCAGACAATTAAGGCCTGCTATATCGTTAGTGTCAAGTGTCCTTCACAGTAAGGCACTGAGAAACTGCAGGTTTTGTTGTTGTGGCAATTGGTTATGTTGCTTTCTGCTCTAAAATGGTCTTGTGCAAGTGTTAGTGTGCTTTGTTAACAACTGGCACTCCTTGCTGGAAAATACTCTTGCTCCCTGCAGCCCAGTATAAGCAAGTTTGAAAAATAGATGGATGAGTAAACAATCCCTAAATATTTAATATTTAGGCAAAGCATAAATCATGATTAATTTTAAAAATAAATATATTTGCAAGCTTCACTTAAATTTTTTGCAATAAGGGTACAGTCATTTTGACTGCTTGCAGTATTTCCTGTGCCAGACCACTTGACACTTACAACAACCTGTATTTAAAGCCAGTCTTTAGATGCAGTCAGTAAATTTAATAGTGGAGCTAGTTTTATTATGACATGCATTCATTAATTAACTTTGTTCATTTAGCTGTTCATTTTAGGTTTGACCATTAAAACTCAGTCTTTGAATGTTAAATATCTATTTGTTCTGGCCTGTTGAATTGTAAAAATGTAATGAAGGATAAACAATGTCAGGTACATGATAGCATCTTGCATGCATAATTATTCTAATATCAGGCCTGTAGTCTTTAAAAACTACTCTTTTGAAGTTAGGACAGCAGTGTCTTCTTAGGTGGAATTTCATGAGGTTCTGTTTGATTATTCTTGTTTATTTTCTGTAAATCGTATTGTTATGATTTAAGGGTTTTTGGACATTTGGTTGATCTGTAATGTAACTGAGTACTGTGCTAGCACCATATCAAGATCACAATATGTAGCACGGTACTAGCAGGGGATGATCCTCTAGAATAAATGCTGTTACAGTAAGCAACGGTAAAATATTAGGACTAAGTTTAACTAAACTACAGCTGGTCCCATTGTGGTCTGGTGTTTATCATCTGTATGATTAGCTGAGCATCTGATTGCTCATTAGCCGTGGTGCACTGATAGTTGAAGGCTCGCTCTTATGAACTCCCCACGCATTTTAAGGGGAAGGGCACAGGAAATGCTAAATGTTCTCTTCCAGGCAGGGAGTAAATGCTGCCGAAGCCCGCAAGCAGTGATATGGATAGATACAGTAATACCTTAATGAGACATTTTTTTGTTTTTTTAATTACTATTATGTGTATTTTTTTTACTTATTTAGATTATTAAAATATACCTTATTATTTCATTATTTTATTTACATGTTGTGATTTTTGGGGGGTGGGGTTGATAATTTAGAGACACTCCAGAGTTCTAGAGTGGTTTATGGCTAGCCCCTTTGTGTGAAATGAAGTGGGGCAGAACTTTGAGCAATTTATTGTTATTGGCATCTTTACATGTAGGTTTACTTAAAAGGAAAGGAACTGGACCACCACCTCCACCACGTTATACAGTATATACAATCCTTATCTCTGAATCACTTTAAATGCTTCTTGTCTACTTTTGTACAAATTTTACTGGAAATTTTTGTTTTAATCAATTACTATATTTAGTGAAAGTTTAACTTGTATTTAGTAATGTGTATCTGTCATTTGTAAAAATTACATCCATAACTTACATTTAACATGCAATAATAGCTAATCTCATGTTACCTCCTCTACTTGTGTTGTGCAAATGAGCGAGCATCACAAACCTCGAACATTTCAAGTACTTAGTAATACCCCCTTTGGTAAGCATCACAGCTTGTAAACATTTTTTTTGCAACCATTCATCCTTGCAAAGTTCTTGTAATTCTACAAGTGTCTTGGACCATCTTGCATAGTCTGCTCTTTTGTGATCTATCCACAGATTTTCAATAATGTTCAGGTTGGGACAGTTTGAGGGCCATGGCAAAACCGTCAGCTTGCGCCCCTTGAGCAATTCTGTTGTAGATTGTGAGGTGTGTTTTGGATCATTATCTTGTTGTAGGACCCATTCTCTTTTTAACTTCAGTTTTTTTACAGATTGTGTGATGCTTGATTCCAGAATTTGCTGGTATTTATTTGAATCCATTTCCCCTACCATTGACATGTTCCCTCTGCCACTGGCTGCAACACAAGTCCAAAGCATGATTAATCCACCCCCATGTTCAATAGTTAGTTAGGTGTTCTTTTCCTGGAATTCTGCACCCTTTTTCCTCTAAACATGCCTTTGCACGTTATGGCCATAAAGTTCTATTTTGACTTCATCAGTCCATAGGATTTCTTTCCAAAATGCATCAGGCTTGTTTAGATGTTCATTTGCAAACTTCAGGTGCTGAATTTTCTGGCTAGGATGCAGGAAAGGTTTCATTCTACCGACTGTACCATGAAGGTCATATTTGTTGAACAGTGTAGAACAGTGCACCACTCCAGAGTCTGCTAAGACTTCCTGAAGGTCTTTTGCAGTCAAACTGGGGCTTTATTTGCCTTTCCAGTAATCCAATGAGCAGTTCTTTCAGAAAGTTTTCTTGGTCTTCCAGACCTCAATTTGACCTCCACTGTTACTATTAACTGCCATTTCGTAATAACTTTGCAAACTGAGGAAACAACTATCTGAAAACACTTTGCTATCTACTTGTAGTGTTCTCCTGCTTTGCAGCATCAATTATTTTATTTTTCAGAGTGCTAGGCAGCTGCTTAAAGGAGCCCATGGCTGCTGATTGTTGAACCAAGGTTTGAGGAGTCAGAGAATTTATACAGTGCCACAGATGGCTGGGGGGGATGCCCAGGAGGACCAGAGGAGGGCTTATGCATCCCCTAGACCATGTGAGGGGACCGCCCTGGTGCCTATGGGGACCACGGGTACAGAGCTTTGTAGGGGCCCATGGTCACTGCCAGGGGGCGCCCCAATGCCTGTGGAGCCCTGGACCTCAGCACTTCTGCCACACCCGGAAGTGCTGTGGGGAAGAGTAGCAGGAACACCCGGAGTGCTTCCAGAGATGCACCTGGCACTACCACCACACTGGGGAGTGCCGGTGGAAGATTGCCAGGAAGCACCTGGAGCACATCCGGGTGTGTATAAAAGGGGCCACCTCCCTTCATACAAGGACTTGAGTCGGGTGGAAGAAGGACGACATCTAAGCGGAGGCAAGGAGGCGGCCTGAAGGAAGAAGGCATTTGTTTGGTGGCCTGGACTTTTGGGAACTTTGGGGTTGTGTGGCACTTATTGTAAATATTAGGAATGTACTGTATATTAAACGTGTGTTGGGTGACTTTGACATGTCCGCCTGTCTGTGTCCGGGCCGGCTACCACAACAGCTTTGCAATTTGAATCACCTCGGTTTCCTAACAATAACTGTGAACAAGCCCCCTAATGGGTTAATTAAGGTCTGAGACCTTCATAAAAGTTATCTGCGACCTCAAGTATATTGGGGTACCCAAACATTTGCATGGTGCTCCTTTCCTTTTTTCACTGTGCAATTGTACAAAACAAAAACAATATATTAATCTTGCATAAAATGCTGAAAAGAAATGTATCATCTTTAACCTTATGCTTATTGGTGATCACTTCATCTTCTGCTCACTTATACTCACAGTAACAGACATTTTAAGGAAGAGTGCCCAAACGTTTGCATGCCACTGTATGCCTGAGGTTGAATACACTGGACAACAAAAATTTTGCTTCCTGAACAATTTTAATTTTATCTTATGAATTTTAGCCTGCTAATCACAAAAATGTCACCCTCAAATTTTCTTGCCACATATGGTTTTATATGAATTGACTGTTTTTGGGATTTTCTCTCATATTATAGATATACATATATAGTACAACAACTCCAACTGGAACATCTGTGGTGATCTCAAAGTAATAGCCCTGCTACTAGGAATGCAGCTTGCATAAACTAAGTATTGTTGTGTCATTTGCAAATAAGAGAGCCATTCTAAAGAGTCTCACTACACTGAGAAGAACTGGCCGCTCCAGAAGCACAAAAAGAGTACATAAACCACTTGTTAATCCAACAAAGACATTTCTTCCTCCTCTTCATAGAAAACTTGGGCTTATGAAAAAAAATTTAAAATCAAATGACAAGGATGGTGAAGGATTCCAATATTTCAGATAGATGTTGCAATGAATAACTGATGTTAAGGTTAAGTAAGAGATTTTTGTTGATCCACAAATCAGACACTTCATCAATAACAAGCAGTTCGAAAAGCTGCTTGCCAGCCTGGAGGAATCGCACAGAAGGCATTCAAGACTGTTTGCTGAGAATTTTCTTGGCAACTACAGAAATACCAAGCTACATCCAGCTGGTTTAAAAACATGCTTCAACCATAAAAAATCATAAAGTGCAACATGACACTAAACATTCATTTTCCACATTCACTTGAATCTCTTCCGTTTTATTTTATGTGCAGCCAGTGATGAACATGGTGAAAGGTACAATGATGGCAATAATGGAAAAGTGGTATCAAGGCAAATGGCTCCCATCAGTCCTGGCTAGCTTTTGTTGGACACTAAAATGAGAAACATCAGAGGCTGAATACAAACAAAAATTAGCAGCAAAACTTTTACAGCTGAATTGAACTAATGGATTTTGTCTGCATCATTAAGTAATTAAACAAAATTTCCATGTTATATAGTCAATCTGGAATTAATTTGTGTTCAGCCTGAAGCCAACTATTATAATCATCAAGACATTTTCAGAAAGCAAAACTTTTGAAAAGATTGTTGTCCAGTGATATTTGCTAGAGAAAGAGAGGTCAGATTTTTTTCCATCTTGACCGTCACTATGAAAACTGGTTATGGAAAAGAATACAACTATAAAAAATACATGAAAGTGTATTAATAATGCCAGGAGCAGGTGAGTATAATAAAAAGAAATAAAAAGCATTTAAAAAAGTTCAAGCTGAAGAACAAGGATATTATAAAGGCATATCAGCTAAATATTTGCTAGTGAATTGCTATCAATATTAAAATCCCCCAGTCAAACGTTTAAAATCCTAGCATATTGTGCAAACTAAAGTTAAATCTATCTAAAAATAAAACATAGAACCATTTTAGCATCTGCAGAGTTTCCAAACACTAAAAGAAATTCTGTTTTCTGAAACACTGTTTAATCTCAATGAAGCAGAAATGCAGTAGGACATGTTCCATTAGTTTTTATAGATAAGTAAAACTGAGGGTCATAAGCCATGAGTGGAAATGAATGTTGTCTATGATCTTATCTACTGTAAAAAGCAGCAGTGGTTATTAACCATAATGACCTCATAAGCTTATAACCATTTTCCCACATAAATGAATGAGGCACCAAGGTTTACCTGGTGTCATTTACCCAGTACAAAGATCAACTTCAATCCCACATCAAACTTGTAAAAAAAGATAGATAAAAGACAGAAGATACAATGCAGCTACCAAAAGGCACATATCTGTCTGAAATGACTTCTAGAGCTATCTCCTTATTCATTTGGTAATCAGTTACCTCACAAATGTGCCAGACAACAAGGAAAACATCAGTACTTGAGTCATACTAATGTGGTAAGGAAGGAAAACAATCAGAAAATGTCACTGATTTATTGACAAAAATCATTTTGACAAGGTGAGAATTTGCAGGAGCACTGGGCAGGTCAGTGAGTGTACCAAGAAATTTATTTCTTTTTTTCCAGTTGGGCAGTATGGCAGAATAAGGTGAATCAGGAAAATTCCTTCTTGTGTTTTGACTTTAAGAAGAGGTATTTAGCAAAATTGTGAATTGCATTGTTTGCGTTTCGCCATGATTCTCATTCATACCAACATGTTCAATTTTGGATTCGTCAGTCTTCCAATAGCCTTCTGGGTTATCCATGTGGTCTTTATTAAACTTTAGATAGGTAGCAATCTTCTTCTTGGAGAGTGGTGGCTTTCTCCTTGCAACATTGCCATTCACACTATTTCTGTTGTGTTATCCTGATTGTGAACTCATGAACATTGGCATTAACCAATGCAAAGGAGGCCTTTAGATCCTTAGACAATGCCCTGTGACCTCCTGAAATATTACATACCTTGCCCTTAGAGTGATCTTTGTTGGTTGACCACTCCTGGGGAAAATAACAATGGTGTTAAATTCCTTCCTATTCTACTCAACCTTCCAGCATCACTGTAAATGAAAGAAACCCATTTAAATAGACATATAAAATGAGTGAGTCTGCACATTTGCTTGTATTTGAACATCAAGCCAAATGGAGCCTCAGAAACATTCCTCACATGTGAATTCCAGAGATTACAAGGCAGAAAATAAATTAAACAATTTGCTGCATCACAGGGTTTTGCAATAGCAAATAGGCAGGCACCATAATTTCCTTATTATCTCTACAGGTTTATATGGAGTAAGGCATGTAGACATGCATTCTGGTGTGTTGAGACTGTTAGGATTTTTCCATTTAAGTTTTGAGTGACACTTTAATTAAATTAAGTGGCAGAGATTTTAGAGTCATTGCAGACATGTAGTCAAACTGTCAGGGGTGCCATTATACTGTACATGCAAGGGTCTGGGACAGAACTCATCTAATAGGCCAATCCTCAGTCTTAGGCTCTCATTGTATTAGTCATTTGTAAACTCTGTTACTAACAGAACATTATCGATATGTATTTTATAACATTTTACCAAATGTAAAAAATTAGCAACACATATGACATATCATGTCAACCTAAATACAAAACATCACTAGTGTATAACTTTTACATTTCAAGCCAAATGTAAAAGATTAGCACCTCATAATTTGTAACACTGCAAACCAAATACAACAAATTATCCTGTTAACTTCATGCAAAACAAATATGGTAAATAACAGGTCATATGTTAGTGTGAGGTTTTACAAAATCCACCTTCAAACTTTCACAGTTATGAAATTCACAAAGTTAAAATAATCTGCCAAATCACAAAATACACTTCATGTGCCATATCCCATTTGATGGACAAAATTGCAAGACTGTTTAGTCTTTCTTGGTGCATCATTAAATATAAGTAAGTCATTTCTCATGGCTTTCAGATCATTATCTTTAAAAGGACTGCTTTGCTAGTCTCTGAACAATAACTGAAATTTCGCTGTGGTGAGAGACCACTTTTATCAGGTGTTACACTAGAAATAGGGACCTGACCTGAATAATGGTCTGCTTAGTTCAGTTGCTCTTGCTGGTATTGTTACTGATGCTGCCATTATGAAAACAATGTATTTCTTTAAAGAACATTCTGGGCTCCTCAGAAGCCAAGGGACCCCACACCATTGACGTCCTTACAAACTGTATTAACTACCATATGTAAAATCAACACATGTCAGATTTTGTACTCCTGAACATTTGTTTAATTTAATATGGGTTTGTGTGGCATTATCCAATACTGTACTTGGATAAATGCAGAGCGACAACTCTAAGCAGGAAATCATGAAATGATTGTAGTCCTGTAGTGTCCTTATGTGCTGGAGCATTAAGAATAGCAGAGACATGAGTTTCATCTGGCAGCTAGCCCTCTGAAGCAATTGTATATCCTAAAAAATGTAGTCTATCTAAAATGTCACTTTTCAAAGTCAAGCTTTATTGCAGCTTTTTCAATCCTACATAGGACAGAAGTCAAATTATTGTAATGCCCCTCTACTGAAGTTCCATACACTGTACACTTTAAAGACTCTTTAAGATGGTGCTCATTATCTTTTGAAAAGCTGTGGGAACTAAATTGAGTCCATAGGGCACTCTGACATACCTGTGTTAGGAAGAGACAGGGGGTTTGACAAAGCACAATACCTTTCTCCCCTCACCCAGGTGAAGTCCATTGGCTCCGAAGAAAGGGGGCAGGCAGTGATGATGTGTCCCAGTTCACCGCACTTAAAACAGTGGAGGACACTGGGGAATCTCTCTTTGGGTCTAGCCGGAGGCTCAGGGGAGCTCTGGGTTAGCGACATGTCCCTGTCGGGCTAAGCGAGCAGACCACTCAGACCTCTCCGTCCGAGATGCCGCTTGGTGGCACTCTATAACTTCTATCAGGGTGTCCATGTTGGAATAGGACTCTCTACGAACCCACTGGGCGAGATGGTCGGGCAGTGCCATTACTCAGGCCTCACACGAGATCTGCTCTACAACCTGTCGTGCACTATTAATGTCAGGGCATAGCCACCTACCTATTTTGCCCCAAATTTCAAAGGCTTGTCCCCTAGCAGGACGATCGGAGTCAAATCTCCACTGCCTCCATTCCCTCGCCTGCTGGTTCAAGGTAATGCCATAGCGTCGTAGTATTTCCAGCTTCAAGCTGTCATATATAGAGGCATCCCTTTCGGGTAGATCATGATAAGCCTTTGAGGTACCGCGTATGTTTGCCCACTCCAACCTCAGCCAAAGGTTACGCAGAGCGATGCGCTCAAATACCAGGAAAAAGGATTCAATATCGTCCCCCTCGGCTAAAGCAACTAGTGGAGGAGGTGGAGGTCGAGTGGCCTCCGGTTTTACTTCCTCTACAGCAGCAAAATGAGCCTCTGTTTCTGCCAACTGTGTCCGGGTATCTCCGAGCTGCATTTTTAACATCTGCAGTTCCGTCAGGATAGTTCCAAGCACAGTATTGAGGTCCTGTTTTTCCGACATCGTTCGAACAATCAATCCTGCCGACTATGCCAATCTGTGAAGGAATAAACACAGAAACTCAGGTTAAGAGTTAAGACCGTATACTGGGTGTAGCGTCTAGTACAAAATAAAGGTCAAGTTCAAAGCAAAACATTTGACAAAATAAAGGTCTCTCTCTGGTTCTTTTAAACAAAAAACAAAGGAAGTGCAATTAACGGTGAGGAGGTGAAGGCTGAAACTGACGTCAAACGAAGTGGTCAGAAGTGACGTCAGGAATGGGGTTGATGGACTGTACTCATCGGGGCCGTCTGGAACATAGCGTCCCCACGGAGCCAGCTGAGGAGTTTTTTATCGGAACGGGACGTGATGACCGGTATGGCCAATTTATTCTGTCGTTTTTCTGTGGAGTTAAGGAACAAAAAGCATTAGTACCTCATCTTATCCCCCTGTCTTTCGATCTTTCACACACGATCGAGCCTTTTAACTGTCCCCTAACATCCCCTAACCCTCATCAATTTTTTTTTTTTTTATTAGTCAAAGTGCAGCATCTGCAATGGGGCAGTGCAGACATGGTTAGACAAAGGAGGACAATGCAGTTGCAGGAGTGCCAGAAGGCAAAGGGACACAGATTGTACCATCATGGCAGTAACAGTGGTTCCCAAATTAGCCTTTTATAGTTTCAGTGGTGCTCCCTGTGATGCAGGATTTTCTCCAAACCAGTTTCTTTTAATTGGACTTGTACTCCTAAGTAAGTTGTTATTTCTCTTTTTTGGTATCAGTTCAGGCTCTCCAATCCAATACACATTGATCATTTATTTTTACTGAATGAAGAAGGAATGTGTGTGTTAGATGCATATATATATATTTTATTTATAGCTTTTTTATTTAAACCAGTATATACTAATAAAAACACAAGTAGATAGCAGTGAAAGAGCTGTCCTTTGATAATTCATTGTTACTGAGCCTCAGGTTTGCTTTCTTATCATCAGTTCTCAGTATTTCGATACAACTAATTGAGCAATTTGAAAGAAAAAAAAAAAGAAATAACAAAGTTGTTCTGCCCCACATCTTGTTAGCTGTTACTGTTATTTGCTGAGCTGTGCTCACCCTTCATCTTGTCATTTATTAACACACCAGTCATTCACGAACCACACTCACAGTGGTACTATAAAAGTCTATGAAACTCCCATAAAGCACGTAGGTCCCATAATAAACATCTGAATACAATACACCCCATGAGTCTCACGTAGGTACCCCTTTATCTCTTGTTTCGGTCACATGCGTATCACTTGCTTTGTAAGTGTCTTTTAAAGCTTCACTGTTTAATGTTTACTGTCTGCTATGTATTGCTTTGTAAACCATTCTTTATTGTCTTTTGTTGTGCACCTGTAAATACCTGTATGTTTCTTTTGTACATATTTCAGTTTACAATGAGGTACAGTACAGGCCAAAAGTTTGGACACACCTCCTCATTCAATGTGTTTTCTTTATTTTCATGACTGAAGGCATCAAAACTATGAATGCACACATGTGGAGTTATGTACTTAACAAAAAAAGGTGAAATAACTGAAAACATGTTTTATATTCTAGTTTCTTCAAAATAGCCACCCTTTGCTCTGATTACTGCTTTGCACACTCTTGGCATTCTCTCGATGAGCTTCAACAGGTAAGTCACCTGAAATGGTTTTCACTTCACAGGTGTGCCTTATCAGGGTTATTTAGTGGAATTTCTTGCTTTATCAATGGGGTTGGGACCAGCAGTTGTGTTGTGCAGAAGTCAGGTTAGTTGGACGATCATTTATTTTTCAACAGGACAATGACCCCAAACACACCTCCAGGCTGTGTAAGGGCTATTTGACCAAGAAGGAGAGTGATGGAGTGCTGTAAATGGTCATGAAAATAAAGAAAACACATTGAATGAGGAGGTGTGTCTAAACTTTTGGTCTGTACTGTACGTCCTGTAAAAGCCTACAAGAAAGCTCGCCCCTTGTTGTTTTTATGTGGATGTGCCGAGTTGTTTAAGCTCTCTGCGGCCGCGTTGCATGAACAGCGTAGAGTGAGGCTGAAAAAAAGTAAAAAAAATTAAACATACAGCAAAAATAATAAATGTTTCTGAATTGTTCATACATCACATATGACTATAACATTAATGAACTTTTATTAAAGCACAACAAATGAAGGCCAGATAATTCAAGCAATTAGATCAATAATAGGTAAATGAGATTAATTGATTGTGAAACAAGTTGAAACAAATACCTGCAGTTTGGGGGTGGAGGTCTGAACCTGAGAGCCTGAGTGCACTATGGTGTTTGTCCAATTATGGCATGCCAGTTTGAACCAAAGTCCAGAGCTAATTTCTGATACCAGTCCATCCCTGATTACCTATCATTAATGCCAATGAGGAGCACTTCTTATCAAAAATGCTATGGCAAGTTATATAATTAGGTCAATAGTGCAATATGAAAGACTGAACAGTCTAATACTGATGCCTCTTGAAAGTGAGACCCTTCAGCAACAGGATTTTGCACGAATTATAAAGAATTTTGCTATTAAGAACACTGGAATACAAAAAACTTATGAAGGTAGGGACATATACTGTATTTTAATATTGTGTCAGTTTTGTGCTGTGCATTCACTTTAGGTTTTGTGGATGTTGGGGTTGACTGGCCAGACAGCATCAGGCTAATGTGTAGAGTATTAGAAGAGACCTCATTGCTCATATTGTTTTATTTGCAGCTGATTCACACTGCTTATTCCTTCAGTCACTGTTGCTGCTTCATATTGTTGATCTAAAAGCCAGATCGGTGTTGCATAGTGCACATGTCTATAGCTCATAATATACAGTTAAGTCCATAAATATTTGGAGAGAGACAACTTTTTCTAATTTTGGTTCTGTACATTACCACAATGAATTTTAAATTAAACAACTCAGATGCAGCTGAAGTGCAGACCTTCTGCTTTAATTCAGTGGGTTGAACAAAAAGATTGCATAAAAATGTGAGGCAACTAAAGCATTTATTTAACACAATCCCTTTATTTCAGGGGCACAAAAGTAATTGGACAAATTAAATAACTGGAAATAAAATGTTCATTTCTAGTACTTGGTTGAAAACCCTTTGCTGGCAATGACAGCCTGAAGTCTTGACCTTATGGACATCACCAGATGCTGGGTGTCCTCCTTTTTAATGCTCTGCCAGGCCTTTACTGCAGCGGCTTTCAGTTGCTGTTTGTTTGTGGGCCTTTCTGTCCGAAGTTTAGTCTTCAACAAGTGAAATGCATGCTCAATTGGGTTAAGATCAAGTGACTGACTTGGCCATTCAAGAATTTTCCACTTCTTTGCTTTAATAAACTCCTGGGTTGCTTTGGCTGTATGTTTTGGGTCATTGTCCATCTGTATCATGAAACGCCGCCCAATCAATTTGACTGCATTTAGCTGGAATTGAGCAGACAGTATGTCTCTGAACACCTCAGAATTCATTCGGCTGCTTCTGTCCTGTGTCACA
This sequence comes from Polypterus bichir lapradei, assembly GCA_026402145.1. Lineage (NCBI taxonomy): Eukaryota > Metazoa > Chordata > Cladistia > Polypteriformes > Polypteridae > Polypterus > Polypterus bichir. Next base: position 59,450,751 of record JANRMT010062818.1, on the reverse strand, counting down.
TCATCAATAAACACTAGTGTCCCAGTGCCACTGGCAGCCGTGCACGCCCAAGCCATCACACTGCCTCCACTGTGTTTTACAGATGATGTGGTATGCTTTGGATAATGAGTTGTTCCACGCCTTCTCCATACTTTTTTCTTGCTATCATTCTGGTAGAGGTTGATCTTGGTTTCATCTGTCCAAAGAATGTTTTTCCAGAACTGTGCTGGCTTTTTTAGATGTTCTTTAGCAAAGTCCAATCTAGCCTTTCTATTCTTGAGGCTTATGAGTGGCTTGCACCTTGCAGTGCACCCTCTGTATTTACTTTCATGCAGTCTTCTCTTTATGGTAGACTTGGATATCGATACGCCTACCCCCTGGAGAGTGTTGTTCACTTGGTTGGCTGCTATGAAGGGGTTTCTCTTCACCACGGAAATGATTCTGCGATCATCCACCACTGTTGTCTTCCGTGGACATCCAGGTCTTTTTGCGTTGCTGAGTTCACCATGGTGACTTTAATTTTCATATAGATAATCAGTGTGACCAAAAAGTAAAAGAATTCATGAACCTCCTGGACTCTTTTGATTTGAGACAGCTCGTTAATCAGCCTACACATAAAGCAGGTCATATGTTAGACTTAGTGATTACTAAAGGACTTAAAGTTGATATACAGTAAAGCAGGTCATTGATAAGGGTCTATCAGACCATTTTCTTCTACTTTTTAATATAGAAATAATGATAGAAAACACTCATGAGAAGCACATTGTTAAAAAACACTTCTTTGACTCATCAGCAGCTTTAAAACTTACAAACATTCGAAGCAATCAGTCCGTTTATAGTGCCAACTATAATAGCGAGGATAATGTAAATAGTAAGGTGGAAAGATTTAATACTAAAGCGAGAGCTGCTGCTGACATAGTTGCACCTGAAAAGACAGTTAAAAAATCTTCTAGCATTATTATACCATGGTAGACCCAAAGAGTGTCCGATTTAAAGAGAACATGCCGTAGAGCTGAATGTAAATGGAGGAAGACTAAACTAACTATCCACTATGAAATATTAAAAGTTAAAATAACAGAATACAATAACACAGTCCGTCTTGAGAGGCGCTGCTATTTCTCTAAGATTATAAATAACAATGCTAGTAATCCCAGAGTCTTATTCTCTACGATTGATCGTCTGCTAAACCCAGGTAACTCAAAGGAATGCCTCCTAAGTACTTCCAGTAAAACCTGTGAGGCTATTGCTGTATTTTTCAATCAAAAAATTAATGATATTAGAAATAACATAGTATATCTCCCCAACACTAAGGATCCTCCTAAACCCCAGCATTCCATTATAAACAAATTAAACTCTTTCACTAGGATAGATTTACCTGATTTACATAAAATAATTTCTCATTTGAAACCCTCCACCTGCGTCCTTGACCCAATACCAACAAATTTTTTCAAAGAAGTATCGGGCGTGCTAATTGATAATATTCTTGACATAGTTAATTCCTCTTTAGATACGGGGGTCTTCCCAGACTGTCTTAAGACTGCTGTAGTTAAACTCCTACTTAAGAAACATAATCTCGACCCCTCGGCTCTTGAAAATTTTAGACCCATTTCTAACCTGCCTTTCTTAAGTAAAATTCTGGAGAAGGCAGTCATTATGCAGTTAAATGACCACCTCAATAAACATGCTATTCTTGACAAATTTCAGTCGGATTTTAGAACAAATCACAGCACAGAAACTGCACTTGTTAAAGTAGTAAATGACTTGCAGGTAAATGCAGACAGAGGCCATTTATCTGTTCTCATCCTCTTAGATCTGAGTGCCGCATTTGACACCATTGATCACAACATTCTTAGAAATCGCCTTGGTCAATGGGTGGGCCTCTCTGGCAGTGTCTTAAATTGGTTTGAATCCTACCTGGCAGGGAGAAAATTCTTTATTAGTTGTGGTAATTACAACTCAAAGACACATGATATCCGATATGGTGTTCCACAAGGCTCTATCCTGGGTCCGCTGCTCTTCTCAATCTACATGCTCCCGTTAGGTCAGATTATCTCAGGGCACAACGTGAGCTATCACAGCTATGCTGATGACACAGAGCTGTATTTATCAATAGCGCCTGATGACCCCGATTCTCTTGATTCGCTAACACAATGACTGACTTGTATCTCAGAATGGATGAATAGTAACTTTCTCAAGTTAAATAAAGAGAAAACTGAAATCTTAGTGATTGGCAATAATGGATACCATGAGGCTATTAGAAATAAACTGGATACTTTAGGATTAAAAGTCAAGACGGAGGTAAAAAGCTTAGGGGTAACTGTTGACTGTAATCTAAATTTTAAATCGCATATTAATCAGATCACTAGGACAGCATTTTTTCACTTAAGAAACATAGCAAAAGTTAGACCTCTTATATCATTGAAAGATGTTGAGAAATTAGTTCACGCGTTTGTTTTCAGTTGACTAGATTACTGTAACGCACTCCTCCAGGACTACCCAAAAAAGACAAATCATTTGCAACTAGTGCAGAATGCAGCTGCTAGAATCCTAACTAGAAAAAGAAAATCTGAGCACATATCTCCAGTTTTGATGTCACTACACTGGTTACCTGTGTCATTCAGGATTGACTTTAAAATTCTGCTTATGGTTTATAAAGCCTTAAATAATCTCGCCCCATCTTACTCGTATATATCGGAATGTCTGACACCTTATATTCCAAATCGTAACCTCAGATCCTCAAATGAGTGTCTCCTTAGAATTCCAAGAACAAAACTTAAAAGAAGTGGTGAGGCGGCCTTCTGCTGTTATGCACCTAAAATCTGGAATAGCCTGCCAATAGGAATTCGCCAGGCTAATACAGCGGAGCACTTTAAAACACTACCGAAAACACATTACTTTAGCATGGCCTTCTCATAACTTCACTGTAATTAAAATCCTTATACTCTGTATATCCAACTCATTATAATAACTATTCATGGTGGCTCTAAAAACTGTACTAACCCCTACTCTCTCTACTGTTTCCTTTTCCGGTGTCAATTTGGTGGTGGCTTGCGCAAACATTATCCGACAGGGGCGGCACGGTGGCGCTGCTGCCTCGCAGTTAGGAGACCCGGGTTCGCTTCCCGGGTCCACCCTGCGTGGAGTTTGCATGTTCTCCCCGTGTCTGTGTGGGTTTCCTCCCACATTCCAAAGACATGCAGGTTAGGTGCATTGGCGATCCTAAATTGTCCCTAGTGTGTGCGCCCTGTGGTGGGCTGGCCCCCCGCCCAGGGTTTGTTTCCTGCCTTGCGCCCTATATTGGCTGGGATTGGCTCCAGCAGACCCCCGTGACCCTGTAGTTAGGATATAGCAGGTTGGATAATGGATGGATGGATTATCCGACAGACCTAAGCCACCATGAAACAAAATGAACTGCCTCAAACCAAATGCCAATTTATTTTTTATACCATATGCTGACTCACTGCTGTTAAGAGTGTAGTAAAGCAGAGGATGATGTTTATGGGTGAGTAAAAGTAATTAGTTACTGTTTCTTATTAGTAGAGATTTACCACTATGATTAAGTAGGTGTGATTTTTGTCTTTGATGCTGTTAAACACTAGTTATGATTAATAGTAATTATAATTCAACTATGAACAATTTTAAATGATCTCTGTAACATCACCAGATTTTCCTTCTAGAGCTTTACCTTATACTATGTAAGACATAATTAAATTTTGTGCTGCTTTAGCGTAGGCTTTTCTCACATGTTGGTATGCATTCCCAAGCGATTCCTAAAGCTGAAGTCAGACATGAGTGTAATACCATCCTATATATTTAAATATATTTTTTGAATTTGGTATTGACTTGGTACTGAAATGTAAGTTCTTGTGACATCTCTAATTACCAAGCACCGCTGTTGGTGATGCCTCCTGTAATACAGAGTCCTGCTGCAAACTCTGTGTATACACATTTGATGTCAATAAGAGCATCAGGTGAAGGTTTTCGAGATAAGAAGGATATGCAAATCTAGTCAAATTTAGGCCAGAGAAGTGAGGATAAGGTTTCCACCTAGCTACCAGTGTTCAATAGCTTTGCTTACATTGGCAATGGGAAGGGGGGAGGGCTTGTGGTGCAAAAAAACTAAGATAAATGTTTTGCTTTTCTTTCTGAATGTAATTTTAGACTTAGCCAGGTGGGCATCTGCAGTGCACTTATTTAAGAAATGCCAAGGATGGGTGGGATTGTGACACACACTGATGAAATTAATAAAAACACAGAAACTCAAAGAGTGCTTCAGGTCATGTCTAGTTTACTGTCAGGTGTACAATGAAATTCTTACTTGCATTGTTGCCCCATGAAACCCACCAGACTGACGTCCAGGACACACGTGTAAAAGCACCAAGATTTCTTTAATATTTGTTTTCAAATAAAGTGCACAAAGCACCGCACTCTCCACAATTCTCCAACAATAATCAATACAATAAATCAATAATACAAATAAACAATCCTCCACTCCCAGCAACTTCGTCACCTAGCCTCCCAATTCCGGCTCCCTTTGCTGGGTCTTCACCAGTCCTTTAAATAGTCCATGACCCGGAAGTATTTCTCCTGGGTTAAACGCCATATCATCCTCCCTCAAGTAGCCCGGAAGTACTGTGGGCTTCCGTCCTTGTAACTCCGAAGTACTTCCAGGTTGTCGTAACAGTAGGAGTCCCCAGGTTCTTGGTGAGCTCCCCCTGGCGGTACCCATGGCACCCAACAGGACTGAGGAGACGGACTCCACATCACAGGATGCTTTGAGGGAATCCGGGGAACCGTTGCCGTCCAGGGGAGCTGCCACTTAGCGTCCCGGGGGATGCAGTGCCCTGAAAAGGCTGCCTTCTTCCATTCTTTTCTTTCAGGGACGTCCAGGCCGGACTGAACCGCCGGCCATCCCTCACAACACATAATGTAAACACAACAAATAAACCCTTTCATTTTGAAACATATTCATTATATGTAATTGGAGATTTGACTTCTTCACATACAGAAACCTCAGAAATTGATGGGCATTTTCTGCAAACAATAAATTTTTTCTCATATACCACTCTTCTTTAAAGACAGGTTTAGTGCACTAACACCAATTTACAAATACAAAACAGTAGCAGAAATGTGTATAACCATTAGTCATTTACATGTATATCCACATGAATGTATCAGTAACCATAGACTTTGAGTAAAATGTAATAAAAATCACATTACAAAAGATCCAGATAACACAGATGCCCAGGCACTGACGTCATGGTGGCAGGCAGTGAGCTTTTCATTGATGGATTTGCATCTGGGAGCAATTTTCAAGTAGAGCTTGGTGTCATCAGCGTAGGAGTAGAACAGAATAATAGAATTAATGTTTTTCCCCTGTGCTTGGGTGATAAATTGGAGTCCAGGGATATATTGGATGATGCTAGGATAAGTGAGAAAGTCACTGCATTTCTGGTTTGAAATTGTAAAACTTGCAGTGAACACCTTTCCAAAGTTCTTTACACTTCAAGAATAACTGTGTGCATATTGTTGCAGCTGAAGCAAAACTTGATTTAGTGCCATATTCTGTGTCATGTAAATAATTAGCTGTTTTAAAACTGCAGTTTTACTGATCTATTGGCCCCACTTCTGTTCATGTATGTTGCTGCAGATATTTGTTTCACAGATTTTGTATGTAAAAATTATTTCACACATTTCTGGTATATGTGTTTATATAACAGAGCTTTAAGGAAAGAAAACTTTGGATCTATATATTTGCCTATATTTAAATACAGTAAGGTATGCAGTGCCAGGACTACAAAGGCAAGGAAAAGCTTGGATTAGGAAAATACTGCAATTCAATGGTTGTGGTTGTGTGGGAATGTGTGTAGGCAGCAACTAGGGAGTTCTGTGGGTCATATTTGTTTGAACAGGAGGATCTAAAGTTATGGTAATGCTGGACAGCAGAGAACTGAGTGTTTCTTGAATAAAGCAGTTTGAGGATCCAGTGATAGAGGTAATATGGGTGAGCTGTCATTGCATCATTGAACTGATAAAGTTCTTGAGAAGCAGTTACTCCACAGGCACAGATAGTCCTGTGCTCTATTGTTATGAGTGTTGTGTGAAACACTAAGAGTGACTGGCCCTTTATGTGTGTATAGGAAATCAGAAGTATGCGGCAACTCATACCAATCAGAAAGAACATGAGCTACTAGCAGAGTAAGAAACAGGAAAAAGGGAACATTCAGGGATGTGACACAGAGAGTCATTCGGTTCTAGTGGTAGAGCATGTGGGACAGTGGGTCACTTGAGGACCCCCCAACTAGCGTCCAAAACCCATATTGTTAGAAGAAGAGTGACAGTTAGGATTTCCTTTATTTCTGTTACTTTATTGTTTTGAATTCTCTCACTATTTATCACTCCCCATGCTTGTTTGGCCTATTGTTTTTGGTAAAGAATCTGTTTTTGAACTGTTTGTTCCATATACTGCGTATATGAAAGAATGTGGCCATAGTATTGAGGAGCAGGAAAGAGTAAGAGTATTAGATGTGTTTTCATGCATTAATTCTAAATATTCTGAATGGGTAGGCCATTTATTTGTACAATGGGAGTTCATGGTTGTCATTATTACAGATGTGCATATACCACTGCAAGTAGTGCTTGATGTTCTGCTAACAATCATTAACAAGTCTGCATCTGGATGGTATTTTTATTGTGGATGGTTACTTTAATCAGGCAAACCTCAAGTCTGTGTGAATTCAGCCAATGTTTAAAAAGTGTAAACACTCTGGACCATGTCTATACAAACATTAAAGATGGATACAAAGTCTTATCCTCCCCACACCAGTCAGTCAGATCATCTATCTTTGTTTTGAACCCCAGTTTATAGACCTCTGATTGCCAAGCACAGTATTTTCCAGCCAGAAACTCTGGATAACTAAAGAGGTCCAGAACCTGCTGATACATCCTACAAGTTTGATGTCACTGAAGCTTACAATGTTGCCATATCCAGTTGGGGTAGGGGCATCAAAGTGCCCAAGCATAATATTGAGTACCACTTCAATAGCATGAACCCTCAACGAGTATGGCAAGGAAAGCAGAGAAACACTGACTTCAGAAGCAAGAACAATTATTCCATAAGCACTGACAAGAAAGCCCTTCAGAGAGATGTCAACAATGCCCAAAACATCACAGGGACCCAAATACCTACACTGGAGGACATATAAAACAGGTGCTACATGCAAAAACTTGAGTAGATTTGAATGTATAGTTACACCTGTGGATTATATAAATAGACAGATGTGTATTTACAATATATAAATATATGTTTATTTTATTCCTATGATTATGATCACTACTGTTTTTCATCTTATTATGCTTTTGTGCAATATTACTTCCATTATTTTAAGTATTATCACTTTATTACTCAATTTTTATATAACTATACAGCAGATTTATATTTAATATGCCTTTTTATTTGTGCATTTTATAAAAAAAGCAGGGAGACATAGTGAATTTTGCTGTAGTTGATTCAATAATAATAAAGGCATTCTATATTATCTCCTTCAAGGGGTGTCTTCAGGGCTGAGAATGGAGTACAAAAACAGGTTAACCATACATCACATCTAATTTATTCCTCCATGCACCCATAATGTTGGCTCCCATAAGAAACTAACCTGGCCCAGTCTTGTGATTATATATATATTGTGATTGAGCTGGGTTTCAGCGTGATCAAACCCCAACACGAACACACACCCAGTCCCAGGTTCAAATAAGGGATGGTTTATTAATCAAAAAATAAAAAAGTAACACAAAGTTCTCTCTCTCTTCCACAATTCACTCCACAATACCTGTCCTCTCACCACTACACTATCCTTCTTCAGCTGAGTGTTGCCATCCTTTCTCCCAGCTCCAACTTGCTTGGATAAGGGAGTGTGGCCCCTTTTATTGAGGACCCATGAGTACTTCAGGTGCCAGGGCCACTGCCTAATGGAAGTACCTCCTGGTCATATAGAAGTCCCATAACTGGCGAGCAAATCTCCCTGTAGTGCACCCTTGTGGCACCCATGCATCCCAGCAGAGCTGTGCTACCAGACTACAGCTCCCAAAATGCCCTACTCATTCCGCACTGGTCACTGCTATCCGGGGTTACTGCCATCTAATATCCTGAGGGAATAAGTAGTCCCCAGCGTCATCGTCTTCCTTTGGTGGGCTATCCATACATCCCTTCTTTCCCTTCAACTGCTTTCTCATTTTTTTTTATTTTTAATAAATCTGCAAAAACCTCAAGTAAACTTTTTTCATGTTGTCATTATGGGGTGTTCTGCGTAGAATTCTGAGGAAAAAAATGAATTTAATCCATTTTGGAATAAAGCTGTAACATAACAAAATGTGGAAAAAGTGATGCGCTGTGAATACTTTCTGGATGCACTGTATATACACATATATATATCTATATTATATAAAAAAATCTTGGGTCGAGACATGATCATATCAGAGAGACACTTTGACGTCACGCGAGACTAGACATTACAGCCATAGGAAGCAAGACCCGTGAAAAGGTGACTTTTGCACATCACGCCCTACTTACAAACAATTTAAAACAAGTTCACAGACATCTAACCTCACAGTTGTTGGAATGCTTTTGGCAGACACACTTCATGTGCTCCCACCTTTTAAAAATGTTATACGTTCTAGATGGCTCATGAACAACTAAGTGAAGAAGTAAGAGCAGCGCGTTGAAAAGAGACACAAAAGCACTGGAGAGAAAAGAAGGCAAAAAAGGATGCACAAGAGAACAATAATAATCTATGTGCAAATTCAGAAAATAAGGAAAGTAATAATCAGCCAGGACGTCCCGCAAGACAATGCAATGAGACCAAAGGACAGCTGCTGTACAGGCTTTTAAATGATTGACATGCAGCACGAGAAGCAGAAAATGCAGCACGGCAGGAGAAGCAGTAAGCAAACAGGTGATCCATCTGCATCTCCAAAGCGTGTGTTCAGCCCCCATTCACAATGCAGTGACGCTAAGTGGCTGCCGCGTAGTGTGCCCCAGGGGGGAGGGGTAGGAAGCAAGCAGGGGGCAAAGCTCCCTAGTATACACACATACATATACATACCCCTACAGTTAGATCCATAAATATCTGAACAGAGACAACTTTTTTCTAATTTTGGTTCTGTACATTACCACAATGAATTTCAAATGAAACAACTCAGATGCAGTTGAAGTACAAACTTGCAGCTTCAATTCAGTGGGTTGAACAAAAACATTGCATAAAAATGTGAGGCAACTAAAGCATTTTTTAATACAATCCCTTCATTTCAGGGGCTCAAAAGTAATTGGAAAATTGACTCAAAGGCTATTTCATGGGCAGGTGTGGGCAAGTCCGTCATTATTTCATTATCATTTAAGCAGATAAAAGGCCTGGAGTTGATTTGAGATGTGGTGCTTCCATGTGGAAGATTTTGCTGTGAACAGAGAACATGCGGTCAAAGGAGCTCTCCATGCAGGTGAAAGAAGCCATCCTTAAGCTGCGAAAACAGAAAAAACCCATCCGAGAAATTGCTACAATATTATGAGTGACAAAATCTGCAGTTTGGTACATCCTGAGAAAGAAAGCAAGCACTGGTGAACTCAGCAACGCAAAAAGACCTGGACGTCCACGGAAGACAACAGTGGTGGATGATCGCAGAATCATTTCCATGGTGAAGAGAAACCCCTTCACAACAGCCAACCAAGTGAACAACACTCTCCAGGGGGTAGGTGTATCGATATCCAAGTCTACCATAAAGAGAAGACTGCATGAAAGTAAATACAGAGGGTGCACTGCAAGGTGCAAGCCACTGATAAGCCTCAAGAATAGAAAGGCTAGATTGGACTTTGCTAAAGAACATCTAAAAAAGCCAGCACAGTTCTGGAAAAACATTCTTTGGACAGATGAAACCAAGATCAACCTCTACCAGAATGATGGCAAGAAAAAAGTATGGAGAAGCCGTGGAAAAGCTCATTATCCAAAGCATACCACATCATCTGTAAAACACGGTGGGGGCAGTGTGATGGCTTGGGCGTGCATGGCTGCCAGTGGCACTGGGACACTAGTGTTTATTGATGATGTGACACAGGACAGAAGCAGCCGAATGAATTCTGAGGTGTTCAGAGACATACTGTCTGCTTAAATCCAGCTAAATGCAGTCAAATTGAATGGGCAGCGTTTCATGATACAGATGGACAATGACCCAAAACATACAGCCAAAGCAACCCAGGAGTTTATTAAAGCAAAGAAGTGGAAAATTCTTGAATGGCCAGGTCAGTCATCTGATCTTAACCCAATTGAGCATGCATTTCACTTGTTGAAGACTAAACTTCAGACAGAAAGGCACACAAACAAACAACAACTGAAAGCCGCTACAGTAAAGGCCTGGCAGAGCATTAAAAAAGAGGACACCCAGCATCTGGTGATGTCCATGAGTTCAAGACTTCAAGCTGTCATTGCCAGCAAAGGGTTTTCAACCAAGCATTAAAAATGAGCATTTTATTTTCAGTTATTTAATTTGCCCAATTACTTTTGAGCACCTGAAATAAAGGGATTGTGTTTAAAAAAATGCTTCAGTTGCCTCACATTTTTATGCAATCATTTTGTTCAACCCACTGAATTTAAGCTGAAAGTCTGCACTTCAACTGCATCTGAATTGTTTCATTTAAAATTCATTATAGTAATCTACAGAACCAAAATTAGAAAAAGTTCTCTCTGTCCAAATTTTTATGGACTTAACTGTACATATACATACACACACACATACATATACTGTACATACATATATACTGTATATATATTGTCACGCACGCGCGAGTAGGAGACCGCGGATGGATCTAAACACACCTGAAAAGGTATTCGCCGGCAGGGAATGGCGGGGTACTAATTCTCTCTCTTTTATTTCTTGCAGGAAGAAAGACGCTCCGCCGCCATAAATCCAACTTTGACCGCACTACGCTACTTCCGCCCTTCCTCCGCCATCTTGCCCTGACGTCATCACTCCCATCCTCCCTCACGGCTCCTTCCCAGCATTCCTACACTTCCGGCTCCTCCTTATTAAAATGGCCGCCGACGCCATGTTCGGCGTCGCGTATATGAACTAATGTTGTTTATATGTTTTGACCAACGTTTTCTTTTTGATTGTGGAGCAGCTACAATATACGGGGCCGGAAAACCCCAAACCTTTATGTTGCTTGTTGTTAACTCTTTTACAGTGGCGTAGTCGGCAGGATACAAGTCTGGAGATGACGGAAAGACAGGACCTGAATACCGTCCTACAGGGCATGAACGCTCAGCTACACGCTCTGCAGCTAGCCCAAGAAACTACCAATCGGGAGTTGGAGGCCACCAAGCGAGAGTTAGAGGCCACGAAAAACAAATTGGCCGAGGCCGAAAAAACAAAAGTAAGTCCTCCTAAACATAAACCACCTCCCCTGGTACCGATGTCTGAAGCTGATGACGTCGAATCATACCTGGGGATATTTGAAAGGACGGCCACCCGGAACGAGTGGCAGCGGTCCGAGTGGGCGTCCATTTTGGCACCCTACCTCAAGGGACCCGCACAGCAGGCTTATTATGACCTTCCCGAGGAGGAGGCCGCGGACTATGACCTCCTCAAGGCGGAGATCTTGGCCCGCTACGGCATCACACCGGGACAGCAGGCATCCGAGTGGCGGAATTGGCAGTTTGACCCCGACAAACCTGCCCGCGCTCAGGCCTTTGAATTTTGGGGCAAAATGGGCCGCTGGCTACGTCCAAAGGGACCCCAAGGCCGCAAGGTAGTGGAGCAGGCGGCCTGTGAAGGCCTTGTTAATGCCATGCCACATTCCCTCGCCCAGCAAGTCCGGAGACATCCTTATAAGGATATGCCAGGTCTCCTAGATGTACTTGAGCGTCAGCTCGCGGTTCTTCGAGTTGGGGGGTCAGAAAAGTCTGCTCGTGGGAACCGACAGGGACGGGTGGCCACCCCCGAGCCCTCTCGACGCGCTGCGGAAGCGCCAGCCAGGCCAAAAGAAAAACCGCTCTCTCCGCGCTGTTACAAGTGCGGGGAGGTCGGTCATCTCTTACCAATCTGTCCCCTGAATGTGGCGGCGGAGCCAATGGACTGCACCTGGGCAACTACGGAGAGGTACTGTACCCCGTCGCATCCCTTGGCGAGTCCAAATAAGGGGGAGGTGTTATTAAATGGGCATGCGGTGGTGGCTTTGTTCGATTCCGGCAGCAACATTACCATTGTGGCTCGCCGTTATGTGTTACCGCAACAATGGGTGAAACAATGTTTACAAGTCACTTGTGTACATGGAGGGACCAAGTCATATCGTTCCGCACAATGTTATATCACCTGGAAGGGGGAATTAACCAAATTAATGGTCGCGGTGTTACCTGAACCCCCCTATCCGGTGATTTTGGGACAAGACTGGTCAAAAAGAAACTGCGGTAAAACAAACACCGCTCCCGGGGCCGCGTTGGATCTAGTTATGAGGGGAAAAGGCAACCCTCCTGCGGTCTCCACGCCGTGCACTGGGGCAGGCCTCTCTGGCGCTGGCACCTCGGGGAGTGTTTCTACGGCTTTAGACCTGGACCCGGAAGAAGACGCCGGGGAAGGGACAAGCCAGGGGACTCAACCGGGGCCCAGGCCACAAAATCCTCTAGACAGTTTGGACCACCAATTCCGGTCCACACCAGCCTCATTTAAGAGGGAGCAGTGGAACGATGATTCTCTGCGCTTTGCCCGGAATGCAGTAGTCTGGCCCAATAGCTCACAAGCTGGGGATTCCACTCCACACGAGCCCTTTTTTGTGCTAGAAAATGATCTGTTGTATCGGGTGGCAACTCACGAGGGCGAGGTGCGGAAATTGTTGCTGGTTCCGCGTACCTTCCGGCGGGAGGTATGCGAATTAGCCCATGCTCACCTCCTTGGCGCCCATCTAGGGGCCGAAAAGACCTTGGAGAGGATCAAGCTCCGTTTTTACTGGCCTGGGATTAATGAGGAGGTCCGCCGTTTCTGTCAATCCTGTCCGGAGTGTCAGATCCGCCAGATTCACAGGCGGGACCGCGCTCCCCTAGTCCCTATTCCCTTAATTGATATTCCTTTTGACAGAATAGGGGTCGACTTAGTAGGACCCTTAGAGCCCTCAAACCGTGGCTATAAATACATATTAGTTATGGTAGATTATGCCACCCGTTACCCAGAGGCGGTTCCCCTGCGCTCCGCTAATACTAAAAACATCGCACGGGAATTGGTTAATTTATTTTCTAGAGTGGGAATACCTAAAGAAGTCCTCACGGACCAAGGTACGCCTTTTACCTCGGATACGTTCAGGGAAGTAGCCAAATTACTCAGGATAAAGCACCTGAAAGCGTCGGTCTATCACCCTCAGACTGACGGACTGGTAGAAAGATTTAACCAGACGCTCAAACAGATGCTTCGCAAAGTAGTCAGCGCGGACGGTAGGGACTGGGATAAACTTCTTCCACTTGTGCTTTTTGCTTACCGGGAGGTACCTCAGGCCTCTACGGGCTTCTCCCCTTTTGAGTTGTTGTATGGTCGACAACCCCGAGGCATATTGGATATATTAAAAGAGGGCTGGGAAGCCGAGGCCCCTCCCTCCTCTAACGTGCTGGAGTACGTCGCGCAAATGCGTGACCGTCTCACAAAAATCAGACCCCTCCTAAAAGACCACGTGACTCGTGCGCAGGCAGCGCAGGCCCGGTGCTACAATCGCAACTCTGTTCTTCGGGAGTTCCGCCCGGGAGACCGAGTTATGGTACTCGTTCCTACCTCCCATTCCAAGTTACTCGCTCATTGGCAAGGACCATACGAGATTAAAGAAAGGAAGGGATTGGTCGATTATTTGGTGAAACAGCCCAATCGTCGACCAACCGAGCGGATCTATCATATAAATCTATTGAAACCCTGGAAAGATCGGGAGGAGCTTCCTGACTCCCATAGGTCCCTCTCCCTTTTTGCTGGTACGTCTACCCTTAATCTCGGTGACGAGCTAAGCCCCAAACAGCGGCAAGAGTTAACGAATGTGATCCAAGCCATTCCTGAAGTAGTGAGCGAGTTGCCTGGCCGGACCTCGCTGATTGCCCATGATATCGTAACAAACCCTGGAGTTGTCGTCCGGGAGAGGCCTTACAGACTCCCGGAGGCAAAACGTGCTGAAGTGGAATTGGAGGTACAACGAATGTTGGATATGGGCATTATTGAAGAAAGCCATAGTCCCTGGTCCAGCCCAATCGTTCTCGTTTCCAAACCTGACGGCTCCTGGAGATTTTGTAACGACTTTAGACGTTTAAACCAGGTGTCTAAATTTGATGCCTACCCGATGCCCCGCATCGATGACCTCATTGAGAGGCTGGGTACGGCTCAATACTTGACTACTCTGGACATGACAAAAGGGTATTGGCAAATTCCTTTAACGGAATCCGCAAAAGAGAAAACGGCCTTTAGCACCCCTAGTGGGCACTGGCAATACAAGGTCCTTCCATTTGGGCTGCATGGGGCTCCCGCAACTTTTCAACGTCTGGTGGATAGAGTGCTAAAACCTCACCAGTCCTATAGTGCCGCCTACTTGGATGACGTTGTCATCTATTCCGGTACCTGGAAGGAACATCTATTGCAGGTCTCAGCTGTCCTCACGACACTAGCTAAAGCCGGCCTCCGCATAAACCCCCGAAAATGTTTCTTTGGCTTAAAGGAGGCCAAATATTTAGGCTACCTGGTGGGTCGCGGACAGGTAAGACCACAGTGTTCTAAAATTAAAGACATCCTGGAATGGCCCCGTCCGAATACCAAGAGGCAGGTGCAAGCTTTCTTGGGGTTAGCGGGGTACTACCGCCGGTTCGTGCCCCGTTTCTCCGAGAGGGCCGCACCCTTGACCAGTTTGACAAAAAAAGGAGCTCCTTTATACGTGGTGTGGAATGATAGGGCCGAATACGCATTCAGTGACTTAAAAAACGCCCTTACAACGGCACCTATATTAAGGACACCCGATTTTGGGCTCCCGTTTATCCTCCAGACCGACGCTTCGGACACAGGCCTGGGTGCCGTGTTGAGCCAAAGTGTCGACGGTGTCGAACACCCCGTAATGTATCTAAGCCGGAAACTGTTGGACCGGGAGACCCGGTATGCGGCAGTGGAGAGGGAGGCCTTGGCCATTAAGTGGGCGGTGACCCATCTCCGTTATTACCTGTTGGGTCGCGAGTTCACTCTGGTGACAGATCACCCTGCACTTCAGTGGATGTCCCTACATAAGGAGTCGAATCCGCGGGTCACCAGGTGGTTTCTGGAGTTACAATCTTATAAGTTCACAGTCACTTATCGACGGGGCACCCTTCAAGCCAATGCCGATGCCCTCTCTCGTATCCACGACCTCTCGGTTAGGTCCGCCCGACCGAACGGTTCTGGGCTAAGGGGGGGGTATTGTCACGCACGCG
>JANRMT010062818.1:59421653-59434914 GCA_026402145.1 Polypterus bichir lapradei | reverse complement strand
ATATATATATATATATATACACAGTCATATGAAAAAGTTTGGGAACCACTCTGTGTTATCGTAGTCTTTCCCTCTACTTTACCCATTTTCTTCAAGGGTAAGTGTATTCGTCAAGTTCGTTATCGGGTTGGTCCACTGATGCACTTTAAGATGAATACACACATACATAGCTATACGCATACACACAGACCCTAACCACAGCAGTGCCCCATGAATGACACACGCACGCTGATTAACCTTTAGCACTTTAAACCACACAAGTGCTTTAAAAATAACACAGCCTGTCATTAAGCACTTTAAGAGACTTACTTATTATCAGCATAAACAACATATGATGTTTTAATGATATCTCAGACTTAAATATTACTTTTGGTCTACAAGAATACATTTAAACATACAAAGGCTCCACATTCTTGACTATAGGCCATTTATCAGCCAAGAATATCTTCTTTACGTACTGTTCC
Organism: Polypterus bichir lapradei; assembly: GCA_026402145.1. Classification (NCBI taxonomy): domain Eukaryota; kingdom Metazoa; phylum Chordata; class Cladistia; order Polypteriformes; family Polypteridae; genus Polypterus; species Polypterus bichir. Next base: position 59,434,450 of record JANRMT010062818.1, on the reverse strand, counting down.
CTACTATTGAGTGGAGCTCTCACTCGTGGCCTTAATAAACCTCGCAGCACAGAGGTAATGGCAAATCTCTGGCTGCTCCAGGTGCTCAAAGAAATCTAAGTTATTATTTCAATCACTCTATAGACATTAAGACAAAGTATAGAAAGTTAAAAGCAGCATGGTATTTACTACAAGAACAATAATAATACCACTGAAACAAAGAATAATAGAAAATAGGTACTGATAGGAAAGTCTGGATATACAGTATATAGTCTTTAGAAAAAGCTTATGAAAAAAGTAGAGATGACAAGGAATCAGTGATGTCAAGTATGAATGTCACAGTCTGCAAGGTGGCGCAGTGGTAGCTCTGCTGCCTCGCAGTAAAGAGACCCGGGTTTGCTTCCCGGGTCCTCCATGTGTGGAGTTTGCATGTTCTCCCTGCGTCTGCATGGGTTTCCTCCGGGTGCTCCGGTTTCCTCCCACAGTCCAAAGACATGCAGGTTAGGTGGATTGGCAATTCTAAATTGTCCCTAGTGTGTGCTTGGTGTGTGGGTGTGTGCCCTGTGGTGGGCTGGGGCCCTGCCCGGGATTGGTTCCGGCCTTGTGCCCTGTGTTGGCTGGGATTGGCTCCAGCAGACCCTGTGACCCTGTGTTCGGATACAGCGGATTGGAAAATGGATGGATGGATATTCATGAAAATGCTGTTAACTGACGATCGGATGAAAACTGGTCACACGTATCTTTATTTTCTTCTCTGACGTCATTCTTCCGTCGTCGCTGTTCCTCTTCTTCTTCTTCTGACGTTGCTTTCAAAATGAGGCATATTTATAGAGTTTTATGCCGTGGTTTCAGAACACATGATAGTTGCATGCACCTGATTGGCTGGCTGTTAACATGATAGATTAATTTTGCTCGAACTCTTTAATCTATCTTTTCCCAGATAATAAAGTTTTTTGATATTGCCTCATGTCCTACTTTTCCAGGCTGTAATACCAATTTAGCACTATGCTGTGAACAACTGTTATAAAAGTGAGATGTAAGGGAAGAGGATATGCCATTTTATTATAATGCCTCCTACATCTGAATTCATCTTGTTGGGACTAAGCAAATATAATAATAAAACTATAGAGAATCATTTGTAGATTTTATATACCATAACACTCCACCCCTATTTTGGTCAGACAAACTAAAGATGAACTGTGAGTCCTTCAAACCCTTGGCCGTCCGGGTTGGTTGTGTATTCCCATGCCCTACCAGTCACCTACTACTGCCCAAGTACTCAGTCCCTGAAGCAGATTTGGCTCACCAAGGACATTTGAAGTACTTCACAGCTCCTACAATTAGCAGAAAAAGAAAAAAATATCAGCAAATGCAGTTCTTATGCTAGGATCCCATCAGATATACTGCAAAATTTGCCATTGTCATTTCATAATGATTCTGTAAGCATTCTGAATCTTTGGCTAGTTGACTCTAGTAACTGTTATAAAAGTGAGGTGTAAGGGAAGAGGATATGCCTTTTTATTACAATGCCTCCTACATCTGAATTAATCTTGTTGGGATTGAGCAAAATATAATAATAAAAATATAGAGAAAAATGTGTAAATTTTACACACCATAACACCCTCTTAATTCTTTGGATTTTTGTTTATCATTGGCTGAGCTTTCAAAGTAGCAACTTCCTTTTAATATATGATATGCCTTATGGAAGCAGTAGTATTTCAGCAGTGACATTAAGTTTATTGGATTAACAGAAAATATGCAATATGCATCACAACAAAATTAGACAGGTGCATAAATTTGGGCATCCAAACAAAGATATTACATCAATGCTTAGTTGAGCCTCCTTTGGCAAATATAACAGCCTCTAGATGCCTCCTATAGCCTTTGATGAGTGCCTGGATTCTGGATGGAGGTATTTTTGACCAGTCTTCCATACAAAATCTCTCCAGTTCAGTTAAAATTGATGGCTGCCGAGCATGGACAGCCTGCTTCAAATCATCCCATAGATTTTCGATGATATTCAAGTCAGGGGACTGTGACGCCCATTCCAGAACATTGTACTTCTCCCTCTTCATGAATACCTTTGTAGATTTCGAACTGTGTGTTAGGTCATTGTCTTGTTGGAATATCCAACCCCTACGTAACTTCAACTTTGTGACTGATGCTTGAACATTATCCTGAAGAATTTGTTGATATTGGGTTGATTTCATCCAACCCTCGACTTTAACAAGGGCCCCAGTCCCTGAACTTGCCACACAGCCCCACAGCATGATGGAACCTCCACTAAATTTAACAGTAGGTAGCAGGTGTTTTTCTTGGAATGCGGTGTTCTTCTTCCGCCATGCAAAGCACTTTTTGTTATGACCAAATAACTCAATTTTTTCTCATCAGTCCAAAGCACTTTGTTCCAAAATTAATCCGGCTTGTCTAAATGAGAATTTGCATACAACAAGTGACTCTGTTTGTGGCGTGAGTGCAGAAAGGGCTTCTTTCTCATCACCCTGCCATACAGATGTTCTTTTGCAAATTGGGCTGAATTGTAGAACTATGTACAAATACACCATCTGTAGCAAGATGTTCTTGCAGGTCTTTGGAGGTGATCTGTGGGTTGTCTGTAACAATTCTCACAATCCTGCGCATATGCCGCTCTTGTATTTTTCTTGGCCTGCCAAACCAGGGTTTAACAGCAACTGTGCCTGTGGACTTCCATTTCCTGATTACATTCCTTACAGTTGAAACTGACAGTATAAACCTCTGAGATAGCTTTTTGTAGCCTTCCCCTAAACCAGACATGTGCAACCTACGGCCCGCGGGCGTACTGATTTTATACGGCCCGCGACGACTTTTCCAAATATCATTGAATCTAGCCCGTTAACCCTCTTGGTGATGCCCGTTTGTTCTTGTGGTATTGTTGGATTATTTTTGATAGTATGATGCGGCCAGTGCTTTCTGAAGTACTTTATATTGTGCTTCCCCCACTTTTAGGGCACGTCCTGAACTGTCACACGTTTAAAGTGTGCAAGAGCTCGTAGTCACGTAGTCGTTGACTCTGCTGCATCTCTCTGCTCTGCTGTCGTGTGTAGCATAGCGCAGTGTTTTCATGGTTTTTGCTCAACCCTATAGGGACCCGTGGTCACCACCAGGGGGCACCCCAATGCCTGTGGAGCCCAGGCCCTCAGCACTTCCGCCACACCTGGAAGTGCTGGGAGGAAGAAGAGTGCTTCCAGGTGTGCAGTCAGTACTTCCGCCATACCAGAGATAAGCAGTTCCATTCCCGGGCTAACCGTCTCCTCAGCTTTTTTTCACAGCCCAGAAAAACGCCCAGTGAGGGAAACCAGGCCTGTCACTAAAGGTCAGAAAAAAGTCCCACCCCTTCTGGTGTCAGGGACATAAAAACCAGAACACCAGGAAGGTGGCATCATTTTGATAGGATCTTGGAGGAGAGAGGAGCTCAGACGAGTGATTACCTGCTACATTAGCCATTTAGTCTACGATTGGTTCAGTTCTTTGAAGTCTGTGTTCATTTTTGGGACTGTTTCTGCTACCATTTGTGCTTTTTGAGTTATGAAGTAAATGGGGTTGGCAGGATGGTATCCCAGACTTTTGCATTGTCTTGCCTGCTTCCTGGCTGCCAGTCACATAAAGTTATTGAATGTTGAAGCCCAGATATGAATTGCTTTCTCTGTTTTATAGACAACTAGACAATAATAATCACTGATAAAATGTCACACTTATAATCACAGTCTTTCATTGTATGTGATAAAAAGAATTAAAAGACTAATTTAACTCAGATCTGCCTCACCATACTATGGGCTGTGTAAGCCCGTGCTGTTAAAAGCCCGGGGTCCTAGAAACTATTGAAATTGTCAGAAAATAAATTGAAATGTAGAGATGTCAGCTAATTGAAAGAAACTACTCAGGGCATCTCACTCCTAGGAGGATTTGTTTTGCCGATGTGCTCACAATGCTTGTGCATTAGTGGCAGGAGGAAAAGTAAAAGGGATACCGATTCGCCAATGTTTGAGGCTAAGCGACTTTGTCTTTCTTCTGAGGTTTTGTTTTGCTGATGTGCTGGCCTCGCTTGTGTTATTAGCGGCTAAGTGGGTTTTCTGTTTCCTCGGAGAAGGAGCCATTACCCCGACTCCACCTCTCACTTCCGGGCCGGACAGACAGACACACACTTCCATGCATAGACATTTATATATAAGATGCAGTGCAGTGTAATGAGTTCAGTTCAGATTTACTGTTTTGTGTACAAAGTAAAATGGAACTCTTACAGCATGTTCATGCTTCACCAACGTGCATACTGCCACTGAGTATGACTCTCCTTCCATAGGGTATGTAAAATAACAACACAGAACTTAACAGGTGTAAAGTAGGTGCCATCTAGGAAAGAAATAATTCTATGATTTGAATGTGTATTTGTCGTTTCAGTGGATCATCTGGCTAGTCAGTTCCCAGAGATCACTGCTCCCAGCTTGTTCCCACCTCCAAATCACTAACAAAAAGATTCCCTCTATGTAGTGTGTGTCTAAAGTGAATGACTGTTTGAGAATACATAGGAATACATTATTCTAAGATATTAAGGTTAATGTGTTTGTTTAGAAAAAAATTAATGTTAGACTTTAGTCATTCCTGTTTTGCTTTGTTTATATTTTTGCACACTATTTCAGGGCCTTTTAAATTTTATTTGAAGAAAATAATATTGCATTCTATCGAGTCAAATTTGTACAACAAATGACTTCATAGTCAAACTAGAAAAACGAAGTAAAAAAAAAAACAAAGTTAAAAGAAGAAAGCAGGAACAAAGAGGAACAAAACCTAAACAAAACAGATTTGAACCCAAGAGAAAGAGAGGAGAGCCAAGAGCATGGGCAAATTTAAGGGCAGTTTTAAAAATACTTTTGATGTTATTTCAGGGCAGCACGGTGGCGCAGTGGGTAGCGCTGCTGCCTCACAGTTAGGACTCCCTGCGTGGAGTTTGCATGTTCTTGCCGTGTCTGCGTGGGTTTCCTCTGACTGTCCAAAGACATGCAGGCTAGGTGCATGGCGATCCTAAATTGCCCCAAGTGTGTCTTTGGTGTGTGTGTGTGTGTGTGTGCCCTGTGGTGGGTTGGCGCCCTGCCCGGGGTTTGTTTCCTGCCTTGTGCCCTGTGTTGGCTGGGATTAGCTCCTCCCATGACCCTGTAGTTAGGACATAGCGGGTTGGTTAATGGATGGATGGATGGATTTTATTTCAAGGACATAATTGTGTCATCATTTGTATATTTATTTTTTCATGGGAGTCATCATTTAGTATGATGCAGTAGTAGTCTGATTACCAGAATAGTGTTTGGCTGCTATTGGATAGATGCACATACCATATCACCCAAGACATCATGGTAGCCAGTATATATACAGTATATGATGACCAGCAACATTAAGTTATCATCTGAACTTTGAGAAATTGGCCATCAAGCCATGAAGATAAACAATTTAGGAAGATGTTTGGCTCTGAATCTTGTTGGTTCTGACTAATGATTTTTTCTAATCTTAAGAAACATCTCCAATTTCTGGTTTAAAAAATCAAAAAAAATATACACACACAAAAATATACTGTAAGTCCCCAATACAAACAAGTTCTGTTCCGAGAGTGCGTTCTCAAGTCCACTTCATTCATAAATCCAGCAAAGTTAGCCTTGGTACCCAACAAACACAATGCAACCCCCAACCTTCAACTCCTATAGAGAAACATATACAGGTACTGCTATTTGTACATACGTGTAAGAAAGTGCTTTTAAAAGTTAATATTTGTATTTTATGTTGTAGATTTCTAGTGTATTTTTACAACAAGTTAAAGTTATTTTTTATTCCCATTGTTTTCAATCAGCTTATCTCAGTACAGTAGACTTGCTTACTGCTAGCATATCTCTCTCTCCAACTGCCCTGTGTGCCGAAACTCTGTTAACGCAGGCAGGGATTGCTTGTCCGCCACTGGAGCAACTGCAAGTGCAGAGGCTCATCACGTAAACCATCTGTCGGCCACTACTTGATGTGGGGAACATTTAACATCGACCACTGATTTAGCCGTGTGTTCACTTGGGCACAAAGTCTGTCTACTCTTTTAATCTGAAAAGAGAGCGACTGCAAGATGACGACTGCGTCACTGTGTGCTTAAGAGACAGCTCCCATTTGGATAACTCTGACATGACAATAAAACTGATGTTTTTTTTTAGAAATCTGGACTGACCATCTTCTCTCTTGTGCAAGTCTGTGGCCCACATATTTATGCACAGTATTTTTGCATTGATTTTGAGTGCATTTTAACAACGAACAACCAAGTTCTTTTTTTTTTCCTCATGCTTTTAGATCTTTGTAGACTTGCTTACAGCTGGCAAGTTGGCATATGTAGCAAAAATATGTCCCATGATCTTGTCCTTGATCTTTAGAATCATGCTGATGGTTGAACAGTTCTTGTTATACGAATGAGCGACATCGACCATCTTGTCGCCTCACTTTACTCTCTCAATTATTTTCACTTTTGCTTACATTGATATCGCCTGCCGCTTCTTAGCAGTACATCACCACTGCTTTTACTCTTAATGACAGAAAACTTGGGCTTGGAATAAAGCGTGTTAACTCATCCGTAAAGAGACATACAGCCAAAAACACAACCACATGTAGAGGATACAAGAATGTGACTGAGAATGTAAGCAATAATCGCGTGGGTTTCGCACCCCACCTAGCAAAGGACACACAAATTAAATAACGTGTGTTGCCCCGATATTTGAAGTTAATGTAAAATTTTTAACTTTTCACTTATTTAAATAATTTTTCATTTTTTGGACATGTATGTTCTCATCTTTCAAATGTGAAGGTTCATATAGGGAACTTACTGTATATGTATAGTTTGTGTAATTATCATTTTCTCCAGCTTGGTGCCATTTGTTGTATTTTGTTTTTTGGTTATTGTTCCGTTGGGTTAATTTGCTGTTTGACGTTGTGTCATGGTTAGTTGATTATGCAGTTTAGAGAATTCATAAGCACTAAAGGCATTTCATCGATACCAGAGCTTTTACAGTGCGTTAGTGAAAAAACAAAACTGGAAACACATCTTTCCAAATGTAATTGTTTCTGTTGGCTTTACCTAACATTGCCTGTCCCACTTGTAAGTGGTGAATGATCCTTTTCTAAGCTCAAGCTAGTGAAAAATAACCTCACAGCCACAATTTGGACAGGAAAGACTAAATCATTTAATTCTCATGTCAATTGAGAGTGATCTAATTCTGAAACTGGTTTTTAGTGATCTGACCAAGGACTTTGCTGCAAAGAAATCCAGAACAGTACAAATTTGAAAAGTATAGCATTTGTCTGTGTTAATATACTGAATGGCTTAAGCAGTGTTTGATATTTGGTAGGCATTTGTAAAGGGGTTCTAAAGCTGACTGTTCAAACCTTGGTTTGTGATTGTTACTTGTCACCCGTACAGCAGTGGCTAACTAAAGATAAATGCTTTGATACACCAGAATTTGTCTCTCCTAATTTCAGATGGTAAGCCCATATTTTTTTTTCTGTTCTTCAGATTTTGGCCATTCATTGTAATGCTAAGACTCTATTGTAGTCATTTACTTTACTCTGTGGGTCCCAGGGACCTTAAAGTGTATGTGTACAGCACTCATAGGATTCCGTATAGGAAGGCCTTCAATAATGTCTCTAGCTCAGGGGTCCTTGTTGTGTCTTCTATCTTGAATACAATAAAGAAATGTTGCAAGGTAAACTCCTTTTCAATGCTTTATTGCACAACTAGATTATCTTACTTGCTTTTATTCCTGAGAGAACTTTCATCAATGCACATATGCACACATCACAGTTAACGGTATTCATACCCAACAAAAAGTAGATTCATTAACCCAAAATATAACAGTCCTCCCCCTTCTTAATCTGGCCCTGGTTATGACATGTAAAATTCAATCATAGCTGCACTGGATTGTTCTCATAAAGAGGGTCTTGAGCACATGTGAGGGGATTAAAAGCAAAAAAAGGTTTTTCAATTGCAGTTTGTGGTAAACAGAATTTACAAATTGTAGGCATGTTTTTGGAATTTTGACCAAGAGAAACCCTAAGAGAGTACTTACAGTTAGCGTCCATGAATGTGAACTACAGCTACCACAAGACTCAGAATGGATTTATTGAAATGTGTAGCAAATAAATACAACACAATACACTACAGGAATTTTAAAATACTATATGGCTCTCCTTCACAGTCAGTGAAATCACAAACATGCGTAACAGAGAGCAAGCTGATCTGATTGCATTCAATAGGGATCTTTTGTAACAGCAATACACTACACAAAAGGAAGTTTGGGGGCTGTTAACAACAGTCAGAAGAGGAGAAGCACTCTGGAAGAGCTGTTTTTTAGTTAGTCAAGTTATGTTAAATTGATTTAAGTACTTAGCTATGTTAAAATGTTTGACTATATATTACTACATAGGTAAAATAAGATTTGACTATAACCTTTATGATAAAAACGCAGACCAGACATCATAAAAAGGTTTGGGGCAGCTACCCGTATAATATCTCTGGCTGCAAAAGTTTTTTTTAAATTGACAGCGATGTTCGCAATGCTGAGTTCAAAACAGAACTGATTTCTTGGTGGTAAGATGGCAGCTTTAAAGACCCGTATAGGAAGTGACATCATCGAGGGGGCCGGACCCAGAAGTGACATCATCGGGGAGGGGTCCCAGACCCGGAAGTGACATCATCGAGGGCCCCAGACCCGGAAGTAACGTCATCAAGGGAGCCGGAACCCTGCAGGATTTCTCGGGAACTGAGAAAGACAGTTAGTGCACCCTGGTCAGATGTGGTATTACCATTACTGAAACCCTTCAGCTGCCTCCTACTCACATGTGTGTGACACCTTACAAACTAACATGTTAATGGAATGGTCTAATTTGTTTTTTGTCATTCGAAGCCAAGACTAGTTCAGTCTTTGATCCTCCTTGTAATTGGCAAGGCAAGGAGGGCAAACAGTTTCAAGCCACACTGAAAAAAATTAAGGTGACTTTAAATGCAGATTGTAACTCAAGCTCAACATGAGAAAGCTAAGATTGCAATGATGCAAAAAAGAAATCTTTTTTCCCCTTTTTCTAACCTTTTGTGTTGTAACTTATCCTAAATGTTTGTGATCTATTCTTTTTATAATTTTCATTAAACTTTTTTAAAGCAAATTTTATGAGTCACTGGAATTCCTTTTGTTATGCGTTTGACTCATGCTGGTTCTGACCTGGCTAACTCAGTAGCTGCTTGATTTTGGGAACCTGGAAAAGAAGCAGCTACACAGTCGCTGAACTGATTTTAAACAATCTAGTGCTATGTGAATGAAATCTTTACTAAATAGCAGGGAAAGGATTTGGTGGGGATGGTAATATGAGAGGAAAGATTAGTGGAGGGAAACACACACTAGAAAGGTGAGACCAATCTGTGCCTTACGTGCACTGTTGGAATCATGCATTAAACTTTGCTTTGTTGCCCTCAGTGAGATTTTCCATTATTCACAGTGCACCTAATTTTGTTAAGTTATGTCATTTGTGACCAAATTACTGAAAAAACTCCATTTCTTCATGAGAGACAGCGGCATAAAAACGTCAATACACAATGCTACATGGATTTGCATATCGCACTATGTCACCTGCGGTCAGAGACTGACTGTGTATCTAGCAATGCAGCATAGCTGAACATTACAATCATTCAAATCATAATCAGTATGATGATGTGCTGTTACTGCAACATTTAAAACCAACAAGCAAATGACCTGAAAATGCAACATGTGAGCTGGTCAGAGCAAGTGAATAAGCGAGGAATACGGTTCATTTCGGGACAACAAGAGAGAAGTTTCTACTGTATATTTTGTGACTTAAGGAAGTGGGCCTGTGACTTGGCACACAAGCTTGGGAACACACATTTAATGCCTCAACATGTAGACATACAAGCAAAATGATCAAATGCCTTAGTTGTCACACCAAAACAATACTGGAGACTCAACCTTTTCCTCCCATTTCTGAATGTGGACTGTGTGTGCCTTCACTTACCACGGCTCATCCCTTGGTTACGTTATAAAGCAATGCGGATTTAAGAGGCTCCCAACATGTTTTACGAGAGTGGTGAGCTGAAACACTTCATAATAGCAACACTAACCCAAATACTTTATTCAGTATATACTTAAAGTACTGCCTACTATGCCAGCACATACTGTTTTGGCTGAACATTCATTCAGCATTTTGAGGTGTTTAAAAACATTAAAGAACAGCATGATGGGAAGGAGATTAACAGGACTGACAAAAACTATCTTTCAAAGCAACTTTGAAATTGACTCTGAGAAGGTATTTAAGGAATTTGAAGCAACTGAGACAAGGGAAATTATTGTCTCTTTTTAAGGTAAATGTGTTATTTTATTACAGACGTCATGCATTGGCGTCAAAGGTAAGCATTCCCACCCTGGGGCATCACTAACTGCCTTGTCTCCTTTCCTATCCATAGCTTGAGAAGATGCCCAGTGATGGTAACAAACTTGACCTCTTCTGGTCCAGGAGATATAAAAACAGGGCATTACCAAGGAGGTTGAAAGACAAACATCTGATGCCAAGCCCAACGATTGTATGTTTAGAATATTATAACAGCTGATGGCTAAACTTATTTCTGCTATATTCAGTACCATCATGCGCCTATTATTTTGTTTCAACCGTTAAGTAAATGGTTTGGCACCCAAACATTTTGTCTTAATTTCTATCCTTACTACCAGTCCTATTGTGAGACACAAACCATGTCTGCCGATTATTGTGAAATAGTGAAGATGGACTAGGAGATGAATGGCAAAAGCTGCAATGTAGTCAAGTAAAGCAACGGATCTAAACCAAAAGATCAGAAAAGGTCTAGAAGCAAAACAATAAGAGTATGATGTTATTCAGAATTACAGAGCAAAACTAAGTTTAAACCAGAGAAGACAAGTCTAGCACTAGGCCAGTCACAAAATAACCTCAATACAGTACAGTTTCCCAAATAATTTTATCAACTGAGGTATTGTGCGTGAAGTGACCATCATATTTACGTATCTTTATGTCTGTGACTTCCAAACAGCATCATGTAAACAAAAAAAAAACCAAAAACATGCAAACAAAGAGATGCAAGCAAAAGCACAAACTGTGAAATTAAGTTTAAATAAAACAACATTAACTATATAAACAAATTTCTCATGTTAAAGAAAACATCAAAATCCACAAAAAAATACACATAAAGCAACATGTTAATATGACAACTGTATTGGTGGGTAAAGAAAATATTGTTAACAGTAGTTTCCATCCATCCATTATCCAACCCGCTATATCCTAACTACAGGGTCACAAGGTCTGCTGGAGCCAATCCCAGACAACATAGGGTGCAAGGCAGGAAATAATTCCCAGACAGGGCACACACACACACAACAAGCACACACTCGGGACAATTTAGGATTGCCAGTTCACTTAACCTCCATGTCTTTGGACTGTGGGAGGAAATCGGACCACAGGGAGGAAACCCACGCAGACACGGGTTGAACCTGGGTCTCCTAACTGTGAGGCAGCAGCACTACCCACTGCGCCACTGTGCCGCCCTAACAGTATTTTAACCTTAGGATATGTTTAGTGTACCTAGTTAACAAAATCAAAGCAGCACACTGGTAGAGCTCATGCCATAATATTACAAAATGTGGTCCAAAATAATAAAGGATATTAATATTAAGTAGGGGGATCTGCCCCCTACTCGCTGGCTATCTCACGGATGAGCTGCACAAATTGCGTCAGAGTGCCCCTCTGTTTGAGAAAGTGATTGTATTAAAAGAGATGGTATATAGAGGAATAAGCAGCGTGCAGGAGGAAGACGTTTTGGTCCTTAGTTATTATAGAAAGAAAATCAGTTACTTGAAAATTTCACTATAACTGTCTATTTTTAAATACCAATCTATACTAATAAACGGCAAAGCCCTCACTCACTCACTCACTCACTCACTGACTCACTGACTGACTGACTGACTCATCACTAATTCTCAAACTTCCCATGTAGGTAGAAGGCTGAAATTTGGCAGGCTTATTCCTTACAGCTTCCTTACAAAAGTTGGGCAGGTTTCATTTCGAAATTCTACGCGTAATGGTCATAACTGGAAGCTGTTTTTCTCCATTTACTGTAATGGAGATGAGCTTGAAACCCGTGGGGGCGGAGTTTCGTGTGACATCATCACGCCTCCCACGTAATCACGCAGTACGTAGAAAACCAGGAAGAGGCCCAAAAAGCGCTGAAGAAAACATGCATTATATAATTGAGAAGGCAGCGAAACAATAAGAAGCGAGCGAGTGACATATACAACCATATTCATGAGTTCTGCTACTTCGGAAACAAAGCACGATGTAAACCTAAACTTTAAATTAAGTTCATAGACAGGCTGCCGCTAGCGTTTGTAATTTAGTGCCTGCCCATATAAGGCCGTCCGTCAGCGGCAATCCAATAGAAACACTACCACGGGTAAATATTCACGGGTGAAGGACTGTGCTTATGCAGAGGAAGATGAGATGGTCAGGGTGGTGTTTGGCACAAACTCAGCGAAACTGCGAGAGAAAGTTTTAAGTGCCGGGACTTAGGTAACATTAAATACAGCCATGGACATAGCACGACATGGCACCAGCACAGCTGGGAAACTTCGATGCATGTACACTGAGCGGCTCACGTGAACTGACGCATCGCACAGACAAAAAGCAACAGTTCCAAAGAGCGCTGAACAAAAACCGAATTACACAATTGAAAAGGCAGCAAA
>JANRMT010062818.1:59348756-59406653 GCA_026402145.1 Polypterus bichir lapradei | reverse complement strand
ACTGAGTATGGCTTTACCAAAACAATCATTGATCGCGAATAAAGTATTCATTATTCATGAAGCTTCAATAGGTGAATAGGTGATCTGTCTTTCTGCGTTAACCGCATGCGTTTTCATACGTCTCAAACTAAGGGGATGCGAGGTTAAAATATATCGAGAAGCGCGCGTACATACTTAGTGCATCCCCTCTCGGGAATCGAACCTCGGACGTGGGCACTACAGGCGAACGCTTTACTATCGCACCACGGTGTGTGGTTTATCTATTTGAGCGTAGCAGTGTAATTCGGTTTTTGTTCAGCACTCTTTGTAACTGTTACTTTTTGTCTGCGCACTGCGTCAGTTCACGTGAGCCGCTGAATATGGTTTTATATGTCACTTGCTCGCTTCTAATTGTTTCGCTCCCTTCTTAATTATATAATGCATGTTTTCTAAAGCGCGTTTTGTAGCTCTTCCTGGCTTTCTACGTAATGCGTAATTACGTGAGAGGCGTGATGATGTCATACGAAACTCCGCCCCTCCAGCTGAACTCCATTACAGTAAATGGAGAAAAACAACTTCCAGTTATGACCATTACGCGTAGAATTTCGAAATGAAACCTGCCCAACTTTTGTAAGGAAGCTGTAAGGAATGAGCCTGCCAAATTTCAGCCTTCTACCTACACGGGAAGTTGGAGAATTAGTGATGAGTCAGTCAGTGAGTGGGTGAGTGAGTGAGTGAGTGAGTGAGTGAGTGAGTGAGTGAGTGAGTGAGTGAGTGAGTGAGTGAGTGAGTGAGTGAGTGAGTGAGTGAGTGAGGGCTTTGCTGTTTATTAGTATAGATATATATAATGTAGACTCAAACCGATTATGACAGCAGCAATCCAAGCTGTGAGAAAACACTAAAAAGGAGGTGTGTCAGACGTCGTGGTACATTTTCTGATGCAGCTAGACGAAAACAACTTTGTGACGCTGCCACCAAATACTCGCAGAAAAATCCACAAGTTAATAGACACACTGTCGCTAAATACTCGCAGGCAAATCCACAAGTTAATAGAGACGCTGCCGCTAAATACTCGCATAGCGATTTGGGTAGTGAACACTTCGATTAATGAAACCTGTTATCTTTACAACGGTTGATAAACACGGAATGTAACTTGAACACAACACGTCCTCCAAATACGAACCTGATTGAAAGAAATAATGATAATGAAATCCTTGATGACAGCAACAATCATAACAGTGACAAAACAATTACTTTGACAATCATGTTACGTTATTTTTAAAATGTTTCCTTTTGTTTTCATAACTTCTTTAATACAAGACTTCTCCACTGTGAAGCGCGGGTATTTTGCTATTAAATAATAAAACATAGTAAAAAGTAAAAAGTAGATGTAAAAAAGTAAAATGCAATAAAAAGTAAATAAAACATTAAATTACATTAATGCCTTGACAAAAACAATATTATGAATTACTTTGTCCTCTAACTTACAAAAAAGCAACGTTTATAGAGTGTATTTCTGTTCGCTTATTCTTTAGGATATTTTTCTCTTTCTCATTTATTGGACGATTCTCTTTGTTCTTCATTTTTACTATATGCAGCTTTTTTGTTCATTTTCTTTTTTCGATGTTCATTATCAGCATTTGCTGCCGTTTTTCTATTGTGATCTAAAATTTGCTTTTCTACCTTGTCATTATAACGGACTGCGTTGAAGGGCAGGTTAGCACTGAGAGTGTCACAGGGTGGTATGGAGAGAGGATGTGTGCAGTAGGAGTAGTGTGGTCAAGGCTGAATTACACAGACACAATGGAAAACGTTTTTTAATAAATTAGAGAGATGTAATTGATTCAAACAAAATTGATTTCATAATAAAAGGTTAAAAGCATTATCAATAATCAAGATTCACGACAACAGCGCTGTGGGTGTAAACTGTGCAACCTTGATTAAAAAAGTGTTTGTATTGTTGCTTTGTTACACTGTACTATTAACACTAGAATTACCAGAGCCTACGAAAAAGCTCGTAGATCCGACCCAACTTAAATCTGTTCGCACCTCTCTGCCAGCGTCTTTTGTCCTGTAAATGTGCCGATAAAGACAAGCAGCATGGTATTCCATCCCCTCACAGCCGCAGAACATGTACAAAGTTCTCCCAGCTCATGCCTTGATTGATTATCTGGGAGCGAAGTGCTGGAGTTTTAGAGTGGAAATAATAAATCGTTATTTGGAACACATGCACTTCATGTGTGTTCCGTTTCTACAATAATCCGTGTAAACAGCATTTTTAAAACAGAAACGTTTTTCATATTATAGTTGTAAATGACAAAATGTAGGCATAAACTATATAATGTATGAAGCCTGAAGTCCAAAGATCAAATAAACACTTTCACAAAAGGTTCAAGGAAAAGACAACAGCTTCCGTGGCGTAGTGGTAAGATTTGCTGACTTGTAATCAAGTGTCCCCGGTTCGATCCTGACTGCCTCCTATATTTGCCGTTTTCAGTAATGAACTGCTCTTACCTAATATATAAAGTAGAGTCGATGTGTGTATGTATGTTTGTTTGTCCGCAATACAAATCTGCACCGGGTGTCCGATCGGCACCAAACTGGGGATGGGGGCTCCTTTGTGACCAGGAGAAGGTCATGGGGTATGTTTGGTTAGGAAAAATGTTCGTGGTGAAGGGCAGGGCACCTTTTCACCTTTGGCACACATTCCCGTACTTATCATCGACAAGATGGCCGTACGTTGCAACAAACCTTCACGGCGGCTCCATCAAGCAGCATGTTTGGTCTCTGTGTGTCGCTCTTTACCCATGTTTCTTTAAATTGCCAAGAGATGGCGGAAGTATTCAAGTATGAGAAGGCCGACTGCTTTGATCAGGTGAAGGGGGACTGCCGTATAGATATAAAACGTGAACGACCCAGGAAGTGTGACCAGCTCACACACCCGCATTTCCGCGGGTCACACTCCCACACACACTTAAAGTGCTATATTTAATTCGCCAACGTCCGTTATATGGCAGCACATTTGAACAGAGAGTCGCCTTAAAAAGACAGCATCTTCCCCCACCATTTTCCCCACACGCAGCACCAGTTGTATGTCACTTCTCTCTGTAGTTACCATCGCCAACATCCATTAGATACCAGCGCACTTCAACACAAACGCTCCTTAGAAACAGAGCACCCCCTCCCCGCCATTTTTCCCAGTACGGTTCCAGTGCTACTCTTTCTCATTGGCTTTCCGTATTTGTGGTGCTATTTGCTCGCTTTCCGACTCGCAGTACGATTTTAGTGTTGCTCTTTCTTACTGACTGGTGCTATTTGTTTGCTTTCCGACATGTTGTAAATAAGGTAAATTCATTTCACTGTGGTGCGTATTCCGTACGTAATACCATGTAACACATTATAATTGTCCTGCTTTTCGCGAATATACCCATACCACCGAAAAAAAGACGTACAATTTGATGGTCCACTTTAGATGCCAGATAAAAGTCTATTTCAAGGGCGTCTCAAACGCCACAGCAGACACAGTCCAAAGTGGAGGAACTTACAATAAAATGTGAATCAGAAAACTGTTTGTTCTATTTCTACGTTCTGTTTCTTTCATTTGGGAAACTCGCCGGTTATAGATTCCACTAGTTATTAATATTATACAGTACACAAATACACTCAGTTTGCATCTGTATCAGACGGTATACATTTATAGGACTTGTAAAAGTTACCGTTTTATTTTCACTTTTATTCTTTCAGTCACGATCACGATACATACTACCACCCCCCCACCCAGGGATCTGATGCTGATAGCTTTTATTTGAAACTGGGAGTAACTGTAGATGTGAGTGGTGTTTTGAGGTAATGGAATTGGACATTCTCTCATCTGGATGGATAAAAGCTGACACACAAATGCTGGTGAATCTGCCTTCTTCGTATCTCACTGTCACTTGATTTTTTTAAATTCAGTTTTATTGAGAGTTCCTGCTCATGCTGAATTAGTATGCACCTTATGGTCTATGATGTCAAAAAAAAAACAAAACAGAGACATAGGTATATATATGATATTTGGAATTATTCGTTTTATGACCTGTATAATACATTTCAGAAAACATTGTGGCAAAGATGCAACATTATTCATATTACTCATATTCATTCGCATAACATCTTACGGTTGTAATCGGTGACTGCCTGTTTTTTTTTCCCCCAATCTTGCCAGTCCCCACATGTTGCTGTATGGTGGTGTTTCTTTTGTACTCCATTACATGTAGAGGAAAGAATAGTACAGAGAGGTCAGTCCAGCACTTTATGCAATCATTCACACACACACACAGGGATTGTCCTTCCTACATTTATGACGTGTGTACCTGTTGCAATGTGCACACTTCTCGCTGTGCTGTGGTTTCTATTACACACCTGAAAGAAAGAGACAATATATGTGAAAACATCATCGCAGTAATTCAATATTATTTGAAAACAAACAGCGTCAGATCGGGTGTGAATTTATGCTGGCGCTGTTACACAGCATAGAGAGAAGTGTGCGCTTTGCAACAGGTACACACATCGTAAATGTAGGAAGGACGGTTCTTGCAGCATGGAGAAAAAAAAGAAAGAGACAAATATATGAGACATTGGGTATAAATTTATGGTACTTGTAAAAGTTAGCTTTTTTCAGTTTTATTTTCTCAATCATGATCATGCTGTATACCCCACCCAACCCCGCCCCCCCATCTGACTCTAAGTAACAGCCCCATCATAAATTCACACCCGATCTGACACTGTTCGTTTTCAAATAATATTGCATTAGTGCGATGATGTTTTCACATATATCGTCTCTTTCTTTCAGGTGTGTAATAGAAACCACAGCACAGAGAGAAGTGCGCGCATTGCAACAGGTATACACGTCGTAAATGTAGGAAGGACGGTCCTTGCGTGTGTGTGAACTGTGAGCATTTGAATTTGATGATTGCATACAGCGCTGAACTGACCTCTCTGTACTAATCTTTCCTCTGCATGTCCTGGAGTACAAAACAAACAGCATACAGCAACATAGACACTGGCAAGATTTTTGTGAACATGCAGTCACAGATTACAACCGCAAGATGTTATGCGAATGAATATGAATAATATGAATAATGTTGCATCCGTGCCACGTTTTCCAAAATGTACTATACAGGTCATAAAACGAATATTTCCAAATATCTTATATACCTATGTCTCTGTTTTTTTTTTGACATCATAGACCATAAGGCGCATACTAATTCAGCGTGAGCAGGAACACGCAATAAAACTGAATAAAAAAAAAATCAAGCGACTGTAAGATACAAAGAAGGCAGATTCACCAGCATTTGTGTGTCAGCTTTTATCCCTCCAGATGAGAGAATGTCCAGTTCCATTGCCTCAAAGCACCACTCACATCTACAGTTACTCCCAGTTTCAAATAAAAGCTAACAGTGTCAGATCCCTAGGGTGGTGTATGTATCGTGATCATGACTGATAGAATAAAAGTGAAAAAAAAAGGCAACTTTTACAAGTACTAGAAATGTACACCATCTGTTACAGATGCAAACCAAATGTACGTTTGTACTGTATAGTATTAACAATAAGAGCAGCTCAGTACTGAAAAAGGCAAATATAGGAGGCAGTGGGGATCGAACCAGGGACTCTTAATTACAAGTCAGCAAATCTTACTGCTACGCCATGGAAGCTGTTGTATCATCCTTGAACCTTTTGTGAAAGTGTTTATTTGATCTTTGGACTTCATGCTTCACATATTATATAGTTTATGCCAACATTTTGTCATTTTCTACTAAAATATGAAAAACGTTTCTGTTTTAACAATGTGTTTACACAGATTGTAGAAACGGAACACACATGTAATGCATTTGTTCCAAATAACGATCTATTATTTCCACTCTAAAACTCCAGCACTTCACTCCCAGATAATCAATCAAGACATAAGCTGGGAGAAGTTTGTGCACGTTCTAAGTCGGTGTGGGGATGGAATAGTAGGCTGCTTGCTGCTTGTCTTTATCGGCACATTTACAGGACAAAAGATGCTGGCGGAGAGGTGCGAACGGATTTAAGGTGGGCCGGATCTACGAGTTTTTTTGTAGGCTCTCGTAATTCTAGTGTTAATGATAGGCTAGTGGTGTAAAATTGTTATAACTGATATATTCAATTGGTTAACTATGGGATGAAAACGGTAGAGGATTATCTTTGGACTACTGCAGCCATTGTAACAAATCCTCTTTCAGGGTTCAAAGGTTATAATTATATGCATCTGTACCACCAGATTGAACTTATATAGTATATGAGGCCTACTGAAAATACTTCTAGGTGGATGGCAAAATGTGTCTACAATAATATAGCGCAGGGGTCTGGAAAGCTGGTCCTTGACTGCTGTAAGAGCTGCTTGCTTTTGTTCCAACCCAATTGCTTAATCGGAAACCAGTCCTTGCAATAACAGATTTTTGTTTAATTTTACAGCTTGTTAGCATTTTCCTTTTTCCATGTCTGATCATTCTTACATTGTAGTTTTTTTTTCCCTTTAAAAGGATATCATCCAAATAATTTGTAATCTGAAGTGAATTAGTAATTCTCGGCCCTTCACTTGTTTTCTCATCAGTTTACCTCCAAATATTTTACTAAACCTTAACATCATTTGCTGTACATGCAGCATGATTAACAGCAAAGTGTAGCGCTGCACACTCAATAAATCTGTAAGACAGTAGTGTGTTATCCTGCCCTATATGATTCCAAAACAACCACAAAATAAGCAAGATCATATTGACAAGCATGCTGTCACTCCGTGTCCGGATCTTGTTTTGGCTGTACACAAAGTCACATGATGATGACAAAAGCGTGCCCAGGCCCAGAATACTAAAGTGTGAGAGCAGGCCAGCAGGAGTGTAGGGAGGGGGGGAATAATCCCGCTCAGGCACGGTATGGAACAAATGTGAGTACACCTGTAAATGAGGCATAAAAATATTACTTGAGCAATAAAAGCTTCAACAATAATAACGGACTTCTCTTTAAGAAACTGGGTTGGAACAAAAACACGAAGCCACTGCAGGACTGACTTTGTAGACTCCTTCTGTAGATTTCAATAGTCTTCTTCAATAAAGACCAAAGGCTATTGAAGAACATGTAAAGAGCCTTAATATAATGGTACAACATCTGTTAAAAGATGTGACCAGTTTAAAGTAATCAAAAAAATCAGCTTTTCAAGACTTTAGCACAGTTGAACCATGTATTCCCTTCCATGAATGTTTTTTTAGAAGACAAAAAAATGAGAGGTATTGTGTAACAATGCAAGTTAATTTTTGATCAGTAGCCTTGCATTTATGCAAGTAATGGAAGCAAGATTGCTTCTATTATTTCCCTGCTACCTGTTAAATCATTAGAAGGGGCTTCTGCTTTATATGCTAACAAATTCCCAAACACATTAAAACTGGAGGACTTTTAAAAGGACTTGGCCACCATCTGGACAGAACACATACTGCTCACAATTCATTGCTGGCACAGGAAAATAAAGCTGTAAGTGATTTTTTAATAACTTTCAAAAGG
The DNA here is from genome assembly GCA_026402145.1 of Polypterus bichir lapradei. Classification (NCBI taxonomy): domain Eukaryota; kingdom Metazoa; phylum Chordata; class Cladistia; order Polypteriformes; family Polypteridae; genus Polypterus; species Polypterus bichir. The sequence continues at coordinate 59,399,120 of JANRMT010062818.1, read as the reverse complement.
CTTACTGCAGAATCATGTTGGGATGATGCCACACTTGTTAGACTTAACAGAAATGGCTTTCCTGATAATATTAAAGAAGAGCTTTCAAAATATGATGTAAACATTGAACAATGTATTTAGCATAGCCAAAAAGACTGGAAACAGGTTGGTTTGGAAAAAAAAAAACCAAAACAAAGTAGCTTTCTATTTCATGAACATATGAAGCCCAGGTCTAATACTGATAATCAGCAAGAGCTTATGGAGCTTGGGAAAGCTGAAATGGTTGACTTGGGGATGTCACTTCAGGATTACGTCTGGGTTTTATTTTTATTGTGGTGAGTGTGAGCATTTGGTCGCTGAGTTCATGAAAGTCTTTAAGAAAGTTAAAGGTCCATCCCATAAATAGACTGGAAGGACAGACGTTTTCAAGAAAGTCAGGTTCAAAAGTATTTCTGCCTGCATTGCTAATGAATACAGACATTTTGGGATTTATGCATTCTGGGGCTTCAGAAAGTTGTATTATCATTCATTTTGCGGTAGAATGTGGGCTACAAATCAAACAACTGAAATGAACCCCGAGTATTTCCTGCATCAATGGTGGTCTGATTGGGGAGTTTATTGTTACATCTATTACATCACCAGCTACATTCATTTTGAGGAAGACTTCAATTAAGAAACCATTTCATTTTTTATGTTACCTGCTTCACGTTCACAAATTACTTTGGTATTCTGACACAAATTGTGACACAGACCTGTTATCTTCCTAAAGTAATTGCTTCAAGTGGATTGGGCAACCCTCTTCTTGAGGAAAAATTATTTGTTCCTTACCACATGGTCAGTGAAGATTTAGAATGGGGTCATTTGCTGCCATTCTAAGGGCATACTGGCATTAGTAAGACATGTAAAGTTTTAAGGGAATACTTTTGATGGGTGACAATGACTACACTGTAAAAATCAAAGTGTTAAAATAACAGTGTAGACTGTTTTTGACACCTTTGGTGTTATTTCGTTTCCCATTTTTGCTAGAACATCTATAGAGTGGGTGTTACTATTCAGAGTTAAACAGAGAGGTGTAACGATAACTCAGAACTGTGTAAACCGACCCCACGCCTTTCAACTTCCGGTTAATCAAAGATACAAGCGTCTTTGCAGTCGATCCGTTTTGTACTTGAAAAGGTAAAACTTTTGCAGTTTTTTGTAAGTGTTGAAATATTTGTTATACTATACATATATTTACATGGTAACCTAAAAAAGAACACTTCGAGATATTGTTATATTTCTAAATTCAATTTCTTTTGTTGTGTTTGTCGTTCGTGTGAAACCATAATGCTTGAACTTATATGATAGTTTTATATATGATGGAAAATAATGACATGTCAATAATTAACAAAGCATGTTGAATATTACAATTATGGAACAGTTTTTCTGTGTTAAAATGCGTCAAACAATGCTAGGTGTTCCTGCTTAACTATCCCTTAAATGTGCTTCCTTCGTTCAGTGCTTTAGTCGCCATTTTATTTAAATCAGAGCACCAATAATATCATGCTTGGGTGGCATTATTTTGCAGGTTAAAAATATTTTTTAGTAAATGCAGATATTTTAATCATAATTTCAATGTTACGTTAATTTAATCGCACCTGCATAGCGGTGTTCAGCTTTGCTGGTAATACTTTTCATTTACTTGTACTCACGTCTGGGCGTCCTTGTGTCGCTCCAATTAACTTCCCGCTCGAGTGGTAGGTAGATTGTTCGAATGTAGGCACACTGAATACAAAAGATGTGGTTATTACTTCAAAAGCGTGCAATTACAAAAACCCCCTTCAGTAAATTACAAATGACAAAAAATTACATTTGTTGGTCGTAAAGATGACGCCCGTCTATGTGGCATGCCGTCTGTAGCTATGTTTTAAATTCGACTTGCTACCAAGAAACTGGTGGGATATGACTTGCGTGAATAGAAAGCTTAAGTCCCACCGTTTCTATCAGACCTACTCATCAGTGCATGCTCCGGTTTGTCCGCCTCGGAGGGGACGTCAGACCTGCGGAAAGTGTTGTGGTTTTGCTAGTAAGAATTGGTTTTCATCTGGCTTTGTTTTCTGTAATGGATGCGTTTTGGCCGAGTGTGGATAGGGTCGTCGCCATGTTGTTTCTTGGTGGTCTCTGGAGCCTGAATAAAGGTTATGGAACAGTCCTCCCCTGACTTTGAGATAAGCAGAATCTGTTGAACTGCTCAGGTGTCAACTTGGGACGCAACTGATCGGACAGGCATTTGGGTAGCGCTGCCACCCGCGGGCAGATTGTCATTGTTCTATATTTTGTTTCTCGGTATTTTATTTATTCCTTTTTTTATTGTTCAGTGCTTTGAGACTTTTACTTTACTGTAAATATATCAAGTTAATAGTTGATCTTTTGGGCAGTCTGCGACATACACCTGAGAAATGTGTTGCATGTAGATTAGAAAACAAGGGTCAGTTTGTACTTATTAAGGAAAAGACGTGAGTGTTACTGAGTGTTACATCACATCTCCATGCATTTTAAAGGCAAGTTCTGGGTGTTAAACGTACTTCTGTTCGTTTAGAATTATTGAGACAGTGTGCAACTGAAAGGGCGCTCAGAAAATACATTTATAGTCAGTTTGCATTTTAAAATGTGTTGCATGTCCACATTTTATTCAAAAATATATAAATAAGTAGATTTTTTTACAAGAATTGTTTATTGTATTATTGGGTGAAACATTATTTTTGTACAGTTGTGCTGAATGTCTTCAATATGAATTTTTACAGAGCAATGTTGGTGAAGGTCAAGTACAAAAATGAACAAAAATACGTAAAAGTCATTGATTTGACAATGAAAGACTTCCTGAAACAAGGTAGTTTTTGTTACTTACTGCTTTGTTTAAAATAATACATTTTGTTTCTGATAAGTTTTTATATAAACTTATTTATAATAAAATAATTTTGCCATAACTTTTTTTTTGCTACAATTGATAATGTTTGCCCAATTGCCCCCTTGATGCAGCATTCATCAAATTTAATATACCAGAGGAACTCCTAATTAAACTAAAAGTTTATGATAAATCAGGAACTGAGGCTGATGAAGATGTATTTCAAGAGGTTCTTCAAAATCCAGATTATGGCATTTTAGAGCTGGTGCCTGAGGCAGATTTTGGTAAGTTTTTAAAAAAAGGTGTGCTAATGATCGCTAATTTATTTGAAGTTGTGGTAATATTGAAAGGGAAAAAGAGTACAAAAAATGTTTTAGATGTTAACTGCATCAGTGCAGTATGGCACTACAGATTTTATGTTACATAGTGAATTTATTGGTTTAGTTTGTTTCTAACTTAAAAACAAAAAATTGTATAGAGTAAAAAAAATGTTAACATTAATTCTCAGATTTAAAGGGTTATTTTGTTTAAAATATAAATTATTTCAAAAATTAACATTAGCTATTTGAAGATCCATTTCCATTGAATTGAAATATATTGTTTTCTCACAGGACCATCACATAATATATTTTTTTATATAGTACTTATTTACCTAGTAAGTGACTCCATACTTCTGCTGTACAGCAATTTCTCCAAACACCTCATTCTGTTCTTCCTTGGATCAGTCTACATGTGACTCAGATGACACTGTCATAATTGGTGATGATGGAGACCACACAAGTAAACGTCAGAGAATGCTTGATGACTATGAAGCTGGACGTGTAAGTAACTTGACAGTATTCTAAATGTTTGTTGGATATTTTTGTACTGTATTTGTTAAATGTAATATGTGAGACGATACATTTCTCTTAGTGTTAAAACCTTTAAAGCTAGCACTTCATTTCTATGAAGTGACTCTAAGATGTGGCCAGTGATAAAGGAATATGGTACATTATGTTTCAAATTTAATAGGTGAACCATTATTCAACACCTTTGCTAAGAAGTATGCTGAAAAGTGTGGACCCTTAATGTATTTTTTTCCCCTGTAGCTGATTGTGAACATATTGCAGAAAACCCAGGAGGACATCATGTAATCAAGGAATACATGTGGACCAAAACTCTAATGGATGGCACAAGACGACAAATGGTCAATATTCTTACTGCTAAAATGACATAGACTTATGGGTAAGTTACCTTTGATGGGTTAGCAATTTAAAACAAAAACTTCAAAATCCCGATTATTACTTAACAGTATGCAGGAAACCTGTTTCTTTACACGAATGTACATGAGTCTGTTACAGGACAACACCACCAAGACATGTAAGGGAGATGTATGCAAGAGGAATTGTCTCTCTCTTCCCTTATTTGAAAGACCCTTTTTCAAAAAATGGCTATGTAGGTATTGATTATCCATCCATCCATCCTCTTCCGCTTATCCGGGGTCGGGTCGCGGGGGCAGCAGTTTAAGCAGAGAGGCCCAGACTTCCCTCTCCCCGGCCACTTCTTCCAGCTCTTCCGGGAGAATCCCAAGGCGTTCCCAGGCCAGCCGGGAGACACAGTCCCTCCAGTGTGTCCTGGGTCTTCCCCGGGTCCTCCTCCCGGTTGGACGTGCCCAGAACACCTCACCAGGGAGGCGTCCAGGAGGCATCCTGATCAGATGCCCAAGCCACCTCATCTGACTCCTCTCGATGCGGAGGAGCAGCGGCTCTACTCTGAGCCCCTCCCGGATGACTGAGCTTCTCACCCTATCTTTAAGGGAAAGCCCAGACACCCTGCGGAGGAAACTCATTTCAGCCGCTTGTATTCGCAATCTCGTTCTTTCGGTCAGTACCCATAGCTCATGACCACAGGTGAGGGTAGGAACGTAGATTGACTGGTAAATTGAGAATTTTTTCACCACGACAGACCGATGCAGAGCCAGGTATTGATTATTAAAATTTTATTTTATAGGGGGTAGCCTTTAGGCCATTTTGTAATTATCAAAAATGCTTCCTCACATGTTATTAATTTTGTTTGTGGAGTTATAGTTTGGTTTGATTTGTAAGGGAGTCCTGGATTTACAGTATATAAAGAGCAGTTACAGTATCTACCTTTTTTTCAAGGAGCACTACTATGACCCAGAAAGTGGTTCAGGTTATTTAGCCTGGCGTCTCAAGACCATATAAAGAAAAGTAGCCTCTGAGGAAAAAAGATTAATATACCAGTTGCGTACAGGAGGCCCAACATCCGCACTTGAGCCTTTGTCCATTTCTCAACCTGTATTGAATGAGGAACAATGCAAAGAGGCAATTTCCTTTATGAAACATTGTTCAGATTAGGAAATAGTCAAGCAGAAAATGAAGATTACATTCACCTATCGGCAGAAGATGGTCCATGAAGAAAATATGTGCTGCAATGTGCTATCTGTTTTCTCTCGGTTTAAAGATATTGAAGGCTTGGTATGTATTTTTCATTTAAATATGGTCTAAACACATTTCAGCATGGTGTTGAACATTTTTTATGTCTAATTTCAAATAATTGTACTTGCTACAGATTAAGCAAGACTTTATCATGTTTTTTGAAGATAGCACATCAGCAAAGATTTTAGAGAGGTGGTCAGTCTCATTTAAATACAAAGTTATTCAGCAAAGCAAAGGTCTGTCACAATCCACAGATCTTCAAGAATTCATTCAAGCAGCAGAGTCAACAACAGAAGAAAATGCAACAGATTTATTTGGTAAGGGTATTTTGCTTCTTATATAAAAGCTGCATTTTACCTGGTGGCATTTTGATATGATACAGATGTGAAGGTATTTGTTCAAGATTTTCCTTAATGTTGTTTGCACTTTGGAAACATTACATTTTTCAGGTTGGGACAGTGACCTTTCTTCTATTTTGCTGTTGCTTCACTTGCTTCCTCCATCAGCACAAGGCCAGAAAAAACCAGGAAAAATGTCAGCCACACAAGCGACAGAGCATCTTGTTATATTCAAAAAGGTTAGTACATCATGGTCACTACATGTTTTAAATAAGTGACAAGGCAGGGTTTTAAGAGTCTGCAGTATCCTGAACTTTTATAGGTGACAAGTTGAGCTAATTTGTGAAAATGTACCACTCTGCTTCCTACTCCCTAAGAAACAAAGACCTCTTTTAAGTTGTGGCTGTTGTTACAAATGTCCTGCAGGCTAATTCTTTTTTTTTTCTATACGTATTTGAAGTCAGATAATTGGGTATTTGCTTATAGCTCAAGTAATAGAACAATTTTTTTGCTCCTTTTAGACTGGAACCAGCCTCCAAGAGCATCTGGATGCCATAACCCAAAGACGTATCCATGCATATTATATCATAATTTACAATTTGGCCATTCCTTGTAAGGCAGTTTGTTCACTTGGAGCCTTTGATTAATTATTTAAAGCACATTTTCTTTTTGGAACTGCATACAGTGAGCATTCGCACAACATGTACACATTTATTCAGACAACTGTGTATAACATAGATATAGGTAAAGTAAAAGAAACTCCACGAGTGTCTGAGTTAAGAGCAAGAATTTTACAGTAGAAGCTGAACTGCATGTAACTATTCAAAGATGAAGTGTTTTATTTGTAAGTCATATCATTTATATGCAAGTTTGCTTGTAAAACATTTAAAAGTAATTCATGGCCTATGTCCTGGTAAAACACTTAGACTCAAATGTGGTGAAGTAGGCTGTTTACATGTATCAGGTACATTTTCTGGTTTTAGGAAGCATCTAAAAAAGGTACACAAATTAAAAGATTTGACTGTGTTAAATGAGGAAACAAATGCTTTTGTAGGAAATATTGATGATTTTAAATTAACTTGTCTTTCTTGAACCATGTATGTCTCTGGTTTATAGCTTCACAAACTAAAGGCTGCATGATTTAATTTCACCTTGTGTGTGACTTTGTATTGAGGGAAAGTTAATTTTTTGAAAAAATGCATGAAAGTACATTCTTAGAACCAGCATATTTTTTGTTTTTGGTCAAAGGTTATGACATTCCTTATGATAGGCCAACATTTATCTAAAGATGTTAAGCTCCCATAAACTTATTTTGTTTCAAGATATATAATTTAAGTAAAGAGCATGTTTCTTTTTGAAAAGCAATAAACTGAGGAAGATTTCTTTTATTGAACTGTGCAGTATATGTGTATATATGTTTATGTATATATTGTATAAATATAACACTGAACAATAAATATTTTTTAACAATTCACATTTTTGTGTTTCATTTTAAACGAATTGATAAATCTTTCTATATGTACATCTCAAAAAGAAAAATTTCAATCAATACTGCAAAATTAAGTTAACGCTGAACATTATCATTCATTAGATACACTAATAATAATACATTTTATTTATATAGCGCCTTTTCCCATGCTCTAGCAAGAGCTACATTTTCAACTCATTACAAGGAGATAAAAAGTAAAAAAAACACTTGAAAGAGTTGATTTAATTGTGGAGGTAGAGTTCAAGTTACACTACGAGGAGTGGGACCATATGTTATCTGAGGCAGTGTTGAAAATGACTCTGTGGGAGTTAAATTAACACTTACATTTTCACTGTGTAGAGATATTAGAGTTTCTGAAAGCCTGTGAGGTTTGCTGTCATTTGAAAGCACAATCTGATTTTCGGTTCAGTTTATGTCAGCCAAATGATTTTCCTATGCATTCTTTGGAAGTACATAAAAGTCAATTTTATTATTGAGTTGCCTTTATCCAAGAACCATACTATGATTTTGGTAATTGCCAACCAATTTTGTAAGAGTGCCTATTTTCTATCCATGAAGTCTCTTAAATCAGGTACACAACTGTTTGAAACACTTATTATTTTAACACTTTATTATTTTAAGTTACATGGGTTACCAAAATCAACTTTATTGAATCGACAGTCCTAGTTTATTTCTAGGATCTGGAAGAGATTTTGTAATAAGGCGGAAAACAAGATTATGCTCACCTTGGGTTATCGCCCAGTATGCAATGGGCTTGTTGTAAAGGGTAAATCAAGATCAGGAGAAGTTTTTATTTTGTATCATTAACTATTTCCAATCAAATTGCTATGTTCTGCCCTTGGATGAGTCTTCTCAAAACATTTTGTAAGTAGACTGAAATTTTCATTTTCTTTGCTCTACATATATGAGATCACCTTGTGGGAAGTGTAGCAGAAGCATGTAATTCTGTGGCCACTGCTGCATAACATCTAAACCATGCTTGGCAAGTCACTGGCACACCAAGATGAGAGCAGTGCAAGCAGCCACCTAGGAGCATTTTGGTGAGGTCATGGTGAACTACTTTTTAGCAACCTAAAAAAGGATTCTTTCAAATCATTAAATAACCTTGGAAGGTAGGTGGAATTTTGCTACTGAGATAGGAGGGGTATTTTCAGAAACTCTGAGTGTGGCAGTGCAGGTAACTGGTGCAAAGGAGTGCAGTCTGTGGAGGAGATCACTGTGATGGATAACAATCAAGGCCACAATGGTGGATACGATCCTAAATGAAATACTAAAAGCACTGGATATTATAGGGGCTTTGGATTAATATACAGTATACATTTTTTAATGTTATGTGGAATATTTAGACCGTGACAAGTATGAGGGGTTTATGGCACCCATTTTAATCAGAGAAGAGGGTATGCTCCAGTTGGCAAGAATCACAATCTTCAGCCACTCTGACAAAGCTTATGCAGGGCTGGTAGGATGGAGAATCTAGTCAACGGACAAATCTCTGATCCATTACAAGCCATACAGATTGTGTAAAATTGATCCAACCTGGACAGATATTTGAGAGGTAATGGGAGTTTTTCTAATCACATTTTTGTGCTATAAATCATTCCCATGGGATGTTGAACAACAGGGTGGAATTCTAAAGCCACTGATGCAGAACATCAGGACCCTCTACTTGAATGCCAAGAGCTTCCGTAGTTGTAAACAGGGGAAATATTTTTAAATGTACAACTGCATCTACGGTGTGTTGATTTTTCTCTAGTTTGCAATTTTATGCATAGGATATCAATCTACAACCAAAGTTCAGACAGTATCCAATTGGGGACGAAGGGCTGTAGCTATAATAATTGCAGATGTTATTGTCTTAGCACTAGAGTACTTAATGCAAGTGTGTAAGTCAGTTATTATAAATATCAACCCTTCCAAATCCTCAGTCACAGTCCTCTACCACAAAATAGTGGCTTATTGTTTGTATGCAACAAAGTTGCTGTTCCAGTAGTTTATGTGACTGGGGTGACCAATGGCTCAGAGCACCGGCCCAACACTGAGGCCATTGTACTAGGTGGTAGTCGAACAGAATCCAGTTCCTAAGGCATATCTCACAATTCAAAGCTCCGGCTTCTTCCCAATCCTTATCTAATGTGATAATCTCTGTTTTGGACTTGAAGTTCATATGCTATGATGAGGAGCAACAATACAAAAGGACCTTGAAGTAGTACTGCTGCTGCTCTAGATCCAGAAAAGTGTACTTAAAGTGATCCGGTCATGTAGTGAGGATACTTCCTGTGTATAGTCTTCAGTATCCAGCATGGCCGTCTGCAAACAAACCCAGGAAATGCAGCAGAAGATTGCCTTTCAGTTTCCTAGAAGAAATTGGGATTTCCTCTAATTGAAAAAGAAATTTCAGTAGAAAATCTGTCTGCGTTCCCTCTTCCTTTAGGGTAAACATTGTAACATTAAAATACATTTCCAAAACATTAATATACAAGACATTTGAAATACTTTGATTTTTTTTTTTATTACCTTAACTTTCAGAATGAATAGTCAAGCTTGATGAATGTTTCATATTATATTTTACTTTTAAATAATTTGATTTGCACTACAAAAATGTACAGTGGACTTAGCTTGAAGCAAGCATGAAAGACATGTCACACAAACATATGGTTCCCACAATAAATCCTTTTTTTACTATGCTGACACAATTAGGTTCATCATTATTTGTATGAATTACATTATAATGTACATTTACAACGTATCCTAGTATGATGCCATTGATAAGCAAGCATCAGTTTATACAATAGAATAAATTTACACTACCATTAACCACCCTGCTAACTAGTTAATACGGAGTATAGCCATACATTTGTTTCTCCCCTTACATAAACTTATAGAAAGCTTTAAAAATGTGAATGAAGCACCACATGATTGTCCAGCAAATGTTGTAAAGTACAAAGACTGAGCAAAGTACTTTATTAAAAAAGGCAGATGAAGACAAACAGAATGCTATAAAAGCTTTAACAAGCTCTATACTGGAAACAGTAAAAGTAAGCAGAGAAGAATGCCATCTTGCTGTAAAGTTGACCATGCCAATTTGGACAAATGTTTTTGAATGTTTATTGATCATCTTTCTCCTTTATGTACTTTACACTCTAATTTTTTTGACTGAGACAAAATGACTTTAATACAGGGTATTAGTGAAAACTCCATTTTTCAGAATTGGCATATTGTGTTTGCATTTTTTAATATTGTGACATTGGTTTAGTAAATTTTATTTAACAGAGAATCCTTGGCTGAAAATGAATTAATTTACTATTATTCCAGAACACACGAAACATGTCAACTCTGTAAATACCATGACATAATTTGCATATTAGTAAATGTATTATATGCTCTTGGCTTGGGTTTGACTTTCAAAGCTGCCAAAATCATTTGTCACTTTTATAGTGACAAAATTATAAGACATAGTCAGACATGATAGGAACAGGATTATTGAACATGTCACATTAACAAAATGAAAAATGTTAAATTTGCCACACAGCTAGGAATTTATAATTTGGCTAGAAATCATAGTCTAACCAGGCACAATGATACATCCGATTACCATGACAAGAAGAACTCAAAGTGTTGTTTACTCACAATTCTAGCAAATCCAGGTGAACAACATTCAAGAAAGTCAACCGAAGGATGAGCACTTGATATTCAAGTTATTGTAAAGGAGGTCAATATATATTTTTGTAAACTGACACATTCTCAAAATACAATATGGAAAAAACGAGTGAAACAATGGTTTTAGCAGCTTGTATACAACAACTCAGATTTTGGGAGCTAGGTAATAATCTGTTCAGACTATATTAGTTCAAATCCATATTCACTGCATGCAATATGTACATAAATGTTGCTGTGGGTCAGTTCGATACATTTTGCAAACTTATCATATATACAGATTTAGCAGCAATTACCTTTATCCCCCATTCATTTGTAAAATTACTGAAGACATTATGCAATACTTTCCAGTCACCACACACATTGATCTGGCACGAAAACAGATTGGATTTACCTACATTAGCAGTATATTGTGTTTAAAAAAAAAAAAAAAAGTACAAAATATTTTATCAATTAAAAAAAAGTAAGAATTACTTGACAAAAAACAAAAACATTTAGGATTGTTTATAACATATTTAGTTCTCGTATGGCATTATATGGCCAAATTGCACTTTACAGCAATTTAACAGTTACTATTTAGACACATACAATATCATCTAATTCTGCTGTAACATTTCTAATCATCTTGTTAAAATTATTGACAACCTTGCATAATACAGAAACAAAGAAAACCTTTTTTGAACAATGTATACAACTACCTGTTTTCTTTTGTGTTATTAGTATTAAGGCAAAGAATTTTCATCTCCCAAGTGACATATACTGTATCTAGCCGAAGACGAAACCCAGTGGAGGTATCAAAATAGAACTCATTAACATGATCACTCTGGGACTGTTGTTCATCCAGCTCTTCTCAAAGCCGAGTGACTGCTAATGAAAGGCACTGTTGTATTCCGCCATAGGCAGTGTGCTGTTTATACCACTTTGCATGCCTCAATACATTAAACTGGTGCTCACATCAAACTTCGGTGTCTGAAAAATGAGAAGCATAGCAAAAGATGTGAATATTAACAAAAACATTTCTAGCAGACAGAAAATACACCTTAGTATAACAATGTTTCATTCAGTGTAGTCATGTTTTATCAGAATACTAAATGGTCTCACTTATCCATGCAGTCCACATGTACAAAAAATAATTGGCTTGAATTCATGGCTAGTCTTCTAATAATCTCACAGTTTTTCATAATTTTCTTATAAATGGAAAAAGCACGTTCAATGTTAAGGGCCATGTTGTGATAACCAAATGCCAACTGAGCTAAAAACAGATATCAAGGTAGGGGGCTCAGGTGCAGATTGGAATAAAGGCCAGACAGAGATGATGTGTGTGAAAACAAAAACTATCAAAGGTTCCAAAACAATAGTCAGCTTATGCTATTTGGGAGGTACTGTTAGAAAACTGGGTTTAAACAAATACATTTTATTTGAAACTTTTCAAAACGTTCTCTTTATGCACTGTAGAGATCACATAATTGTAATCCTCAAGGATGCAGTTACTATACTCAACTAGGTGCAACCCTGATTAAGACATTTTAAATAAAAGCACCTTGGGAAGAAGTTGACCACAAAAAGGTGCTACACAAAATAATCCTTGTAGTTGTGTAACATCGTCCTTTGCTTGAAATAATCACAAATCTGCAGGCAACTGGTGACAATATCCTTTGAGATAAATGTGTCTCACAATTCAGGAGAAGACAAAATGCATAGAAAATGCATTGTGAAAAACAACAGGGTTTCCACAGATGCCACTACTAGGTTTGATTCTACTTAATCCTGAAAGTTAATTTGTAACAGAACTGGAAAAGGCCACTACTATTTCTGAAAGGTGTAAATTCAGAAGCTGCAGTGCAAGACAAATGAAAGTCATAAGAAAGACTAAATGACAACAGTTTGGTGATAGAGAAGTTTTGGAATCTTTTGCAAACCGCATCAAAAAAATCCAAATTCCAAAGTTTTAACTTTTAAGGAAGTGATCAGGGATCTCAGGTAGGACACTATATGAGCCTAATGTTACTGAAATATAGCCCACTGTTGTTAAGGTAAGCTTAACACCCTGCTTTGGACAAAACAGGCACAGGAAATGTATGGAATGCTTTCACTCATAAACTTGTGTTATTTTATAAAATGATGGTAGTGCTACTGCCTCACAGTAAGCGGACCCGGGTTTGCTTCCCGGGTTCTTCCTGCGTGGAGTTTGCCTGTTCTCCCCGTGTCTGTGTGGGTTTCCTCCGGGTGCTCCGGTTTCTTCCCAGAGTCCAAAGACATGTAGGTTAGGCTCATTGGTAATCCTAAATTGTGCTTGGTGTGTGTGCCCTGTGGTGGGCTGGTGCCCTGCCTGGGCTTTGTTCCTGCCTTGCACCCTGTGTTGGCTGGAATTGGCTCCAGCAGACCCCCCGTGACCCTGTATTAGGATATAGCGGGTTGTATAATGGATGGATGGATTTCCTATCAGTAGTTTAAACATACCAATGCTGCTGGTTAAACCCCATTGGCACATGACATTAAACCGAAACTGTTATGTACACTTTAATAGAAATCACATTTGTTAATCCTCACCTTGTTTATGATTGTAGTCGATTGCAGTGTTAAGTTTTTTGCTTTTCCATTTTTATCTCTAAATGTTCCCCCATTTCTTAAATTATTACAAACACCAGGAACAAGCAAACAATACAAGGTGATTTGTTATTCAATTGGCTAATCTGGTTTGCTTTCAAGTCTTGCCTACCAAAGTGTAATTTTATGTCCATAAAGGTAATGATTGGAAAATAGCAGGTTTTACATGGTATGAATGTAATTTTATGGACCCATTAACAGAAAAATCAATTATAACTTGGCTCCTTACAGAAATGGGGTTGGGCTGCAGATATGCAGCTTGAGACAGCTTCAGCAATTACTGTATATCAGTAGCTGTACTGTAGTGTAAATATGTTATAGATTTAAAAAGTGTATAAAAATATACTCACTTCACAATACTAATAGTAGTTATTTTACCAAAAAAGGAAATATTGACAGCAATCTGGTTGCTTTAAAAATAAATTGATGAGAAAAGCACATTGTCTTATGGGTGAGAATAATCAAACTAATATTTTTATTATCTTCAGAATCTGACTGGATAAAAATATACAAACTGTATAAAGCAATAATGTTTTAGAGTAACAGCAATAATAGAAATACATAAACTTTAAGACTAACCAGTCATTTAAGAATAGAACCAAGCTGATTAATGCATAAAAGAGACTCCAACTGCCTTTCAGAGAAACCTTCATATACAGTGTAAAGCAGATTATGTTGACATTTTCAGTTTTAAAACTTAAAAAAAATATATATATAAAAGGTATTTTTATTTGGATTTCTGTAAAAAGAACTTGTTTTAGTAGAATTGTGTGATGAATTATTTAAAACAATACATGTTTTAGCAGTGTGTGTTCTATGATGGTCTGGCACCAATGTTGGTTGTATTCTTGCACTCAATGAAGTTTATATAAAAAAAAAAAAAAAAAAAAGCATCGCCTTCTATGATTCTAAACTGGCTTGTATCTGTTAGAAAAATCAGTGCAAACAATCTAAATACACTTTGGTACAAAATGCATTTTCTATACATTGATTAACTAACAACCTAAAAGAAACAAATACGTAAACGTTTTTAAAAGACAGTTGGGCCCCCAGAAGAACAGACAGAAATTGCAATGGAATTTCGATGGATGGATGGATGGATACTTTATTAATCCCAAGGGGAAATTCACATACTCCAGCAGCAGCATACTGATTAAAAAACAATATTAAAGAGTGATAAAAATGCAGGTGTAACAGACAATTAACGTTTAACCCAGGTGGAATTGAAGAGTCACATAGTGTGGGGGAAGAACGTTCTCCTCAGTCTGTCAGTGGAGCATTTCGATACACTTCAAAGCGACAACCGAACAATTCAGCGGCAGCCATCAACTCACATGCAGAACCATAGGTGAAGGGCTTAAGCATTTCACTCTTCTAGTGCTCCTGTGTAGTATAATTATCTCCTGTACCGTCATCAGTCCTTGAACCTGTCCCAGTCATTCAATACATAAGACACAATGTTCCTCCGGATATCAAGCGTGAGCCTGATATGACCGTGCAATATGTAACACAGAGAATGGAAAAGGCAGGCGCCATCTCCGGTCATGGAAACCACTCGGTAAGTGACAGTTCTTTGATCGATGGTGATCACCTCGATAGACATGTTAATGGGGGTACGGTTGGAACGATAAAGGAAATGGGTACCTGAACAATGTAAACTAAGTCTAAAATACCTATACAATAACTACAATCGTAATAAACGAATAATAAAACAGCGGAGAAGCCGTGGATTAAATAAAAAGGCTGAAGTTATCAGCAGGGAGACGTGAATACCGTAGCGAAGCAAAGAAGGGAATGTAGAGACCAGAGCGACGGACGGCCTTATATAGGCAGGCAGCCAACAACGTGGGAGGCTATGGACGTATATATGTACGTAAGTAGGATTCAGTTAGCGTTGGGAAACCGCGTACCAAATTAGGTAACAAAGACCGTTGGAAAGTTCAATATGGCGGCCGACAGTGGCGTCATACCACTGAAATAAGTATGTACATCGATTGTGGTTAGTGCAGGGAAGCCGTTATGACCGTTACGTGTAGAATTTCTAAATGAAACCTGCTTAACTTTTGCAAGTAACCTGCCAAATTTCAGCCTTCTACCTACACGGGAAGTTGGAGAATTAGTGATGAGTGAGTCAGTGAGGGCAACAAAGACGCTGGAAAGTTCAATATGGCGGCCGACAGTGGTGTTATACCACCGAAATAAGTACGTAAATCGGTTTCGGTTAGTGCAGGGAAGCTGCCTACCACATTTCGTGAAGATGGGGCTATAAATAAGAAAGTTTAACATGGCGAACGTTTTCGACCGTTATGACCATTACACGTAGAATTTCGAAATGAAACCTACTTAACTTTTGTAAGTAACCTGTAAGGAATGAACCTGCCAAATTTCAGCCTTCTACCTACATGGGAAGTTGGAGAATTAGTGATGAGTGAGTGAGTGAGTGAGTCAATCAGTCAGTGAGGGCTTTGCCTTTTATTAGTATAGATACTATAATAGAAAAACATATCTCACCAAATTACAGAATCGCGTAAACCATTTACTGTTGCAAATGAGCATTTAGGACCATACTACACATGTTCTTGCTCTGCTATTCAGAACATGAACAAGATGATTTATCTGACCATGCTTTTTTTTTTCGCCACGTTCACCAACAAAGTTGAACCCCTACCCAATACGTTCCAGCACCAAGGCAACTGAAGCATGAGGGAGTGCTAATAGGTTAATCCTCTCTTTAAACACACACACTTCTTACATACTGTTGCATGACAGGGAAAGCAGCTATAGAAACAATAAATAAAGCATAAATTTGTATAGTATGTTTATACTCTGGTCTTTAGAAATTCGGCATTAGGAGATCAGAATTTATATAAGCCATTAAATACAGTAAGACATTTAGTCATTCTGGTAGATCTGTACCCTGTAGGTACAGTGAAATTTTACAGGGATGTGTATCATGCCTCAGAATTGCCATTCTTTCACTCTGCTTACCCATCCACCTTAGGCATGCTGAACACGGCTAAGAAACAATGAATGCAGTCCACAAATGACTCCTGTCTCAGCCATGTTCCTTCAGCATCCACCACAATGCTCTGAGTCTGACTTTCTCATCCTGCCATCTCTGCTGGTGTCCACAGGATTCCTGCAGCATTTGATTGCTTTTGTTTCACATCTCAGCTGGAGCAATCCAATTTGCCCCTGGAGCACCCATGTCTATGCTTATCTGAGGGGCTTCTCTGACCCACTTGCCTCATTCCACCGCCACTGGCTCTTCCATAATTCTTTTTCCATTAGTTAAATTTCCCACCCCTTCTCTGACCTTCTCAGACCATGTATAGTTTGTGTGTGTAAGTACCTTCTCAGCAATCCATGGAGCATTAATGAGAGATTGCTGAGCTGATTGGTCTCATGCGGATGAGTATGCCCATTAAGTGTTATGTGGCTGCCTCTTTCACTTGCACACATCTAAACTCATGAGGTCTGGGCCACTGTATTTTTCAAAAAATATCCTGCTCTCATTGGATCTGCCAATCTCGTAATGAAAATCAAACACACTCTGCCACAAGGTGGCATGCTGAATCCAGTGTGCACATACAGAAAGGAAAAGAATTAAACCAGTTTGGAGAACAGAAGTAGATGATAAAGAAGGAGCAGGATGGGCAATAGACTGAACTCCAGGCATTTCTTAGAATTCTAGCACTGCACAATGCATAGCACCCAGTGAGTGACTAATCAGCCATGTGTGCTGGGTGGGTATCCAGCGGTATCCAGCAGGAAGAGCCCTAAGGTGGCTTTGTTCACAATGACATGTTCACCATGGCAACAGGAAAAATTTTAAACAAATATGATACACATCTAGATATACTGAAAAAACAGAAGTGCCATGTGCCTTTTCGGGTATTACATTTCCAAGAATATAAAAATGACACATAGATGACAAGATATGACGTAATTACTAATATAACTAGCTGCACAATGCACCTTTCATCTATTCTAATAAATAAGAGAATATAATTTCCCTACATCTTAAAGCGGTCTAGATTTACTAAAGTACAAGAAAAAGAAAAGTTAGATTGAATAATATAAAACCAATAGGAATTAAGCAACATTTTATTAGAAGCTTCTCTTCCCAAATAAGTAAATAATGGGATGTTCTTATTAATGGCATATGATTATTTTAAAAAGAAAATAAAGAAGGAATAGGTGTCTGAGTCCTTTCTATCACAGTGAGTCAAAGAAAAACCTTTATGGTAGCCTTTTTAGTGAACTAATTGGAACTTCATGCCATTTTTAGGCAAGCAAAAAATAAAAATTAGTTTACAATACAATCATACAATTGATATGGCAGAAGAGACGTCAGATTGAAGACTCGACACCTTTTCCCTAAACAGTTCAGAGAGCTAAATGCCAAATAAGCCCAGTCTGAAATTGTTCCTCATACCTATTATAACAGCAGAATAGGTTTGATCATGACTGCTCATGATTATTAAAGACTGGCATTAATGAATTTGAGTCAAATTCTAAAAAGAAATATAGAACCTCTTTAAAGATAAAATTTTCCAGTTTAAAAAAATATTACTTTTCTGTTGAGTTATGGTAGATGGGCTAATATTCATCCAGTAAAGCAAAATGAGTCTTTGTGTGAGCGATATAATGTAGGATACTACAATAGATTTTTCATTGCATAGTGTTACTGTATCTGATGTTACTCCAAAGATTCCTGGATTATAAGTGATTAAAGGATTACAAGTGATTTTAGATCAAGGTTATCGGAGACATCTGCAAAAACTGTAACATAGAATGGTTTGGGTATAGAAAATTCTCAAAAATTCTGGCCTAGCAATGTAGGATGCTTGATCACAGGACTTGCAGTTTGTATTGTGGCTTTGATACATATCAGACAGTTTCAAAAAAGATGTGTGTGTGATGTACAATTTTATGATGAATTACAGCATGCTTTTATTGTTAAACTCTCATGTCAGAGTTCACAACTTACGCTGTTGTCTTTGGGTATGCTTTTTTCTTCATTGCAGCTCCTTCTCTCTAATGAAGAGTTATATATTGGGTTTCTATTGAAGGTTACTGGGGAGACTCTGTCATGACAGATCTTGCTCTCTGAAACCAAAAATAAAACTATAAAATACTCAGTTGGAAAAACAAAAGAAAAACATGGACATACTAAAAGGAATGCCATTTTAAAAGAGTGCTGCCATACCCAGTCGTTCTATGGTAAATATGTTTCCTAATGCAATTCTAATGCTGAACAGTCTTACTTGAGTTGAAAAGACAAACCCAGAAATAACAGTTTGACTGGATGCCACAGGCTTTGTAAAATAGACAGCTGGCCTCTATCAAGACCAGAGACCCTACTTTAAAATTACAGTATGTTTATTTGCATTTTCTTTTTGTTGTTTGACACACAAATTGTGACCAATGCACAGTAAATTATTATACATGTTCCCTATTTTGCATATAGGCACAATGATGACAAATTCCAGCACCATTAAGTTTGGTTTTACAAACCACAAAGAATTTACCAGTCATTCACAGAAAAAGCAGCACAAAGGCCATTTGTATGTTGTAAAGCAAGACCACTTCTGAGACTTTTAGAACAGCATCCAATTTTGTAAGACATCTACAAAGACACCACAAAGAAATGTGAGCAGGCTAACATTAATTACAAAACCAGGAGGTTTGGTCTATGCCTAACATTATATGTATTCGCATTTTTTTATTCTGTCAAAGCATGCAAAGAGCCCATTAGACATCACAATGGTCTGCTAGCTAAACATAATGATAAAGTATGATTCTGCCATTACATAAGAGAAAGAAACTAAGTGTGATCAAAATAGCCTCAAACTTTGAGACAAAGTGGTGTGTGTATAAACTTGAGCTGTTGTGAACACAGAAAAGGCATGGAGGCGAAAAGAAAATATGAAGGCCATGGAAAAAGAGGATATAGTAGAAATCTGGAAAGTGGCTGCTGTTAAGAATACAATGGTGTGCGCTGAAGAGTATTACAAGCATAAGAAAACCAAGAGATGATAATGAAGCCAAAGAATCCATTTTAAAAATCTAATCCACCCATTACTATAATGTTATTTTCAATAGTTTATTCTAGACTTTTATTTGATATGTTGAAAGCAATTGTGACAAATGTTTGCTTTTTAAATATATTTATTATTTGTGTTTCATTTTATATTTCACTAGCCATGTTACCTGTCAAAGACAGGCAATACAATAAATTTAAAAATATTTCATTTCTTTGCCCCACATGTAACCTTGGTGCCTTTCCTTGGTATCCTTGTGTGTCCCAACCTTTCTTGAACGGTGTTGCCTTCCTCACACACTACCATTTCAAGCTCCCTTGATCTCCTCCAGGCTGCTTTATACTTTCCATCTTTTTTTTTTTTTTCTTCAAATATACTTCATCACAGAGGGAAAATCTGCATGACCTTTTGGAGGGTCAGAGCACAGGGTCAACCATTGTACAGTGCTCCTGGATAAACTTTTCAGGTCTCTTTGAGGTGATTCTCAGCGTGCCTCCTACGTTTTTACTCCTTGTGTGTCCAAAGCCAAACTGACCAATCAGGTTGATCAGTGGAACTGGACACACACACACACAAACAGAAAGACTTTAGTGCTTTATTATATAGTAGATTCATTTAACTCTTTAACTGCAATAGTTTGTCTGATAACTGTAGGATTTGGGAGGAAAAGTGTAGGTTGGTGATGAACTTTAACCCCTGACAATGAATTAATTTTTTTTAATACAAAATTTCCTATTTGATTTTGGGGTTTGCCAAAATGTCTATTACTGGTAGTACCCCTTTATCCATGAATTCAACAAGGTGCTAATTGCATTTTTTAGGAATTTTTGCTTTGCATTTCCTCTAGATCATCGGTCTACACATTTATGTTGCAAACCTTCCATTCTACGTCTTATCAGTGATATTCAAACGTATTAATATTTGGGAGCTATGTATGTCATCGGAGTAAATGGAAGCCACTTATGTTTGGAGAATTCACATTGTCAGCAGCAATTGTTATGTATTCAGTGAGACTTAAAATAATGCTGTTTTTATCAAAAGGGTCGTGAGCCCCAATTAAATATTCCCAGCACTATTAAATTATCATCACCAGTCTGTATCATTATTAGAAGACAGGACGAATCTAAAAATTCATGAAATTGAGTTCAAGTTCTGCTCCTACCATTTACACGTTGCAGCAGAAGACAATTCATCAGGCCCAGCTATATTTTTAAAAGGTCTAAATCATCTACGTTTGTTGATCACATGTTACTTTACATTTCTGGTAGGTTATGAACTTCAATGTCCAGTGCACAAACTGTATTTAGAAATGCCCTTGTGCTCACCACCACTGTAAACAATTACTCTCTTTGGACCTCTTTCAATAGCAAGGTGTTTTCAGCTAAATACCTGATACTCACTAGATTTCTTTTCTTTACAATATTCTGTAGTGTGTCAAAATCACAGAAGATCAAATGTTTCTAGGATTCTGGAATCACTAAGTCTGGTACTAATACTCATACCACTGTCAAAATCACTTGGATCATGCATCTTACCTGTTCTGATGTTTAGCTGAACTAAACTTTCTTACCATGACAGCATGCTGTATGTACTCAGTGGTTCATTAATAGGCTCACTTATCTGAACTTACAATTAACCTGTTCCTTCAAACAGATAATACATCTGCAACTCAATATAAATAGCATACACTGTATCAAAACCTTTGAAAGATGTAAAGCAATCAATTTGCTATGTAGCTACTGCACTACATTGCAGCTTCACACAACCAAAATCACCAGACATATCATGGCAGTTCAGTCAGACAGTGCCATATGCATCAGTTTTCATTAGCAGTAATACTTCAAGCAGTTCAGGTGAGTTAGAGAAATTGCCTATTGTGATACAGTAACCTTGGTCAAGCAAAAGGTTTACCCAGGGCTACTTTGCACAGTCTGTAAACTGGATACTAAAACGTGCCCATTTAGAAGCAGTGTACTGTATCCACGATAGCTTTCCCTTGTAACCCATGAGACTTTAGTTAATTCTTATGTCACAATCAAGAATATAAACCAGGATATGTTTGATGATCGCTAGATATGCCTCCCCAGTTTGTACAGTTTCGGTGCTGGGTGATTGGCTTCATCATAGTTTTCATTGTTTGTGAAGTGCAGGTATTTCACAATAGATGAAAAATGAAATTCACTCTTTACTTCATCTAAAAACAGGTGCCCGCAACAACTGGCTTGTGGATCAGAATAATTTCTGCATTGGCTTAATCACTACAGTATATTCTACAGTATCAGGAAACCAAATACCCCCATGTTGTCTGTAGTGACAGGCAGCCCGAGATTGGGACAGGCAAATGGTTTGCTTTGATTTGTCCGACATTGCTCAGCATAGCAGTTAATTTCATCAACTATTATCTCCACTAGAATATCATCAACAAACACTTGAATAGTCCAGATAATCATGACGTTACAGACCCCTTTAGATTGGGGTTAACTGGAAATGGGAAGGGGCAGGAAAATCAGCAGTAGTAAGAAGCCAACACCAAACATTAACATCACTAAAACTTGACAGGTCAGAATCAGGTGTTAGTTTTATGGATGATGATAACATCTGATGACCAGTTGACACCATCAACACTATTATTCGATCCATTCAATGGTTCAGTTTCCTGCTTGCTCTTAAACTGGCTTTGTGGCCTTTTCCTTGAACGATTATGTGTTTTTTGTTTGAAGGTTCCATGCCACTTAAAAATAATGATCACGGAGTGGCAGAATTTAGAGAAATATTTTTTTTTAACAGAATGATGTTTTTAATCCACTTGAATCATAAAATCCTGCCCTGAGAGTCACTTTGCATTAAAATTATATGCAAAAATGGTTAAGTCTGACAAACACTCCGGGTTAATGGCAAGGTGATTAAGGAGCAAAATTACAAACTATATAATTTTTGTCATTTATTTTGTATGTAACTTTTATATTTGACTTATGATGATTGCTATTTTATAGCAATGTTCTTTTGTGATGTTCCTAAGATGGACAATGGAAAAAAAAACACAATTAAGGAAAAAATGTTACAAATTCATAATGAGGTTGCTGCCAGAAAATTAAAAGAACCTACTCTCAACAAACTAAAATGCAAATGGAAACTCATTGTCAAAAGAAGAGTACAATAATTCCCAGAGTACCTAAAAGATTATCAATCATAACATATTCACAACATTATATACAAAATGCACAAATTTGGACATACAGAAAGTTTGCGATGCTGAACTTTATACCGTCACAGTGATGTCATGCAATGAGACTTCGGATCATCATGGGTTAGGCAAAACTGGGAATGTTGTAAAAACATGGCAGTGCTCACGGAATACAAAACAATGAAAAAAATATATTGACATGTCAGAATAACAGGGACAGAAAAACAAGACAAGCAGTACTTAGCCACAAAAATTAATTTGGCATACAGTATTAAAAAAGAATTCTCTTCCTTGCTGTGTTATAAAAAACTCTGCTTAGGAAAAGGAATTTTAAGTTTAGCTTAATAGCGCGCTGTGCTGCTTGCTCACAGAATTTTCTGACTAAAATATCTACTTGGTCCAAGTGGGTGTCATAATTTCTTCTTTTAAAGAATCTGAAAAATCCAGATTTAGAGAGATTCTGCAGTATGAAAAAAATCTGGACTCTGCACGACTGTAAAGTGAGACATTGAAGGATACTGTAAACTTCTGAATTATAAAAAAAATCTTCCAAGAAACCATTTTAAACCCATTTGTTTATAGACACTTAGGACTTCCTATCAAATGGGAAGAAAGAAAAATGAGCAATATCTTGGAATGGTGCAAAACTGGCAGAATTTGTCAGGATAGAAAGTGCAAGGTACCATAAGAATACACACTTTTGGATTATATGCCTGTCATCACTGAAATACAACACTGTCAATGTCCCTTGATAATTTGACACTAACAGTATAAGTGCTGAAAAATAACCCTGTAAGTAAAAGTAGTTAAATAATACAAATTAACTTTAACTACTTGATGTATTTGTCACTTACTCAGAAAATTGGCCAAAGCAAACATAAGAAACTTCAAATATTTTATTATTAAATATCTGGCAGACAAGATCTAGATTCAAAACATTTTTAAATATATTTATTTACAAGTGGAGTAGGTACATTAAGTGATTTGTTTAAGATCGCAAAGTGTGTCAGAGGAGGGAATTTAATCAGTAACTCTGTGATTTAAAGTTCCACGACTTAGCCAACACACTACACCGCCTGCCCAATTATGCTTTAGACAAGCTACCTTTTTTTTATTAACATTTTATTGAATTTATTAAAATCAAATAACATTCCATACAAGCAAGTCAAGTTTTACATAACTAGGTTTGAAACAATCAACCCCCACCAATGAGAAAGAGAGCTAGGCAAGCAAAATAAAACTTTAATAGTAGGAAAAATAAATAGAGTAAAAAAAAAAAATTGGGAAGTGAATCTGCTTCCTCAATTTAAATGCTTATTCTAAACGGTTATTGATTAGATACTACCAGGAGACCTACTAAGCGACAATTCGATGTTTTCCAATTTCAGATACATAATTCGTTCAAAGACTCTGGGCGTAAACCGATTTGGTCGTGAACTGAAGTAATTTCCCCCATTAGGATTGTATATAAATACAATTAATCCGTTCCAGACCATATGAACTGTATGTAAATATATATATATTTTTTTTAAGATTTTTAAGCACAAATATAGTTAATTATACCATAGAATGCACAGCATAATAGTAAACTAAATGTAAAAACACTGAATAACACTGCAAGAGTTCGCGCTGTAGTGCTACGAACCGCTCGCTAAAAAATGAACATTTGAAAAATCCGTAATTTAATAAACCACCAAGAAAAGTAATGTTGCAACAGTGCACGCTACGAACTGATCGCTGTAAACAGATGTGAAGTGGAGGTTAAAATCCAATGGAAAAAAAGTCTTCATTAAATACGAGGTTAAAACAATGCTCGGATCTGTCTCTTTAAAAAACAAGCCTTATGCTGCCAGCCGTCTCTCTCTCTCTCTCTGCTTGCGCGTGTATGTGTGTGTGTCTTTCTCGCGGGCGACTGTCTGTCTTGTGTGTGTGTGTGTGTCTCTCTCTCTCTCTCACACACGTGCGCGTGTCTGTGTGTGTCTGTCTCTTGCTGCACAGGGATAGACTGAACACATGCGGAAATCATCGTCGCGCACAAACTGAAAGGAAAACTGGCTTGTTCGTATACCGAGTCTGTGGTCGTGAACAGATGCAAAAGTTTGGCGAACTTTTTGGTCGTAAACCGATTTGTACGTGTTCCGAGATGTTCGTGAACCGAGGTTCCACTGTAATATATATCAGATACCCACTGACTTAAAAGTGGTGAGTTAGGATTCTTCCAGTAAGATAAGTCTATGTGCTAAAAGTGAAGTAAAGGCAATTTTAGTTTGTTTGTCCTTCTCCACTTTAAGACCATCTGGAAGTACACCAAACACAGCTGTTCGTGGATTAGGAGGAATTGTGACTCCAAGGCTGTCTGAAAGGCATTTCAAAAATTTTGGTCCAAAATGATGTTAATTTGGTGCACGTCCAAAACATATGGCTCAATGTGACCGGAACTTGATTGCAACGTTCACTGGTTGGATTTTGCCCTGGAAACATTTTTGACAGTTTTAAACGAGAGAGATGCGCTCGATATATAATTTTAAGTTGGAAAATTATATGCTTTGCGCATATGGAACTAGGAGGAATTCTGTACGTGGCTGCCTTACACTCCTTTTCTGAAATGATGAGCAAGAGAACCTTTTCCCATTGTACTCTGGCATCTTTGAAAGGGAGGGACTTTAAAAAGTTTATACATATTACAGTATTCAAGACTGATCAATATTTTTTCCGGAATAGTGGTTGGTGGGAGGTGAGGAATTTTGGGCAGGTTTTGTTTAACAAAGTTTCTAAATTGGAGGTGGTGAAAGTAATGTGTTGCTGGAAAGAAATTTGGAATGTAACTGTTTGTAGGATGCAAAGATATTGTCTATGTACAGATCTGTAAGTGATTTAATCCCAAATGTTTTCCAGACAATAAAAACTGAATATGTTTGAGAGGGGGGAAAACAGTGGTTATCGTGCAGGGGTTCTCCGAGTTATTCTGAGTGAATGCGGCACAATTGGGCTGTTAGTATATTGGCGATGACTTGTACTTATCGGGGTACAAAGCAAGGAATATAAAGATGTACTGCAGGATTATATTTCTATTGTGGACCAAGCCTGTGTACGTTCATTTACTTGTGTCAATTTCCACGTTGTTATAGCTTGTATATTTGCCACCCAGTAATAAAACTGAAAGTTAGGCAGAGCCATGCCACCTTCTACTTTAGGTCTTTGTAGTGTTGCCCTTTGGATATGTGAATGTTTTGAATTCCAAATAAATGAAGTTATGATTGAATCGAAGTTCTTAAAAAATGATTTATTGATGTATATTGGAATGTTATGAAATAGAAAAAGAAGCTTAGGAAAGATATTCATCTTGATAGTGTTAATTCTTCCAGGTAAAATGAGATGAAGGGTTGACCATCTATGCAAGTCTTGCTTAATTTATTCCATGCAGATTGCAAAATTTTATTGAAAAAAGTCTTTATATTTACTTGTGATGTTCACCCCTAGGTTTTTAAACTGATCTGCGATGATAAAAGGGAAGGTTTACAATCAAATATTGTGTGCTTGAAGGTTCACTGGAAAAGGCACACTTTTATTCAAATTAAATTTGAGACCAGAAATTATTTTAGTGCTGTTAGGACTGCAGGTAGAGTATTTTGTGGATCCGATATATATATATCATATATACCAAGACCATATCATCTGCATATAGTGAAATTTTTTGTTCATGTTCATCTCTGAAAATCCCCTTTATTTCATAAGCATTTCAATTTGAACTGCCAGTGGCTCAATGGCGATTGCAAAAAGCAGTGGTGACAAGGGGCACCCTTGTCTAGTATCACGTTCTAGTTTGAAGTAGTCTGAAATAATGTTGTTAATACAAACTGAAGCTTCTGGACTGTTATACAGTAGTTTGATCCATACACAAATGTTGAGACCAAACCCAAATGTCTCCAATGTAATGAAAAGGTAGTTCTATTCAACCATATCAAATGATTTTTCTGCATCTAACGATAACATCTCTGAGGTGTTAGACTTTGTGGGTGAATATATTACATTAAGCAGGCATCGAAGATTGGAAGCTAAGTGTCTGCCATTAATAAATCCAGTTTGATCTTGTGATATTACCAAAGGAAGCACTTTCTCAATCATTCTAGCTTTGGAGAGTATCTTAACATCATTATTCAGAAGTGACATTGGTCTGTATGGTGCACATTGTAATAAGTCCTTATTTTGCTTAGAAAAGATGGTCATTAATGCTTGGTGAAAAGTTTGAGGTAGAATTTTATTGTCTTTAGCATCTGTAAATGTTGCTAATAAAATGTTGCTCCTCGCAGTCCTCCTCCAGGTCCTCCCTGTGTGGAGTTTGCATGTTCTCACTGTGCCTGCGTGGGTTTCCTCCCGCAGTCCAAAGACATACAGGTTAGGTGCATTGGCGATTCTAAATTGTCCCTAGTGTGTGCTTGGTGTGTGTGTGCGTGCCCTGAGGTGGGCTGGCGCCCTGTCCGGGGTTTGTTTCCTGCCTTGCGCCCCGTGTTGGCTGGGACTGGCTCCAGCAGACCCCCGTGACCCTGTAGTTAGGATATAGCGGGTTGGATAATGGATGGATGGATGGATGGATGGATAACTTAATTGAGAATTCTTTATAAAATTCAGCGGGGTAGCCATGAGGGCCTACTACTTTCCCCACTCTGAAGTGAGTTTATAGCATATAGTAATTCTGATAGCGACAGAGTTCCCCAGTTCCTCTGCACTAAGAGTATCTAGTGGTTGTATCTGTAATGCATCCAAAAACATTACATTAGGTAGTGTCTTGTCTTCTTTAAACTGAGTAGAATATATGGACTCATAGTAGTCTCTAAATGTGTGCATTTTATTTTTATGATCAATGATTTTGTCTCCATTTGTGTTGGAAATTGCTGGGATTGTATTGTGAACTTCCTGCTTGTGGATTTGTTGTGCGAAGATCTTTTTACCTTTTCCTCCATGTTCATAGTAATGATGTCTTGATTTAAAAATGAGTTATTCCATTTCTTTAGTTGTCAAGAGGTTGAGTTCTGAATGCAGAGCCTGTCTTTTTCTATAAAGTGCTTCATTTGGACACCTGGCGCATTCTTGATCTATTTCGGCAATTTCACTGATTAGCTCTGATACCTTCTAGGTTTACAAATTTTTATTGTGGGGAAGATATGAGAGATGTCCTCTTAAGAAAACCTTCAAAGTTTTCCAGAGTATTCATGCAGAGACCTCTGAGGCTGTATTTGTCTCTAAAAAAAATTGATTTATTTGGATAAACATTGTGCATAGTTCTCATCTGCTAATAAAATTGGGTTAAGACTCCAGCTTCAAGATGAGTATGTGGGGCATAATGATTTGAGCTCCATGATCAAAGGGGCATGGTCGGAGATAACAATAGCATCATATTTGCAAGATTTAATCGTAGGAAAAAAACTTTTATCTATCAGGAAATATTCAATTTTTGACTTGCATTGATGCACTGGTGAGAAGAAGGGATATGCTTTTGAGTTTGGGTTTGGAAATCTCTAGGGGTTGTGATTAGTTACAAACTGTGTAATTGTTTTTGCAGTGTTAGATTTTATCGCCCCTGTGACAAGAGACCCATCTAGTTCTGGATTTAAAACAAAGTTCTCAGCCATTATCATTTTATAAGTGTTCACATTGGGAGTGAATGCAA
Source organism: Polypterus bichir lapradei (assembly GCA_026402145.1). Classification (NCBI taxonomy): domain Eukaryota; kingdom Metazoa; phylum Chordata; class Cladistia; order Polypteriformes; family Polypteridae; genus Polypterus; species Polypterus bichir. The sequence goes on along the minus strand of JANRMT010062818.1, from coordinate 59,370,832 downwards.
ATATGTTTTGGATGAAGTCCCCATCATCCACATAGGGTACGTACATATTTATTAAAATCACCTCACAGTTAAATAAATTGCCCATGATGATCACATATCTCCGTTCAGGATCAGATACTACATCTGATACTTCAAATGAAATAGTTCTATATATAAAAATTCCCACACCTCTAGTTTGTTTTGTAAAGCTGGAATGGAATATTTGGCCAGTGCATTCTCTGTATAGCCGAAACAGATCCTTGCTTAATAAGTGGGTCTCCTGTAAAAATATTATTTTAACATTTAGACCTGTTAGGTGAGTGAATATTTTCTCTCTCTTAATTAATGATTGTGCTCTTTACCATTCCAGCTCACAAAGTTAACTACAGTATTTGGTCATGGAGACATTGCTTCTGAACTTTTGTTGTCATTTTGTAGTCTTAATTTAAGAGAAGATGACTTTGACCTTAATTCCCACTTTTACCATGATTTATTGCCATGAAGCCTATTGTTATGTTGGTACTTTTAATTATAAAAGAATTAAAAAGATAAATTAGAAAAACTTGCTTTCTTTCTCTCGCCCCCCAGTTCCCACCCACTCTCCCATTTTGCCTCCCCATATGAGGCTAAACCACACTTCACAAAGTCCCAGTTCTCTGACATACCTAGAGACAGCACGTCCAAAACAAAACAAGCCCCCCAGCACTGATTTGTAAGGATTAAAATAGAGATATCTATTGACAGTACAGTCCAATACTATAAGCATAAAATATAATCTTAAACAGTCTTGAGAGAGTATACTCAGGGAATGATGTTACACAGTATCCTAGATAAGCATAGTAAGTCCTAATACCATAAACCAAGGGTATTTACACATACATACAAACATATACGCGTAAAATTGTAACTAAAACGTAAACAAGAAGTGGCCGAGAAGGAAACAGTATTTATAATTACGGTACCAGTATCATTGCAAGTGGATCATACAGCAGGTAAGATCTTGCCATGCCAGGACCTGATGCGACTCACAATTGTATTTCAAAAAAGTGTCAGGATCAGTTTTTTTAACCCTTTTTCTGCCTCTTCCATAGATATAAAAATGTAGAGCTTGCCTTGAATGTCCACTTTCAGTTTATCAGGAAACAAGTGACTGTTTCTGATCTCAGCTTTCCACAAAGCAGTGTTTAATGTTGTAAAATGTGGCACGTTTAGAAACTATTGAGGGTGAGAAATCAGGGAAAATACGAATGTGGTTATTTTAAATTGTAATCTCTTGTTTCTGTCTGAGAGATGTCATTTAGATTGTAATTTTTCAAAACACACGATGACATATCTTCTGTTTTGAGGTATTTGATCCACGTATGCGGTAAGCAGCTGCTATCTCTGTGTCTGACAAAGTCCTCTCCGATTATTTTAGAGAATATTTCAGCTACGAATTTCACTGGGTTTGGATTTTCACAATTCTCAGGGAGACCTTCGATTCTAATATTATTCCTTCTGCATCCATCTTCCAGTGCAGCAAGTCTGTCTCCTAGTATTTTGCATTTGGAATTTGCAGCCAATGCTTTTCCGTCAGCGGTAGATGCCAGTTGTTCGGCTATTTCAATAGTTGTCATGAGCATTTGCTTAACATCTTCCAACTGAGCGCCAAGTGCTCTACGTTTATTCTCAAAATTAGATGCATTTTCCTGTATTTTTTCCTCAATTTTTTCTAACATACCTTTACAGGTTGCCTCAAAGCGATTACTTAAACATTTTTCCTAGTCTAACATCTTGAAGCAGCTTTTTTTTTGTTTTGGAATTTCTTTCCTTATATTATTTATATCCCTTTTCCTTATATCATTTATTTCTTTCTATATATAATTTTTTATATCATTCTTGAGCTTCTTTATGTCTTGATTGTTCAGTTCTGACAGATCGTTTTGGTCTTCTCCCTGCTCCGTGGGTGAAGTGCTATGCCCAGTTGGAGTTGATGTTAGCAGCTTGCAGGGAGTAGTTGATAACGTGGAAGGTAAGGCCATTTTCAGTTTCAATTAATTTTCTGGAATCGTCGAGTTTTCTTGGGCCGAGTTGCTTGCACATTTACTCCCACTATCGCTCTCGGCTGGAGACGATGCAGCAGCGTCAGGTCCTGGGAAATCTGTGCTTTCACCTGTCTGTTCCAGGTCAGTCTCTGGTAGGCTATACCTGGAGCTTGGACTTGATGCCTGTCTAGGCTTGAATGAAGCTTTAGCTGTCTTTTCCACTTCATTCTGAGCCATTTTATGGCTGCTCATGTTAATATATGCTTGCATATACTGTAATTGAACCTACTTAGGATGAGTAAATACAGGATACCTTGGGATGATAAAAAAAGGGAAAAAAAATAACAGCTGCTAAAGGAGTTCCGTTCACATGTCCATCTCCCATAATGGACGAGACCAGCTCCCAAGACAAGTTAACTCAAGCAATAATTAATTTATTTATTGGATTGTCAGAAGTAACCCCTTGTAAAAACTGAAAAATAAAATTCAGAATTCAGGGCTGACTGTAATTTATCTTTTAATACAAGTGATTTATGCAAACTGATAAACCAACTCTAGTGTATATTTCACTGTAAGAAAGGCAAACTGAATTATAGTGGGGGAAAAAGTCATTAAAAAGATATAGATTGAATGCCGACTGACAAAAGGCTATATATGGGAGTAGAAGTAATATCCTCAATTAAGGTATCACTTCAGGATGTGTACAAATTAACCCACAGAAATGTGTAAATATTCTCTAAAATTGTTAGAAGGAGTCTCTGTGCTCTCTACTTATCCCATTTGTTCATTAATTTTTCAGACTTTCTACATCCATGTTAAGGATTTTTGGGGCCAGTAGACTATTCTGTCAGAACAAAGCAGTAACTAATTATGGACAGGGCAACAGTCCTTTGCAGTATTATTTGTGATTATTTTCCTTATTAAAATTACTATTCATTGATTTGGTAATGTTAGAGTAAATAATTTATTGTTTTACTAACAAACAATTTTAGAATTATAATTGATTTAAAATGTCTCATCAGAGTGGTAGAACATTAGATTGACAGTTAATTTACATATTATTTTTCCTTCTTAAAGCAATCTAAGCACAATTTTCTGATTCAGATTATCTTTCATTTAGAAACTGTAGAATTGTATAATTTTTAAGACGACATTTTCTACATATTCAAAATGCTATCCAATACTCCAGCAGAGTAAAGGGCATTCTTTTCTGCAGTAAAAGTATAAATCAAACTGCAAAATGTTTCTAAGCATTAATTAGAAGTGTTGGAATGACTCATTAAAGAATAAAGGTGTTTTTCTACAAATGCATCAAAAAAGTCACATATTAATTAAATTTACAGGATGAATTGAAATGGCTTTCTTGATGCTATCTTAATTCCCTTCTTAGTGTTATGTAATATAGATTTTTATTAATCTCTTCATGGCTTTCATATATGTTTTAATGCCCTGCTGTACTCATGCTAGACAAAAAGAGTATTTTACCATTTAATAAGGCTTTAGTTCTTTAAGGAGGCAAACATCTGGCTGACGCTTGCACGTATGGTGAGAAATAAAATGAAAATTCTACATGTTCTCTACAACAAAAAGACATTTTGTAATGCAGGATCACTGAAGGGCATTCCAGTACCCACCAGTGTTCAACAGTGAATCATAGAGAAATTTGTATAATAAAAAATGTATTTCAATTCCTCTTGTGTAATATGGTAATTTTGATAAGGCTAGCATTCATTAGCTATAACAAACACACCTATTATCCAGAAAAAGTATTTAATTCTAAAGTAAATAATTATAGGAATATAAATTAATTATACTGTATATGTAGATTGTCAAGTCCTTCTTATATTTGCTATAAAGTGGTTCCTAATTTTTTTTTTTTTTAACTATGATAACAAGTGCAAACATTCTGAGAAAAGATACACATTTTAGGTTATTATAAAGTATATAAACAATATAGTTAGAACAAACATGTCTAAAAATAACCACAAGTTACCAGGTAATTGTAAAAATTTCATATCAAATGGTTATAAATATTCATAGTAATGAAATTAAATGAAGCAGTCTTCTTGGCTTGCCAAACATGTAACACAGCAGTTCACACTTTCCATGTTCTGCCCATGCATTTCTGGATTGAGTGGTATTAGGGATTGTGTTTAACAGATTATTATTATCTGTTTAAACAACAAAAACTAAAAAGTTTAATATACATTTAGTCCTTTGTCTGGGCCCCTTGGTGAATACTTACCACACACTGTTTTAAAATATCTTTAGCAGATAAATAAAACCAAACAGATATATCAATAATAGGCTTTTGCTACTGGGCTATATACAGCACACATTTTTTTCTACTTGTAATTATCACTGGATCCCAGTAAACCTAAACTGGGTAGCTTAAATTTGCACCTTAGTATATGCAGGATCAAATGTAAATGAATGCAACATATGTTCAGTTCTTTTGAAATCATTACCTCTGTGCACGATAACTCCTTCCTTAGTAGCTTTTCCATAGAATATCCCGAACAGTCCTCTCAACTCCCTTTTCTGCCGAACAGGGTATAAGCAACATGTGTGATCATGACACTTAAGACACCTGCTCTTCAGTACTGTGATCGACAGTATTTAAAGCACTAAGGTCAAAGACGACATTCTGGAGAAACAACAATCATCCCAAACCACGACAACACCTCACAACATACAAAAAAAAAGATTTCAATAAAATTTACCCTGCAAAAACCTTCTTTGAAAATGCTGAAAAAATACTTGAATAATGCTCTAAAACACCTGAAAATGCCCAAAAAATGCTTGGAAAACCACTGCAAAATGATATTAAAAATCTTGAAAAACACTAAATAAATGCTGGAAATTTATAACACTTTTAAGTGCGACTGGGTTCTCAATGAATGGATACAGACATGTATGCTCTCCTTGATGTCAATTTATTGTAATTATTTAGTGGTACAGATGAAATATTTGCAACATACACAACTGCAGGGAGACATTTTTAAAACTATTTAATCTGTATCCTCACAAATAAAAACATAGCTATAGTAATTTGTCAGACTCTGAAAATTAACCTTTTCAAACCTCCTCTCAGGAGTGACAGAATAACAATTTTCCACTAACTAGCATTCTTCTATTTAGCATTTTCATCTGCAGTATTTGCACAAATACTACAGCATTAAACAGCATCTTTGCAGCGCTGATATCAGCTACAGCCTCTTGTACCCTAACAAATAAAAAATGAATATCAAAGTCAGTTTTACATTTTTAGCACTCAGAATGAAGCAGAAAAAGAGCTAAGAAAACCAATAAAGACATCCTTTTAAAACATGACCATGACCATTTGTAATGCGACATTTGTTGTAAATATACATTCCATTTCCTTTTCAGCCACTTTTACCAAAAAAAAACCTTGGGGTATGGGGAAAGATAGCTTTGCTATTTCTTATTTATCCTTTCTGTCCCAAAAGCTGTTAGTACCAACATAACAATAGGCTTCATAGCCATAAAGCCTGACAATAATTTGAAGTCTTGGTCAAAGTTATCATCTGTAAAAATGTACTATCTTAACTTAACATTACAAAATGTCAACAAAAGTTCAGAAGTAAGCGTTTTATGACCAAACAGTAAACTTTGTGAGCTGGAATGTCAAAGGCATCAACCACAGATTAAAATGCCCAGATAGGTTTAAATGCCCAGATAGTATTTTTTACAGGAGACTCACATAATAAGTAAGGAGACCAGTTTCAATTGCAAATGGACTGGATGGCCAAAATTGTCACTCCAGCTAAACAAACAAAATTAGGAGTGTGGAAATTTGAATACACAGAACTATCCCACTTGTAGCGTCAAACGTAATATGTGATCCTGAAGGGTGATATGTAATGGTGATGGGCAATTTATTTAATACTAAAATGATTCTGATAAATATTTAAGCACCTAATGTGGATGATAGAGATTTCATCCAAAACGTATTTACATCTATTCTGAATATGAACACACTCATAAAATTATAATGGCTGGAGACTTGTGTTTTAAATCCAGATCTGGATAGGTCTTCAGTTACAGGGGCCATAACATGTAATACTGTAAAAATAATTACACAGTTTGAAATAGATCAGAATTTATCAGGTCCATGGAGGGTTTTTAAATCTTAACATAAGAGAATATTCCTTCTTTTCACAAGTTCGTCATTGTTACTCAAGAATTTAGTATTTCTTCATAGACAATCATTTTTTCCCATTGTCATATCTTGTAAGTATGACACTATTGTCATCTCTGATCATGGAGCTTAACTTACTATTCCCTACACACTCATCTTGTAGTTGGCGTCTTAACCCCCTGTCTTTAGCTGGTGAGCACTATACAGAATTAATTTCCAAGCAAATTAATTATTTTCTGGAGGCAAATGCATCCTTAGAGGTTTCTGCAGGAATATTCTGGGAAACTCTGAACGAATTTTTAAGAGGACAGATTACTTCAAATCTTTCTCACAAAAATAAATTGGAAATCAAGAAGGCATCTGAGTTAATCAGCAAAATTACCAGAATATATCTAGAATATGCTAGGTCTCCAAATAAGGCACTTTTTAGGAAAAGACAGGTTTTGCAGTCAGATTTTAACCTCTTGAGAACTAAAGAAAAAGCACAGCTCATCTTTAAATTGCAACATTATTATTATGAACAAGGAGGGAAGGCCAATAAGATTTTAGGTCAACAAATCCACAAGCAGGAAGTCCACAATGCAATAATTGTAATTACCAACATAAACAGAGATAAAATCAAAGACCATAAAAAATATAACCCACACACTTAGATAGTACAGTAGACCCCCATGAAGTCGCGGTTCAGAGATCGTGGCCTCTGTCATTTGCAGATATTTCATTAGAACCTAACTAATAATTGTTAGCAGAAACCACAAATATCCTCCACAATTTTGATGGCTTTTTTGTGGCAATACTGTACTGTAGAGAGAACACAAAGCAACCGTAGAGGAAAATGTGGCCTGGGATGGTGAAAGTAGCCAATCCAAGAGCGTTATTCATTTCTCCTTGCTGCGGATTCGCTGCTGCCTTATGACGCATCGCCGGCAGGAGCAGCCTAACATTCCCACATCATAACAGTGTACTGATTGTAGCTGTCTTGAGTGTTTCACTGAGTGGTCTCATGTTTTTCGTTTTGTTCTTCTTAAAGCCCTAAGATGCTGCCCAAATGCCCTGCACCTTCTAAGGCTTCTGGCAATGAATCTAAGCACCAGAAGAAGTTTAAGACACTCCAGGAGAAGGTTGAACTACTGGATTTGCTCTGGGAACTAAAAGGTTATGCCGCAATAGCCACCCGAGGAGCATTAAATCCTCTGTTTTGCTGTGCAGTCATTATATTCATTTCATACCTTCATCGTACTGCACAGCTAATTCATCATTATCTTCAATCAATATAATTCATTATTGGTGAGTACCCATACATTTTACTGTATTGTTATTAAATTATTATGCATTTACCCTACTTAAACCAAAGAAAATGACAGCACATACCAAAGAAAACATGCTTGCATGAATTACAGTACATGTGGGCTAACATCAGTATTTTACATTCTAGCACTGTGGGAGACATAGCAGTACAGTACTGTACAGTATATGGGTTTACCTTTTCATTCATTTTTTTAGGGTAATGTATTAAGCTGAGTTTGAAATGAAATTAAAGCATTTTTGGGGGCATATTTAGTGTTTAAACTATAAAAATAGGCATTTATAGGCATTTTTTGACCACATCCGAAATCTGTGGTTTTTCACAATTCGCGGGTGCTCTACCATAACCCCCACGAATTTCAGGGGTCGTCTGTACCACACAGTAAGTCCTTATACTCTTTTCAGTCTAAAAAAGATAATACACAATTGTAATAACTTCTTTGACTCATTACTGATACCACAGCTAAATATTCTTAGTGCTGATAAACCTCGGACACTCTCAGAAATATTAGACGCTATAAACTCACTTCAATGTAGGAAAGCAACCAGCCTGATGGGTACCCAGTGGAATTTTATGAAAAAATTTCAAATAAGATACCTTATAGAAGCTAAAGACAACAAAATTCTACTTATTTATCCCACTGTATCTGAGTGTGTAATCACAGCTGTCAAGCAGCTGATCGGAAAGAGAATTATCGGTATACAGCATCAAGCACACACTGCCTCATCCATGGGCTATCTGAACTGCTCCCATATGGCAAATGCGTCAAAGCTTTTCCTGTAGGGACATTGCGGTTTAGAAACAGTTTCATCCCAAGAGCTCTAAATGCGCTCAATCAGTCCATTAAGTGCTCCTTATAGAACTGTTTGTACCTATAAGTACAATCACCTCACTGTAAACTTGCGATACAGCTATAATATTGCACAACTTGTGCCACTTTATAAAGCGCATATTTACATATAATATTTTTAAGATGAAATGCTGCAAAATATGCTTTTTATAATAAACAGATAAAATTTTAACAATTTAAATAATTAAATTGTTAATACTGTGGTGGGCTGGCGCCCTGCCTAGGGTTTGTTTCTTGCCTTGCGCCCTGTGTTGGCTGGGACTGGCTCCAGCAGACCCCCGTGATCCTGCAATTAGGATATAGCGGGCTGGATAATGGATGGATGGAAATTGTTAATAATTAAACATGTGAGGACACCATGTTGCAGTGCCTGCGACAAGCTGGCGCACCCGCTCAGGGATTGTTCCAGCCTCACGCTGTATTCTTGCTGGGGCTGGCATGACACTGGGTAGATTGAATAATTAAACATGTACTATGAACACATTTCAATGTTCCTTAAAAGTTTTGAAGAATCTGCGTTCTAAGCTTATAGATGGCTTGATATCTAAAGAGCTGATTGTGTGGTAATTGGGTACTTGGAGAAAGAAAGATGGAACAGGAATAGGAGGTTAGTACATTTGAAAGAGACAGTACTGCTGCAATAAATTGTTTCATTGAAGGTCGTGCACGGCGCAGCAAGCATCTTGAGGGAGGCAGGAACAATCTCTTGATGGAGCACCAGTTCATCACTATCACTGTGCTACTGTGTTCCCATGTTTAATAACATCCTTTCAGATTCAAAGGACTTTGTTGGACAGTTATCTTATCCAAAAATCTCTTGACCATACATCGTTTTTCTCTCTCTTGTTAAATTAATCTTAGCCTGAGTGAACCTATTAATTTTTTACATTTAAGATTTTTCCTTTAAAGATTTACCATTGTTGTTTCTTGTCCTAGTGTGTGGATATAAACACAGGAAACTTCAGTTTCTGTATTACATCTTGCCTGAAGAAGGGGCCTGAGTTGCCTCGAAAGCTTGCATATTGTAATCTTTTTAGTTAGCCAATAAAAGGTGTCATTTTTCTTGGCTCTTCTCTACACTACTGGCAAATAGACTTATCTTGCTCAACTAGAAGAATCACCACTTTTAAGTCAGTGGGTAACTGATGTCCTATACTATTTGAAGTTAGAAAAAAATCTAATTCTCACTAGGAGGATCTGTTCAAAACTTTTTAAAAATATGGCAGGATCTAATCAATAACATTTTAGAATAAGCTTCTATAGCAGGGAAAAGGATTTGTTAGCTGGCTCTCCTCTGTTTATTTTGGGGGGGTTGGATGGTTTGGATGGGGGGTTGATTGATTTGACTGTATTGATTGTTATTTGCTTTTAACAAAAAAAAAAAAAAGAAACAGGCAAGAAAATCTCAACATTAAAGCATTCCATGATATCAGTGCAGGTACCAATTTTACTCACACAATTTCCAGCTTGATCTAGAGATTAAAGTTTTGGAATTTTAAGAGACAATGCTCACTGTTCACTTTGTTTATCAATTGTAAATACATTACTTCCCCAGTGTTGAAGCAGATAAACTGCAAGTTAAACTCCATTCAAGAGCCATGAACTGAGTGTCATTATTCCTTTACCAAGCTCCCCAAAAACATAGGTGCTAGTCGAGTTGAATGCATTTCAGAACTTGGGTGGAAAGAAATGAAAACTATCGATTTCTCTGGTTTACAACTAGAGGAAGTCACAATGATTGTATCTCATTGCATCATGTTCTTGCGCCTGGATTCTAATCCATATTGAAATGAAGACAAGAAATCTACTTCCTGTTTCTTGCAAACCAGCTCAATGTCAAGTTCATGCTTCACATTTTATGTCTGTCAATTGCTTTTCCTTACATTTTTTGGACTCAATTAAAATGCACTCCATATAGAGCAGTAATATGAAATCACTATATACAATACAGATTGATTGCTTATTCCTAATTCCTTTCATTGCATCCCCTAGCAACACAGCTAGATGAAAAATTTGAAACAACACAAATGAACAGAGCACAAGTTTGCTAAAGATTTACAGTATGTTAATTGTATGATATTTGTGTTGGAAATTCTGCAAATGCCAGGGCAATACTACACTAGTCTACACAACAGACTGCACTAGTCTCGTTGAAGCCAGACATATAATATATATACAGTACATAGGTAGACAATCATTAATGAATTTTGCTTAAAACTGGATGGGAACAATTAAGACTGCTCACTGAGTGTCACATTTCTAAACCAATCCAACACCTCAAGAAAGCAGTGCTGAAAGCAGAGGCGATGATTTTTGACCTGCAAACAGCAGAGGTGCTCTTGTTAACTTGATGGCAAGCTTCTTATTAGAATGAACAGTCACCAGTCAAAAAGTGTCCTAAAAACAACCCTATCAGACATATAAATATGTGCCATATATACACAGAACACATTCCACATTTCTATAGTATAGACGTCAATGTAAGGCTGAAAGACAGGGCAGCTATATAAATGAAAATTTGAACAGTAAAATATGCTTTTGAAGTAAACAATGTGGCAAACTCCATCAAAAGGGCTAAAAAAGGAGAGCTAATAATGTAGAGCCATAGGAGTTGCAGATTATAGTACTTAAAACACCCAAATCAACAAATCTGCCTCATGACACCAGTAAAGCATGGACAAGGCTGTACGCCACCCGCCTTCTGATTGTACTTCTGAATTAGTAACTAAAGTAAGTTGACATTACTGTCTAACTTAAAACAAACATGACATGCAAGAATATAGCTACAAACGTTTGACACAAACTATATCCATAGATGACAATTCTTATCTAGACTCTATTTGTTGTCATTAGGTCATATAGTAATGCAATTGTTAAAATGAAACACATTGTAGCAAACAGAGGTAACAGAATTCTCAAATGTGTGGAGCCAAGGAACTGCACTGGTGATCACTACAACATAAATTGTTAAGATTCAGCTATCTTGTGCTACTGAGCTCCTGAAATGATAACAATTTTAATTTTCATTTTATCTCAGCGTTGTCTTATGTTCAGTTTAATTTGGTGAATCCCTGGCGGTTTAAACTTCTCAAACTGGAGGAATCTCTGGTGGGTGTTTTAGAAAGAAGCCTTTGCAGCACAGAATTTCGCTGCTATTTGCTACAAAACTTTTTAATGGGTTGTCCTCAAATCAGAATACATGTCTGGCCCTGATAAACTAAGGCAATACTGACAAATGAAACTGTTGGGTAAACTTTAAATCATTCCTTATAACATGTTACATTACAGAATGTGTGCCTGTATTTTAAATGGAGCACTGAGATGATTAGGGGGAAGTGCCTTTACGCACTTAGTTTTTTATGCTGTTCTTATGAGATACAGGCATGCATAAAATATGAAAAATAAATTAAACATCAGCAGGAGGCAGAGCCCTTGCCTGTTGGGACTCCAGACTCTGGAACTCTTCACCCTTTGATATTAGAGAAGCTTAATCAGTCTCCATAGTTAAATATCATAAGAAACCATTTTAGCAGAGATTTTTGTTAGAAATGCTGGTAACATTGTTCATTTTTGTTTTAAATAGGCACTGCAATCACTCTCATTCAGTTTCTCTTTTTTGTATATTTTTTTCTTGGTACAGTATATTGTGGTGCTCAGTGTCACATTCATTTTGATTAAATTGTCATCCCTGAGATTACAATGAGACTTCAGAAATGATGTATCACTACCAAAGACATAACCATCACCATAACCTTGCTGTCTCTTGCTAAAGTCACAGACATTTGCCTACACATTGATATATTGTTTGAGTATCCAGGCAGGAGCTGGAAGACCTGTTGGCCAATGGCCATTTTTTGTGTAGGAAGGCTTTTTTCCATGTCATCAACTAGAAGTCCTAATGTCTCTTACTATTCAATTTAAAAATACTTAGGGACATTTCAAAACCAAGTTTATTAAGATATTGCTAATTTTATATTGTATATTGGTTTGCATGAATTTCATATAGAAGAATATCACTATTCCCAACTACAGCATTCTTGCATTATGCAATACAACAATAATATACAAATACAATTATGCACAAACCTTGCACTGGAATGGCTGGAAGTTTCCTTCTCTGGTTTCGTGAAGTGTCAATGGTCTGTGACATAACAAAAGAATGAACACATCTATTACTAAATAGAATAAATCACAAATATAAAAATATTAGGTTCAGATTTTTAAGAGAATCACTGTACATTTTTGTTTTATTTGTTGAAAAAAAATTATGTGGATGATTCAGAAAAATACACAATCCTTCACATTAAGTAAATTCCAAGAAAACTGCTAAATGGAAACACAGAACCAATAAATTGGAGAGCACACGCATTCACTTAAAAAACAAACAACCTACAAAAGTAATACTAATGAATTACCTACAGTTTCTCATCTTGAAATATCCACATCGGCTGTTGATGCTAAGTAAGGAAAACTGATCAAATAAGAATGTGTCATTTGAATATGAATATTTTGAAAATCATAAGAATAAACTGATGTGTAGATTTTCAAAAATGATCTGTAGTTGGGAGTATTGGTCAAGAAAGATGTACTACAATTTTAATGAAAGTTATATGCACAATATTTTAGAAATACTAGACATGCAAAGAACAGATAAAGCCAAAAGAAAAGAATTTAGGCATATTCATTAGTGCTCAGCATCAAATTACTTAGATTACACAGACACATGCTCAGGATGCTGAGAAACTGGCAAATTGTTTTTATCCAATTAGATTACTGCAATACACCTTTAACAGACTTTCCAGAGAAAAAAATAAACAAAGCTACGGCTTATTAAAAAACGCATTAGCAAGAATTCAAACAAAAAAAAAACAAGTTTTGTCCCCACTTCATTGGATTCCATTGGCATTTAAGATGTTAGAAAGTTTCTTAATGATCTTGGCACAATCATATGTCTGAATGCCTGTCCCTACAAATCACAAATTGTTTTCTTTGATCTTCAATTCCTGGCCTATCATGTTTAAAACTAGTTTACGTTACATGTGCAAGCCATTTCTTATAGAAAAGTTGGGATTTATAAAATAGTAACTTAGGGTGGAAATTGAATTAAAGTTATAAGTATAAAACGTCAATAAGAACTATGCATAAATTTTTTGGTGTTGGCATCAGGACAATGAAGTGAACATAAAATTTCATTTTATTACGCATTTCTAGGACGCATCAATTGCGTTCCAATGTTTTTGAGCTAATTACAACTCTCTTCAGTGATGGTAATAATGTGTAATGCACATGCTCAATGTCAACTTTTTAGTGTACAAAGGATGTGATATTTGTCGTACACTGTAACTAGCAATGGCATTGTTAGCTCTTTAGGAAGTTATTGATAATGACAGGCTAAAGCAAGTTTCAGGGGATGGCAAAAATTTTTTGGCGTATGATGATCACCAGCTTATAAGCTGATTTAGACTTCCTAGATTTGTCCTCCTGGAGTTGTGTGCTGAATTGGAGCCCAAATTACAGAGATCATAATGCAGAAATAACGTGATCCCTGTCCTGTTATACGTTTTATCAACTGTAGGGTATTTGGTGGCAGTCTCTTTCAATGTGAACTGGCTGAAGAGTCAGTAATTTTGCAGTCATCCCTAAGCTGCATCATGCCATCTTTATGGAGTAATATACACTCACCTAAAGGATTATTAGGAACACCTGTTCAATTTCTCATTAATGCAATTATCTAATCAACCAATCACATGGCAGTTGCTTCAATGCATTTAGGGGTGTGGTCCTGGTCAAGACAATCTCCTGAACTCCAAACTGAATGTCAGAATGGGAAAGAAAGGTGATTTAAGCAATTTTGAGCGTGGCATGGTTGTTGGTGCCAGGCGGGCCGGTCTGAGTATTTCACAATCTGCTCAGTTACTGGGATTTTCACGCACAACCATTTCTAGGGTTTACAAAGAATGGTGTGAAAAGGGAAAAACATCCAGTATGCGGCAGTCCTGTGGGCGAAAATGCCTTGTTGATGCTAGAGGTCAGAGGAGAATGGGTCAACTGATTCAAGCTGAAAGAAGAGCAACTTTGACTGAAATAACCACTCGTTACAACCGAGGTATGCAGCAAAGTACTTGTGAAGCCACAACACGCACAAACTTGAGACGGATGGGCTACAACAGCAGAAAACCCCACCGGGTACCACTCATCTCCATTACAAATAGGAAAAAGAGGCTACAATTTGCACAAGCTCACCAAAATTGGACAGTTGAAGACTGGAAAAATGTTGCCTGGTCTGATGAGTCTCGATTTCTGTTGAGACATTCAAATGGTAGAGTCAGAATTTGGCGTAAACAGAACGAGAACATGGATCCATCATGCCTTGTTACCACTGTGCAGGCTGGTGGTGGTGGTGTAATGGTGTGGGGGATGTTTTCTTGGCACAGTTTAGGCCCCTTAGTGCCAATTGGGCATTGTTTAAATGCCACGGGCTACCTGAGCATTGTTTCTGACCATGTCCATCCCTTCATGACCACCATGTACCCATCCTCTGATGGCTACTTCCAGCAGGATAATGCACCATGTCACAAAGCTTGAATCATTTCAAATTGGTTTCTTGAACATGACAATGAGTTCACTGTACTAAAATGGCCCCTACAGTCACCAGATCTCAACCCAATAAAGCATCTTTGGGATGTGGTGGAACGGGAGCTTCGTGCCCGATGTGCATCCCACAAATCTCCATCAACTGCAAGATGCTATCCTATCAATTTGGGCCAACATTTCTAAAGAATGCTTTCAGCACCTTGTTGAATCAATGCCACGAGAATTAAGGCAGTTCTGAAGGCGAAAGGGGTCAAACACCGTATTAGTATGGTGTTCCTAATAATCCTTTAGGTGAGTGTACTTATGATGTTTTTTGCCTTTTTTCCACCCTAAATTCTTCCTTGATTTGTTCGAAAGAGGCCGCTCAGGAATACAGGAAAATTTATATGGTGACTAAACCGTGTTTTTACACTATATATGGATATTGACAGATGGTGATAGGGAGACTCTTAAAGCACATGCATAAGTGCAAAGTTTTAAGTTGATCTGAGAATTATAAAGAAACTTGGCACATGGCATACATATGGCTTTATAAATCAGATTTTTTTGTGTATATGCTATTTTTGCCTTTCGAGAGGAAGCTAAATTTTAATATAGAATCTAAGCAAGGTTTTATACGTGAGGCTCTTGTCCTTTACAGCACACATAAAAGGACAGAAGAGGCAGTTTTTATTCAACTAAAACATGGAAAGTTTCTCATCACAGATGCATCAAGGTAAATTCTACATTTCACAAAACCAATAAAAACAGTTTCACATTGGTTTGTTTGTAGGTATTATCACTTACATACTAATATTACTTTAGTTTAGAATCTGTTTTATACAGCAGGTTTATCTCCAAACACTGTGCAATTGCCTGACACCCATTCATGTGTAATAAGATTTGTGCAATAAAATTAGTGGTGTCTAACATGACAAACAATAATCCCTTCTTTACATTGGTATCTTGATGCTGCCATGTGCTATTGTACTATTGTCAAGGTTTTCTAACAATCTACACAGGGGCAGATGGGCCATTAGGGCATTTGGGCAATGCCCGGTGGGCCGCGGACTCTGGTCTGGTCATGGGCCGGGTGTTTCATGAAATAAATTTTATGTACTGGTTACTGTTTGTCATTAAAATTTAATTTTCTAAACTACTAAACATTATCTGTCCAGTACTGCGATTTGTATAGTCCTATATAATATACCATATTATGTCATCAAGTTGTTTTAGTTGTCAGTACACAACTTTGCAGTGAAAAATTTGGTCAAAACTACCTTTTGCCGATTTCTGGTTAGCATATACATTATTGCAATTTATTTTATCTTATATCTAGTATTTAAATTCTTCGGTACTAATGATTACTTTAGATTATGTCTTATGCATTTTATTGTTCTCTGGTTGTCTGCGTGAGCAATAATTAGTGGTTTTCAGCTGCGATTACAGTCGTCCCTCGCCACTTCGCGCTTCGACTTTCGCGGCTTCACTCTATCGTAGTTTTTTCAAATATATTCATTAAAAAGTTGAGACAATGAAAATGATACAGCACGTGCTCGGTTGTCCGAGTCAATTATACACCCCTGTATTACAATTAAAATTAAAACTACTGTATGTATGGACTGTAGGCCTATGTATTCGAGCATCCCCATAAATCCTTCAACGCCAGGTGCAACCGCTCGATCACTCCTTCTGTGTGGGCAATAACTTTTTTCCAAAAAAATCGGGTGTGGTGAAACCAAGCCAATCGGAGTGTGCTGTTCACTGATTAGCTATCCTATCCTCTTCCTACCCTGGCTCAGCCTCATGCAAGTTAATTTCTCTCATACACGCTTCTACATCGCTACGCATCGGAAGCATCTTTGCTCTTGTAAGTGTTTGCGATTTCGGAGAACTTTTATCTAAGCCACAATGGCTCCTAAACGTGCTGCTTCTTCTAAGCCTTCTGACAATGAAACTAAGCGCCGGAGGAAGATGCTTACCATCCAGTAGAAGGTGAAACTCTTGGATATGATCAAAGATGGTAAGAACCCTACAAAAACCTCCTCACGCATATGAAAAGACAGTGCCAGCAACTGCCTATAACGATGTTTTTCAGCCGCACACCAAGACACCCACTGCCTACTCCTAGTACTCCTTCAGCGGAAGATGATGACGACACACCTGCTGAAGATACTGCACCACCTGAAGACTCTCCTAATGAGGTCATGCCTTCAGAGGAGCAGTAACCTAGCTCTTCTTTGCTGTGCAATACATCTGTTCATCTTCATCATCGAACAAGTTGCACTATTTTCATAGGTTAGTGGTTGTGTGCAAGAACTGTGTGTGTGTGTAATTAAATGTACAATAATAATAATAATATGATATTTGTAACGTCTAATATGTCTTATTTTCTCTTATTTTGTCTAATATATTGGGTAATACGAGTGTAATGGTGACTAAAGGGTGTTATTTCATGTCTAGAGTGCTCTAATAATGTTAAAAAACGTATTTAGAAGGTCGTAAACAGATTTTCTATGCTCTAACTGCAAAAATATTCGATTTATAAATAAAGAATCCCACTTCGCGGAAATTAATTTATTGCGGTAGAGTCTGGAACTGATTAACTGTGATAAACGAGGGCTGACTGTATTAGTATGATGAAATAAAGGTATAAAGCACATAAATTTTATTTCTAAGCATGTCGTCAAATTTTAAGTTGTGTCTAAACAACAGTGTACAGATTAACTTTGGTAACAGTTTAGATAGAGTTCATATCATAGGCTCATAGCAAGTAGCGAGCTGTGTATCCATCACAAATTTTAAGAAAATTACAATGAATAATGGGCTGAGTGGGTTGACCTCGTTACCTCACTCGTTGAAGCCGGGCCAGTTTTGAGACTCAGTCCGCTCCTGCTTCTACAGTTACTTAGGCATTATCAGAGTACCATGACTTCATAACCAATAGAAACAGATGTCCAGGAGGGGTTGGATGGCTACTTGGCCTAGGTCAAATGTCAATGTAATCTTGAACTACTAAAGACTGTTGAATTTCTCTATGACCTTATTACCCTGATTTTTCTTTTCATCACTTCCTTCATTATAGCTATTGTAAAATAATAATTCATGACTTGATTTCCCCTATTTAAAAAATACATGTTAGATGCTTTACATCTTGAAATATGCATCTTAGAATGATGGCTTGAGATTCAGTGATGCTGCCTACATATATTTTCTGTGAAAATTCAAAAACTAAGCCCTCAGAATGCTCAATATTTTTTCTTGTCAAATCAAAAACGTGACAAAGCAGAAGTATTTTTCTGTGTGAGGACTTGTGAATGAGTACACACAAATGTGGTAACATGTTGTAATATGTTCTTTGACATTTGAAGTTAAACTGTGGTAAACAGTTCTTGACAATCCTATTTTGAAATCTGTGTGTTAATTTTCTACATGCTGCCTTAAGAAAACACATCAATTAGAGCATCCACTTTTTTAATGGTTTGATGAAAAATGCATTGGCATTAGTAGAAATACCTTAAGTCTCACTAATGTTTCACACTTTAATTACATATATTAACAAATACCAGGAACATTTTTTTCCTTATAAAAAAATTGAATAAATATGTAATAAATCTCTAGTAGTGTTAACATAAATTACCAAAAAAGAGGTTGACCAAGCAGCTAAAAAAAGACATTGTCAAATAGAAGTCCATGACAAAATTTTGAGAAGAATCAAATTTAACAGAAATAAAGGTAAGGAATTACAGAAGATCTGAAGCATGCATTTGCTCAGTTACCTGTTCCACGTATTTGTGTGGGTTTATGTTAATTCTAGACTTCAACAAACAGAAGTTATTTTTAAGGCATCAGCTATTTGGGATACAGTGGCAGCAACACGGGGATCAATCAGTCATGACATATATGTCATATTATAAGTTTTGTATATAGTTTTATAAGCATTGAGCAACAACAATTTGAGTTATGTTTTACAAATCTCCTCCAATTTTACCTGACGAGAAAGCCTTTGTTCTTTTAACTTTGTGAATCTCATGCATGGGGTTACATTTAAGCCAGCAATTTTTAGAGCAGAGATCCTTTGCTCAATATCAGAAAGCTGAAAAAAGAAACACAATAATTAATATTTTCATTAAAAGAAATCAACAATTTTGATAAAAAAATTGTCATGTTCCCTGTTCTCAACAACCTATATTTCATATTTTATTTAATATTTGTGCAGCTGTAACATAGTAAAACCTTCATTTTGTTTACCTTTAAAAATTGTGTAAAGTGCCATGTATATATTTGCATCCATTTTCTAAACCCGCTTCATCCTGAGCAGAGTTGCGGGGTGTTTAAATACATTTTCCTAATTGGTAGATTTATCTGCTACAATTCAGGAAATTACTGCAAGATACAATGCCAAGCATAACAATTTATGTCTAGGTTCTTTGCAAAGATGCCAACAATTATTTAAGTTTATGGTAAATTCTTAAAAAAATAAAATACATAAATATAATGAGTAATGTGAAAGTGACCTCTGTGGGTAAGACTATAAGCAGTACACCACATTTCTATGTATGCAACATGACCAAGAGAAGACTGCAGAAGCAGAATAAGAGCATGTTCATAAGAGTGCTAAATGGTCTAGTATGTTTGGATGTTTAGCAGTGAAAGAGAACAGCACTTCAATGTGTAATTTATTTTAGAATATCCAAACGATAACAAAGAAGTCATCAATTCTGTGAATTTGACTGAAAAAAAAAAAAGAAAAAAATCAAGAAATGTGTCTTTTTATGTGTTCAATCAAACCAAACCTGATTTATAATGGCAAAACCACATTACAATTTTCTTGCAAGTAGACATGATTCTTCCATGACTTTTTACAGTTTTCATTATAAAAATTATACCCTGCACATCTCTCCAAATAAAGAGGTCTTATAAGACCTATGAAGCTACAATTTTTGTTTCCATGACTCATTCTCATTTTGCTTATTTCTTTTAAATTATTCACTCATTCTTTTATTTTCATACTTTATTATGAAGGTGTCTTTTTGCTTTTTATCACACACAAATGAAACACACATAGAACAAGCTACTGCATCTGTAGGTCTACTAAGTTGTTCACAGGAATAATAAAAGATTGACATAATACAGAAAGAAAGCACAAAAATAACTGAAGAAACTAGAACAACAAAGCCCTATGATACACTTCAGTGGGTAACCTAAAGGGTTTATTTCAGATTTTACAAACCTATTGCTGAAACAGGATATTCATTAAAAAAAAAGCTGTTAAATTAGAAGGCAGGAATTGGCTCTCTCATTTAATTACAGTTTAATGAAAACCTAACAGCAACAGGGGTTTTTCTAAAACCAAGACTGAGAAAAACATCTGTAGATTACATTAATAAGATTACACTACAAACAGAGGAGTTTTCATTTACAGGGAGTCTGCATGTACACAGCCCTTTTAATAATAATGACTTTATATAAATAGCACCTTATCATACATTTACATAGAACTCAAGATGCTTTCCACAGATTAATCAACAAAAAAGATATATACATACATTACATATATCTATATCTATCTATCTATATATTTACATTATATAATATAATATATATTCCCTCTGATGGAAGGACTGGTGAAGAGGACATGTTCACAGCAATACATCGGGTGCCTGGACAATTCCGGAGCCAGAAGGGGATCCGTGTGCACCTGGAGTACTTCCGGGTGCCTATGCAGCACTTTCACCATATCTGGGAGTGGAGCCAGAAGAGGATTAAAGAGCACCTGGAACATTTCTGGGTGCACTATAAAAGAGCCAGAGTCAGAAGGTGCAGGACAACGCTGGCTTGGAGACCAGTGGAAGTGGCAGAGGAGAAAGAAAGAAGAAATAGAGAGAGTGAAAAGGGACTGAGCAGTATTGTTGTGCTTGCTACTGTTTATTGTGTTCTGAAGTGGGGAGTATATACTAGCTGTCACCCGCGGCTCCGCCCGCATAGTAGTGAAACAGGGCAAACTTTAAAACATCAACAAACAAAAAGGTATCGCTTTGCTAAGTGGAGGCAAGGTACACTCCAAAATGCAGAGGTCAACTTACTCACTATTCCTGACGTCATGCTTCTCCCTGCCCTCGGCCCATAGCCTCTGTCTTGGATTAGCACAAACATATCACGCCTGCAAGCGAACTGTGACTCTTAGCCTGATGAGAGGTTGCAAAATCAACCAGAATGTTAAATCAAATTCTAGAAAAATACCCAATCTAAATCTGTTAAGTAGTTCTCTTGTTTGATAGCTAAGCAGATGTAGAATATGCCCCGAGCCAAATCTGAGCCGGCCGCTGTCGCACTATAAGTGCCGTCATCGATGAGTGGTGCAAGGAACATATTACTTGTCCACTAACCTGAGCATGACCCTGCCTGATTGCTGTGTCTGTGCATATGAGAGTGGTAGATCCTGCTACAATAAATAACTGTGCTATTCCAGTTTCAACCTGAATTAGGCTGGTTTTGCTAAAGTACTGAGACTCAGCCATGTGTTTGGGGGGGTTTTGTTGTGTTGATGAAATGTTGTTGTTGATAATACTCCAGCAATTGGGACATTCTAATGCACCCTATTCTCCGTTTTGCACAGCACTGACAACAGAAAATATGGAGTAATAGGGCATGCCGGTTTATCAAAATGAAGGCCGTCTCGCAGGCACAAAGTGAAAGGAGTAAAGTTCAATGAAGAAGTGTTCAGCAAGCACTTGCCAGGTGCTGTTGCTGCGAGCATAGTTAATTTTGCACAACTGATCCAGTAAGAAAGGTATTTAATATATATTTCCTAACCCACCTCCATTCACCTTCTCTGCAAAGTTTAAATAACAGAGGTATGAAAGGTTGTACTTTTTCTTTTTAGCAACCACTTTGGGATATCAATTTAACTGTCTCCACACAAAGCATATGAAGTGTGGGGGTTCCCTTTGTAGAAACGAGAAAAGTTAGAAAAATATTGCATATTGTTGTCAATAGCTTCACAGACCTGTGGTGTGTCACATGTTACAATAAATCTGAAATACTTTTTTTTTTAATCCTTGTGCTTTTAAAAAAGCCAATACTGATGTCCACCTTCATAATGTCATTAAGTTTGCAATACCAATTAATTATCATTAAGCACTGTTTGAATTAAAAAAAAAAACACTACAAAGAACTGAT
>JANRMT010062818.1:59323861-59343756 GCA_026402145.1 Polypterus bichir lapradei | reverse complement strand
ATATATATATACACACACACACAGTAATGAGCAAAATAATTTGAATTCACAGCATTCGTAGTAAATGCATTAAATCTGCATGCATCTGTCATTTAGTATTCCAATTAATTTAGTATTTTAATCTCTAATGGGGAGAAAAAAAAAAACTACTGAACTCCAACATGTGTTGTGGTTGTTTTGCTGATGTAATTTTGGCGATCACATTTCTAAAGATGCCCATGGAGTGTACATATCATGCAACTTATTTGCAGGATTAAAGAAACCAGAAAGGGCAGTTGTTAGCTGACCCAGCAGGGGGCAACAGGCTTTGAGTAGAATGTGTTTTTCTGTGGACAAAAAATAGTAATGGGCATGATGGTGCATTTTGGTGTGTCATTTTGTTACAAAATACACAGTGTGTCACATTTTTAAATAACACAGTGTGCTCCTCTATGGGAATGGGAATGTGAATGAGAGGCATACATAGAACTGATTTTCCTGATGTGCAGGTGAGTACCTAAATTAAATAGATGTGGAAAATGGCAAAGGTAAATAATGAAGTGTCAACACAGCTTTAGGGAGCAATATTCTTTATTTGCCACCCCTCAGCAATTGCAGTCACCTGCAAAAAAATATGTATTCTAGAAACTCTGCTGTTTCACTTATCACTACAGATTGAGCAGTGGTTCCCAAACTTGGTCCTGTTGTGGCTGCAGGTTTTTGTACCAAACAACTTTTGTTTTTAATTGGACTACTAATCTAATTAAGTGAACTGTTATTTCCCAGTTTATGTGTGGCGGGCAAAGCACAAATTATAAAACTAAGTTTGGTACATTTTTACTAAAAATGTTCTATGCAGTTTCTTTTTACTTCTTAATTTTTTCATCTTGATCTTCATTCTGCTTTTCTATGTTCTTGTTATTTAATTCATTATTTACTAATTAGTGGGTCTGCCACTGAAGTAGTTGCAGCTTTTCATATTTTCCCGGGTGTTTGCTCTGGTTGTTTTTAATTGCCATTATTAGGATACAATAAAGGGAGCAAACTACACAGAAAAAGGTCAAAATTATAGAAAAAAAAAACAAAATTGAGCATTTAAAGCGACAGCAAAATGAAATATTTCTAAATATGCAAAAATGATACTGCTGTGCTTCTCTGAATGCAGAATAGAAGAGAGAAAAAGACCAGCTAAATAAATGAGATCAGTGATTGTCACCGATTAGAAATCTGGTTGGAACACAAACATGCACCCATAGTGGGTCCCCAGGACTGAGTTAGCAAACCACTGAGATAGATAGCTTGGTAAACCATTATTCACCAATTTTCTAAATGAAATGGCTAGTTTCAGTCAATTGTTAAGACGTACAACAATTACTGAAATATAATAGATGACATTAGAGCTGTTGATATGTCCATTTCATATGTAACTTGGGAGTTAACGTCTGTATAAAACTTTTTGATTTTTAGAACTGGAAAATCAAATACTCTGTGCAGAATTAATACTTTCATAAAGATAAACTTCAGTACTCACATATTTGGCCAAGGTACTCTTTGCTGCAATTCTAGCATTTAATCTCTGAAGGCATAGGCCTACATACTTTATACACTAGTTATGCAAACATTTTTCAGTTCCTCAATACAGATTTATTACAGATCATCCAATATTTTTGGAACACTCAACATTTAAGTCATGCATTACATTCTCATTCTTTTACTCATAATTTACTTGTACATGCTGTCCACTTCAGTACAGTAATCCCTCCTCGATCGCGGGGGTTGCGTTCCAGACCCCCCCGCGATAGGTGAAAATCCGCAAAGTAGAAACCATATGTTTGTATGGTTATTTTTATATATTTTAAGCCCTTATAAACTCTCCCACACTGTTAACATTATTAGATCCAACTAGACATGAAATAACACCCTTTAGTCAAAAGTTTAAACTGTGCTCCATGACAAGACAGAGATGGCAGTTCTTTCTCACAATTAAAAGAATGCAAACATATCTTCTCTTCAAAAGAGCGCCATCAGGAGCAGAGAATGTCAGAGAGAGAGAGCGAGATAAGAAAAGCAAAAAATCAATATGTGCTTTTAAGTTTGCCGATGCACCGTGATAAAGCGGCATTTTGTAGAGGAGCATCCGTATCCTCTGTGCAAACAGCCCCTCTGCTCACACCCCCTCCGTCAGGCGCAGAGAATGTCAGAGAGGGTGAGAGAGAATGAGAAAAGCAAACAATCAAGCACCGCACGGGAAGCATATCTTATATCATTGAGGAGTTTTAGTTAATATGTAATACATGCTCTGATTGGGTAGCTTCCAAGCCATCCGCCAATAGCGTCCCTTGTATGAAATCAACTGGGCAAACAAACTGAGGAAGCATGTACTATAAATTAAAAGACCCATTGTCCGCAGAAATCCGTGAATCAGTGAACAATCCGTGATATATATTTAGATATGCTTA
The DNA here is from genome assembly GCA_026402145.1 of Polypterus bichir lapradei. Lineage (NCBI taxonomy): Eukaryota > Metazoa > Chordata > Cladistia > Polypteriformes > Polypteridae > Polypterus > Polypterus bichir. The sequence goes on along the minus strand of JANRMT010062818.1, from coordinate 59,341,318 downwards.
CATTTAAAATCCGCGATGGAGTGAAGCCGCGAAAGTCGAAGCGCGATATAGCGAGGGATTACTGTAGTTATATTACTTTTATTACAGGTCTGGGTAATTTGACAGACAAAAGCTCTTCGTAAAACATGCACTACAACAAGTGTGAGAGTTTCTGAGTTAACCCAACATAACTTTAAAATGTACCTGTATCTCTGCTTGATGAACTTTGGCTGCAGCAGTTGCTACCTGATCTTCCAGATGTGCAAGCTCATTTTCAGTGGTAATTGTATTGATGCTTCGGGCACATTCTTCTAGTTCTCCCAAATGTCCTTCAAGACCATACACAGTGCTAGCAGTTAAATAAACCTAAACAAATCAATAAAAATTGGTTCATTGCAATAAATAGGTTGATAGACTGTCAGGTACGGAAATCTGTGGGTTTATAACCATTTTTATACAGTAGATCAATGTTTAGTATTGTAGGATATAAAGACCAACACCATCTCTGAGGAATACATGTGTAAATAAGAAGCAGATGCTAAAAAAAATATTTGGGGAAAAAAACCTTAAAAATTTGAGTTTAACAATGAAATATATAAGATTCTGAGTTTTATGTTGTAAAATATTTTAGATATATTATTATATGCTGGCTAAAAATGTATAAATATAATAGAATCAATAACTTTAGACTACAGCTTTCAAAAATCAAACCAAAAAAAACATACATTGATCAAAGATCTTTTGCATGTCAAGCTATGTATATAAGGCAACTTTCCTTTATTATATTTTAATGGAACTGTTAAAATTCATATTTAATCAGAAAAAAAACTAATGAGTAAGGAGCCAAATTATTATTACAAATAAATAGCAAGATATTAAATTAGGATAATTTTTAAACCATGCCTGTGTGAGTCTCATACAGCTGGTTGAGCTTGTAATTAGCACTTTCTTACTATATATCAGTTAATGGGCTTCAGAGTCTTTCAAGGCGACTCAGAAAAAAGGTATGTTAAAAAACAACCTGTGAACAGCCTCATTTAGTAATGCCTGTTTGTTTCTACTATGGGTCCTGCTTTTTGATCTGAATTTAAAGGGTAAAAGCTCTTCGATTTTATATGCTCTGATGATGCTAGATGAAGTTTGTTGTTAATCATTTTAGAAATGGATAGATGGTATTAAAAGGTAGGACTCATAGTTTTACATTTTTCATTCCCTGAAAAAGATAGGAAAGAGCAGCAACATTTAAAGAAACATCAAAACACATTTTTAAAAAGATCACAGCCATAGAAATAATAAACAATAAATCACTTATACTAAACACTTAGAAATGATATTTAAATTACCGATGGGGGAAAAAAATGAAAATCCACTATTCAACTTACCATTTTTTGGCTGCTCACACTGGAGATGAATCATATGTAATGGATACCATAACAGACAGACACAAAAACATTCCAAAAACTAAGATCATTTTTTAATTTTACAGCTACGATAAAAAAAAAATAAAAAAATCAACTGCCCGATATTTAAATCCAATACAAGGTTTCTTTCTAGCATGAATACAATTAAAAAACAAAATTATAGGTATCAGAGTCTAAAAATAGTTGAAGGTGAGAAGAAATTAGAATGGATTTTTTGTTACCCTTTAACAAGAGCAAGCTATATACAGAAAAAGGATTATGCATAAACACAGCAAATGTCCACACTTAAAATGATACGGTTTGACTATAAATTAAAATGTTCAAGCATAAGACATAAGATGCACCTAATTCAGGAAACTGAGTCATGGTTTCTGCCCTGTGTCTGTTGCTATCTAGTTTGGCTACAACTTACAGCCACTCTAAACCTGGAATAAAAAAGGTTTTTATTTAATTTAAGGAATTTACACAAGCAAGCACTTGTATGGGGCAATACTGATGCTAATAACCTGTTACGTCAGTCTAAATACATACCCAAAGCAAAAACCTGAAAGTTCAAACACCTTTCTTCTATCAGATGTGTATCAGGAAATGTAGACTTACATTATGGCTTTAAATATGCTTTAAAAGCTTCTGTGACAGACAGACACTTTATTATATCCATCCATCCATTTTCCAACCCGTTGAATACAAACACAGGGTCACGGGGGTCTGCTGGAGCCAATCCCAGCCAACACAGGGCACAAGGCAGGAATCCAATCCCAGGCAGGGTGCCAACCCACCGCAGGACACACACAAACACACCCATACACCAAGCACACACTAGGGCAAATTTACAATCACTAATCCACCTAACCTGCATGTCTTTGGACTGTGGGAGGAAACCGGAGCGCCTGGAGGAAACCCATGCAGACATGGGGAGAACATGCAAACTCCACGCAGGGAGGACCCGGGAAGCAAACCCAGGTCTCCTAACTGCGAGGCAGCAGTGCTACCACTGCGCCACCGTGCCGCCCCACTTTATTATATCCCAAGGGGAAAGTTACATAATCCAGCAGCAGCATACCGATAAAAAACAATATTATAGAGCGATAAAAATGCAGGTAAAAACAGAGTAGTAATGTAGTAAAAGTAGTAAAAAGTGTCCAGGGAACGAGTCCACATTTACTGTATGTTAAATTTACTAACAATGATAAAAGTTGACAAAATAAATACCATTTTAGGTATGTTTACACTGTCTACAGATAGTTCTTATATTTTGTACTTTACAGATCATTCTATGCTAAACATCATTAACAGAATACTGTTAGTGTGAAACATGCTGTATCTTGACTACTGCATGATTATTATCCTATTATATTTGCATAAATCTGAACCATATCAAATGAGTTTTAACACACTTCAGATCTTGACAACTGCCAAATATCTGCACTGCATCGATTGTAAAATAACTAAAAATTGATAACTTCCACTTCAAAAATATATGATAATGACCTCTGATTTGCACTCATTGCTTTGGGAAGCAGAGATGAAGATTGATTTATTTTACTGGAACAACATGATAAACTGTACCAAATAAGAATCTGCCTTCCATCCTGGCAAATGAGTCTTAACTAAATTTAGCCTATTAGTGATGAAAAAAATAATCTGCAAGAGAAAAAAAAAAAAAAAGAAAAAAGGTGAAACTATGTGCTTTTGTGATCAGTGAGATTCAAGCCACTGAAAAAAGGTGTTTATATTAAAACACTTATCACCCCTATATTTTCATTTTATCGGCAACCTTGTAGCCATGCCTAGTGTAGGATTTCAATTCCCATCACACAGCAAGACAGCACTGGAGGATGCCTTGATCAGTGCATATAAAGTTGGAATAGCACTGGCAAAAGCAGGATCACATCTATAACTGCAACTATAGCGTTCTCAACTAATCTGGATAACAATTCACTTGCCTAACTACAGCTTTTGTCTAGGAGTATGTCTTTTTGTGTCTTCATGGGTGGTGTTTAGCCATGTTGAACTTCCAAAAGAAACCTTTCTTCTATTTAGGTGTCCAAAAGGAGAAATGTTTTATTTTTCTTTCTTTCCACCACCCCATCAAAAAATCTTTTAAAATTCTCCAAAAACCGTCTTTTTAGTTAGGTCTCCAATTGCATATCACAGTTGAGATAAACTTTACTGCTAATTTTGCAAAACTGAATACGAATGGAAGCTATTATATTTTGTGATGTTATATTTTACATACCCTAAGAAGTGAGATTCAGCCAATGGACAAGGATAAGGTAGGTAACGTTTTACTGTTTCTTATTGGTAGACATTAATTCAAGTCCATTTTATAACATTTCCTAAAATTATCAAATACCGCCACTGGTGCTATTTCTTGCAATAATATGAAGTTCTGTCTGTGAATTCCCCCAACTCTGGCTGCCACATTCAATGGATCATGACCTGCATGTTGCGAAGGACAACATTTCTAGGGTGTTTGAATTTTGTGGAGTAAATGGGACGTGTTTGCAAGTATAATATTAATGTATTTAGAACTAGGTGTTTAAAAAAAACAGGTATCTTTACTGAAATCATTGTGACATCTTGCAGTGTACTTCCTTGTAAATGTCATTCCGTGGAACAAGCCTGTGGCAAAAAATAAATGATTACTTTGACATATCCTTGTATAGCCTTACATTTTCCTCTAGCTTGGTAAGATGTTCATCAAGTTTTCCTGTGTCTGTTCCTTCAGGAATTAGTCGACTTTTTTGTAGCTCTGTGGAGAATTCACTGTTACCATCAACTTCTTCAATGAGATCCTCTGTAGCATTAATTACCTTAAGCACTTCTGCTGTAATACTGCAGAGGGATGCAGCAGAATATTTCTGTTGGAAAATAAAAAAAAAAAAAAAATATATATATATATATATATATATATATATATATATATAAAAATACAAACAACTCAATAAAGTTACTTAGTAACTTGCCACACATATTCCTCACACTTTTGTCTTAGAAACATAACCCTATGTTTGAAACCTCATCATATTCGCTTAATTAATCTAATACCCAGAATTTGCCCCAAATGATAGCTTGGCCAAACAAGAAAAAACCCTCAGATTGGACTGCTGTAAAGACAAGTTGTATGTCCCTAAATATAATTAAGTAAAACAAAAATACTTACATTTTTTTTTAATTACTATTTAACACTAGAATTACCGAAGCCTACGAAAAAACTTGTAACTCCATCCCACCTTAAATCCCTTTACGTCTCTCCGTCAGCGTCTTTTGTCTTGTAAATTTGGACTTCAGTCTTCACACATTATACACCTCACATCAGCATTTTGTCAATTATTACTATAACATGAAAAATGTTTCTGTGTTAGTTATGTGTTCAACATTTTCTGCCTCGCATTTCCTACATTTACTCAGATTGTTGTAGACGTGGAACACACATGAAATGTATATATTCCAAATAATGATACATTACTGCGGTGGGTTGGCACCCTGCCCGGGATTGGTTCCTGCCTTGTGCAGTGTTTGGCTAGGATTGGCTCCAGCAGACCCCCGTGACCCTGTGTTTGGATTCAGAGGGTTGGAAAATGGATGGATGGATGGATAATGATACATTATTAAACCTATACAATTCCGGACACCTCACACTCAGATAAACAGACTTGAGCAGGGAGAACTTCAGGTCTGTCAGTGTGGGACAGAATAGCAGGCTGGTTGCTGCATGTGCCGACTGACACATTTGCAAAATAAAGACACTGATGATGAGGGGTGAAGGAATTTAAGGTGGCCCAGCATTACGACTTTTTTCTTAGGCTTCAGGTATTCTAGTGTTAAATGTCTTGGGGAATTGTTCAAATAATATGATACAATACCAAATGTAGATACTTTCCATAGATGATGGCCAATATTCTCTCTGTGTCATGAAATAAACTTTGCAATATCACCAGGAAGTTTTGTGCCTTACTGCAGTGTGATCGGACACACAACCTTACTCTCTTATTATAGCTTGAAATACAGGATCTCTAATAAACTCCTGGCTGGCTATTTTATTTATATTTATAAAAGACATCTTTTTGCCATCTTTACACAAATGCGAGCACCTTTGCTAATGCTGATTGAGGAAAATATAACACCCCTTTCAAGGTAGGACGTTAATGGTATGATGTAACTTCATCTTCTTGATGATTAAGACAAAAGTGCTCAATGAATAAGATGAAATTTTTATTTTTTTAATTATTTGTGGCAATAGTGTCAACTCAAAATTCTGCACAATGCCCTTACCATTCATCTTTCTGTCTTTCCTTCAAACTCTTTTTAGTTTACTGTATAACCACTGTGCATTTATCCTCAGACTATGCTTTAACACTAACATGAAGGCTGAATTTGGAGAAAAAGTGTTTATATGGAAGCCCTATTGTTGGGGTAGTAATTAATGTCCTCTGTTGTATATGTAAACCTTAAAGCTTCGGGTTTTTTGTTTATTTATTTTATTCTCATTTTTGTGTATTGTTTTATTCACAGTTGCAATGCTTGCTTATTTTGTTAATTATCTCCTTTTGTTGGTTCTTTGTTTGCCTGTGCTATAGATGGGCTTTGAGATCAGCTTGTGAAGCCTTCCTAAGTCCAGGACATAAATTCAAAAGTTACATTAAAACATACAACAAACTCATTGAGTAACAAATAATAATACAAAGGTAATTAATATTATACTTGACATATGGAACAGACAGATAGAGAGACTGATTAATCAATCTTTATCTGTCCCCAGGGGGAAATGTGGCTTTTTATAGAAACCTATATACATACTATATTATCATATTGTGACAAATGACAAACTTCATTTCAAGTACATACCAGAACAACTAAACAGAATGGAAACTTCCAACTTTGCTAAATATAAAAAAGAGCACTCACAAAGACACAGTGAGGCATTTTAAAGGTATATTGCCATTTGTATAAAGGAGCAACTATAGCGCTTCTTTACACACTTCTGCTGAAAATGTTAACTGAAAAGTACTCAGTTTTAGTGTGTCAGAGAGAGGATGCACAGTATTGCTCATAATGGCTCTCAGTTTTGCCTTCATTCTCTCATTCACTACCACCACAAGTAGTATGAGAGTGCATCCCATAACTGAGTCTGCCTTTTTAATTAGCTTGTCAATTTGGTGTGTCTCTCCTGAAATATTACCAGCCCAGCACACCACAGCACAGAAAATAGTACAGGCCATGAAGTTGAAGATGTAAAGGAGGTCACTACCTATATTAATGGTGTAAGGCAGACAGACATTACCCATTTTGTTGCTTTTCAGCAAAGTCTTGTGTGAAAAAGCATAAACTGCCATACACTTAATTCCAAGATGATCATATTTTTTTCCTCCATTGAGCTTCTTTGGAATGCAGCCTCTAGGCCTTATCTGATATAAAGTAATACCCTAGAGATGTCTTCTTGAGGTATCAGCTAAAACATTTGATTCGACTAAAGAGCCAAAACTCAGTAACTGGAAACCTAAACAGACCAAACTTTGAACTAATAGTCAAGAAAAAGGATGGGCTTATGTTAACCAGAGACCAATGGCAAAACATCTCTTCCATTCCTTAAAAACCAATGCTCAAAACAGATTTATGCTCTCTCTATTTAGCTCACTGTTCTCAACCTGGCCATAAATCCTGCTCTCTTCAGCATGGACTACAATGATTCAGGTATGACCCTACCAAAGGTTGGAGTGATCCCTTTAACCTCGAAGGGCAATTTGGTCATAGGTGTCAAGAGTGGAAAACTCATCTTTACAGGAGTTGACTGATGACCAACTGCCAAGCAGATGTAAACTTTGCTAGCAGAGGTAGGCACACTCCATATGTAAAATCTTGAAGAGAAAACTGCATTACCACTCACAACCAGAAGGTGCAACCAAGGCGAAGGAGGAGAACTCCTGAACAAAGAAAAAGTGTGCTTCAAGATCTTTCCACATAAGCTGGAGAAAGCCGACCAGAGAGAGGAAAAATGCTTCATCTACAAAGAACCATAAGTACACCTACTTTGATTCCGAAACCCAGCTTACACTTGCTTTGAACAAATTAATATCATGGCGTAGACACTAGAAGCTTAATAACAAAATAACTTATCCATCTTGATCACATAGAATTCATAAGTTATGTGCCTTTTACTTTAGGAGAGAAAAAGTTCAATTAAGCCATCATTATTTTATGCTTTGCAGTGTTATGTTGCAGTGTTTGTATATATGTGCTCATAAACTGTAAAGATCTCTTCTAATAGGATGATACTTCACAGAACAGATGGACAATTAGCCAAAATATACTCTGATAGCAAACCTGGTGCTTTTCAAGGCAAAGAGTCAACTGACCTCAACCCAAATTGACATGCATTTCATTTGCTGCAGACAAAAGTCATAGCAGAAAGTCCAACCAACAAGCAGCAACTGAAGACAGTTGTCCTCCTTGACCTGTCAGCTGCCTTTGACACTATTGACCATGAGATATTGCTGTTGCGGCTTGAACATCTTATTGGGCTTAAAGGGGCTGCTCTTAACTGGTTCAGGTCATATCTAACTGGTAGACACTTTTCAGTGACTTTAAAATTCCTCTTTTTTATCTACTGCTCCTCTTAAATGTGGTGTTCCTTAGGGATCAATTTTGGGTCCTATTTTATTGTCTAAATACTTTCACCCTATTGGAGCTATTTTCAGGAAATCTAACATTTATTTTCACTGCTATGCTGATGATACACAGGTTTATATTCCTGTCTGCAACTCTGCAATGAATCAACTGTACAACTGTCGTTTTGAAATAAGATCCTGGATGGCTAATAATTTTCTTGATCTGAATCAAAATAAAACAGAGGTGCTTATAGAGGGTCCATCAGCTAAACCCAAATGGGTATTGGACTTCTCAGCTCTCTCTCTGTCTTTTGCAAACCTTTACAAAACCCAATCTTGGTGTTATTTTTGACAGTAACCTCTCTTTTGAGAAACAGATTAATTCTGTAGTTAAGAGTTGCTTTTCCAGCTTTGTCTATTAGGTAAGATCAAGCCTTTTTTATCTTCTAGGGATCCTGAGAAAGCTATTCATGCTTTTATCTTTCTTGCCTTGATTACTGCAACTCGTCGTATTCTGGGATTAGCAAATCCCTGATACGCAGGTTACAATTGGTCCAGAATGCTGCCGCTCACTTTCTGGTTGGGGCAAGAAAGTATGATTCTGTTTCTCCAATATTAGCTTCTTTACACTGGCTGCCCATCTTCTGTTCAGTTGTCTCTTGTTGTCCCTCGTACCAAGTATAAAACTAAAGGGGACAGGGCTTTTACAGTTGTTGCTCCTTGCCTGTGGAACTCTTTACCTTATTACATAAAGGAGTTGTCTACAATTGAACTGTTCAAAACAAGATTAAAGACTCAATTCTATTCACTTGCTTTCCGTGACCTTCAGTAATACTGATCGTTTCCTCATTGTGATTATGTAATCTTACTTCTATTTATTGTTACCACAGACTTGGAAAGTCTTTGCCCTGAGTTGTAACCCAAACCTCAGCTTTCAACAAAACGTTGCCAGATGTCCAAAATTACAGCAAACCTGTCGTTTTTCACACTTTCTACATGTGTGTCTTTGTTATCAAAGCGCAAATGCTGCATGATAGTCTGATAACAGTCACGGGACATCATATCTTTGATTGCCAGTACAACAAATAGTTCTGAGCAGGCATCAACCACAGCAGCAACTGTGGTTATCGCTGCTCTTGGGAAAGGAATGGAGATAAATGTCATCAACTCAGAGAGTGGGAGGGCAAGTTTGTTGTACCAGACGAATGTAACTGACAGAATAAAATTTAATTTACAAAATAAAAAAAAAAGCACTAACTTTTACAAGCAGCCAAAATTTACACCGGGTATTACATAGTCAAATCAAATGTATGTTTTATTATATTAAAGTAATAATAGCAGCTCACTACTCAAAATGTGGAGCACCCAGACTTGAACCTGGAACCTTTTGGTTATAAGACAGCAGTTCTTACCTCCGCACCATCCAAGAATACATATCAACTTTTAACTTTACTCAGAATAGCAGGCTACTTGTGCCAACTGACAAATTTGCAAAACAAAAGACGCTAATGAAGGGGTGCGAGGGAATTTAAGGAAAGGGTGCCCGGGATTATTTTTTTAAGTTTTTTCGTAGCCTTCAGAGATTCTAGTGTTAATGTGTTGCCATTTGCACATGCCTAAGTCAAAAGCAGATATATACTGTATATATGTAATTACTTTTATATACACTAGGGGGCTATCCCCCGGATGGGAGCTACGTGATAGCCACTTCGCAGCTTTCCTGCTCGCGTATAGGGAAGCGGATGAACAATTTAAACAGATTGTTATTTTCATGGGAATTGTTACATATGCATAATAGACCTAAGTATTTTACATTACAATGAGTAATTAACCATAGTAAAAAATAGTAAAACATAATAAATTGAAAGAAAATTGTTTCATGTTTGTGACAATGCGGGTTCTGCTCCACGCTCCCATCTTCCTTCTGGGAGCCCTTGAACCCGACACCATTGGTAATGTCACCGATTAGCTCGGGAGTTAGACAATGGCATGAAGCAGTCTCTTTAAAACAAAGCCCGGTGCATTCTTTAACTGGTGACTCCCCTGCTTCTCCCATTCAGGCTATGCACCAGGGGAGCCACCCTACCTGCAGCTGACCTTCACTTCACCTTCTGATCTGGAGGCTTCCCCATTCCTGGCTTCGGCTCAGCACTCTCCAGACCTTGACTTGGGTTCCCCCAACGGCCAGGACGCTCACGCTGGGGAATCCAACCTCCCAAGCCTCCAGACTCCCGCTGTCTTCTGCAGTGAGCCATCCTTCTTCTGGTCACTCCCGCTCCTCACAATGCGCAGCAGGAGCGACCACTACCAACTGCCCTAGGTGTTGGCCAAACACCCCACTCGGGCTCGCCTCTTTCAGTTGCCTGCATAAAGCGCAAGCCTGCGCTTGCTCGCTCTCCTTCTCTCCTGCACCAGCTTTCCTCTACCTGGCTTCCTCTACTTGCTTCCAGCCACCTTTTTCTGCAACCTCCGTCCTTTTCTTTCTTTCTTTTTCCTAATCTTCCCCTTCTAGCTGCCTTGTGCTTCTACTTATTACAGGGACGTGAATCAGCTGTGGCAATCAGCAGTTCCTGGGAACAATCACCGATGCAGACGACACCTCGCCTATGCACTTAAGTGAGAACCACCCTCATCACGAAATTTCTGGGAACCGCTCGGCCACACACACACACCACACCCCCTCGCTAAGCCGCGAGTGCAGCGATTATTTATTTAAAAAGTGGCCTTTGAACATGAGCTGTGGACCCGCTACACCACATTCCACCCCTCATAAGCCCCAGCTGCACAGGAAGGCTCCATGCCACCGCCAACCCTGTGCAACTGGCAGCCCAGGTCCACAGCTTGGCCACACTACCATTGCACTAAATTAATAAAAGCACTAAAACAATCCCGCACTAAAACCAACCCAAGCCCCCCCTTGTAAAAACAGGACATAAAAGAATAAGTACTTTTAAAATGACAATTAAAACAATCAAACAAATAAATGTCCATTAAAGAATTTGCCCTTTAAAAGGTCCTCCTCCGGCTTGGGTCCATGAGTTCTTTAAAATCTGGCACCAATCCCACTTGCTGCTCTGTCTCCTCTTCTGTCCCCACTGTCAGCTCATCCTACTGCTGCCACCAAATGTGACGATGCGGGTTCTGTTCCACGCTCCTATCTTCGTTCTGGGAGCCCTTGAACCCGACACTGGTTGGTAATGTCACCGATGAGCTTGGCAGTGAGGCACAAACAATAAAGCAAGGGGATGGTGCAAAAAGTGGAAAGAGCTTTTATTTAAAAACAACAACAAAACAGTGTCCAAATAAAGTGCAGTGCATCTCAAAAGTCTTCAAATAAATAATCCATAAAAACGTGTGAAAAGGTGGAGGTTAAAATTCAATATAAAAAAAAATCCTTTAAAAAAAACAACAAGGTTAAAACAATGGCATGAAGCAGTCTCTTTAAAACAAAGCCTGGTGCATTCTTTAACTGGTGACTCCCCTGATTCTCCTATTCAGGCTATGCACCAGGGGCGCCACCCTACCTGCAGCTGACCTTCACTCCACCTTCTGATCTGGAGGCTTCCCGACCCCTGGCTTTGGCTCAGCACTCTCCAGACCAAGACTTGGGTTCGCCCAATGGCCAGGACGCTCACGCTGGGGAATCCAACCTCCCAAGCCTCTCGCCTCCCACTGTCTTCTGCGGTGAGCCATCCTTGTGGCAATCAGCAGCTCCCGGGAACAATCACGAATGCGGACGACTCCTCACTTTTGCACTTAAGCGAGAACCACCCGCATCACGAATTCCCCGGGAACCGCTTGGCCACATACAAAACCACACCCCCTTGCAAAGCTGCTAGTGTGGTGATTATTTAAAAAGTGACCTATGGACATGAGCTGTGGACCCGCTACACCACAATGGTGTGTTAGAGGTATTTGTTACATTATAAGTTTTTGTTCCGTTTAAGAACAAAATACTTTTTAAAATTACACTTTTACTTTTTTAAAACTTCAGTAAAAAGACTATTTGGAATTAACTTTTCATCAATATCACATTGAATTTTGATTCCGTGTTTGGAGTTACATCGTGACAATGCAACGTATAACTGCCCATGAGTGAATATCGCTTCTTTCTCTCTAATAAATAAACCGACTTTTTCGAAGATTTGTCCCAGTGATTTGTTAATTGTCTTGGTAAAAGCTATTCTAACGGGTAACTGCAAATGTTTTACTATGAATGGCATATCAAGATCTCCTTTGGTGTCTAATGTTATCTGCGGAAGATGTACTACATTACCTTTCTTGTCGCCTGTTAAAATTTTACGTCAGAATTTTTAACCAATTTTGAATACAACTAATCTTGTCCTATTGCACAGCCCATGACTCATACATAAATTATGTAATATCATTACGATACATCCTTCTTTCAACAGTAATTCGGATGGTGGAAGACCGGACGGTGTTAACAGTTGTAGATATTCTACAGGATATTGTAAGTTGATATTTTCATCTTCTGCACCATCACCACCCACTGTTTCAGTATATTCTATTGATACACATTTAACCAATTTGCCGTGTAACTGATCGACAATTTTCACATTAATTCATTAGACCTCATCGTTTCTCAGCGCTAGGATTGCCAGTGTACTCATTTCTTCTGTTGATAACCCTTTGGGATGAAATTCTTCAATAAGATTTGGACATAATAAGTCTTCTTTTATTTGGAACTTAAAGTGAGGAAAACTTAAAAATTTATAAGAGCGCAGGAACTGTATCTGACAAAAGCACTCACACGAATGAGAGGTGAGAGGACCGTGGGCTTGGGCTATTAAACGGAAATGGTTGAGAGGAGGGTGGGAATTGAAAAAAAATTTCTTGGCAATAGTCTCATCTAGTCTCAAGATTTTCTTTTATATAAGAAAGATATGTACATTAGATCTGGTAGTTCTCTTGCCATCTTTATGTTTAAGACTTTTAATTAGAAAATAATATGAACATGTTTCTGATAACAGTGAAAGTTTGATTTGTACTTTAGTGTTTAAATTTTGATTAACAAAAATGCCCAGTTTGTTTTTCTATTTAGAACAGTTACATTGATTAGAAATTGTTGCAATATTAATTAATAAGTATATCAAAATAACTGTGGCAAATATTTATTATTTTTGTTGATTAATCTGTGGAAAGCACCTTGAGTTGCATATGAATGTTATGATAAGATGCTATTAAATAATGTTATTCATACATAGAAAAATGTGACAAAACTGCACTAACTCCCAAATGAACTATGTTAATGTACTAATGCTTACTGATACATAATCACTACAAAATATGCTCTTAAATTGAGAGGAACTAATTACTGAATTACCACAATTACTGAATATATGTTAAAGCGGTACAGATATCTGCTTGTTAAATGTCTTAATATCCCACTCATGTTTTCTTCATATTTATAGGACCATTTACTTTGAAGTTATATAAAGTCATAAGCTTTAATAATAACACTGAAGATCTTTCATTACATTTGGTTGTACATGCTTACATTACCATACTCTATATAAATATCAGAAGCACAAAGTGAATTATGCAGGTTTTTTCTGACTTTAAGGCCTAATGAAACTAGCAGGTCAGCCAGAAAATACACAGTCAAATTCAGTCTTCACCAAAGCCTGAAAATGCTGAATATAATGCCTTCCTACATGCATATTGCATTCACACCCATTCATTTAATTTGATGTTCAGGGGCACATCATCAGCACCTGCTCAATATCAATTGAATGAAGCTTGCACTTTTCCCTTTGTTAAAGAAAGAGTCATTACGAATCCATGATGAGCTTAATATTTGTCCTCTCTAAACTCATCAACACCCTTTTCATGTTATTAGTAATTAACAGGGCACCTCAAGAACATTCATTTTATACTACTTCAGCTGGAGTGTCATTTCAGTGATGTTTGCTTGCAGTCATAGTGTTAAAAGAATCATAAAATAACAGAGGTAGTAAAATTCAGACATTAGACCCTATGTGACTCTGAAAAATACATTTCCTGAAATAAAATTCTGTGAAAACCTTTATTAAAACTAAAAAGCCACATCTCTGGCTTCTCAGAGAAACCCATTATCTAGAGTAGCAAAAGGGGTAACAAAGTCAGTTCGGAACAAATATGTGACACACAAACACCTGACACAAAGAAGAGTCTCAAACACAAGACAGCAATCAGGTTGCCTTAGCAACTGGGTGACTGTTACAATAATATCAAAGCAGTTAATATATTAATGTACACATAATGTATTTTACATTTTGAAAGTGTTCAGTATATCACAATACTTTAGTTTAGCAATTTACAAATGCAGATCAAATAAAAAAATGAGAAGTGACAATCACTAGTTTTATGTGTATATACATTAGGCCTGGGAAAGTTAAACTGTTAATTTTTGCAATTAATGTGGCCGTTTATCACGTTAAAAGATATCATTGCATCCATGGCAGGCAACAAGGTGATTGCCTCGTACTGGTGTTCATTTTCTTGATTTATACATAACCAACAACAGATGCAGGGGAGTGGGAGGCGCTTTAGGTTATGGCAGTCCTGGTGCAATGCAGAAAAAAGTAGTGAAAGTAAAAAACTACGCTCTCTTTTTTTTTTTCATTCATGTTTTTTTTAGAAGATCATATCAATGTCATACCACCTAAGTGCAAAATAATTTATCCTTGAATGGCACTAAAACCAAAATAAGTCCCTAGTACCTCTCTGTTTAACTTGCCAGTCTGCCAGCCAGCTTACAGTACTGACTGCCATAATATAATATAGTGATTATCACTACCCATTACTCTAGTCTGCAGTATCTTCGCTAATTTATGCAAAGAACGCAACACAACCACCCAAATAATGCACAGTGCAAGTTTTTAAGTGAGATAGCTGCTACGGAGATCTTTTTTAGTGTGCCAGGAGCAACAGTGTAGGTAAAGTAGTGCTTTTCAGCCATGTTTCTGTGGTGGCACAATTTTTGCAAACCAAAAATCCTAAGGCACACTACAATTCTAACCAACTACAAAAACATTAAATGTCAGGAATGCATAATATGGCAGTATGGTACAAAAGGGCATTATAACCAGAGAAATTAGTTTCCTGTGGTTAATAATTTTCTGCAGCTTGTACTTGGGCTCTATTATCAGTTTGTTACTGCAGATTATAAAAATTTCATTTTTTTATGATAAAATTAAAAACCTAAATAATTTTACATGAAAGTTCATCGTCCTCTTACAGTATATTCTCTCTCTCTTCCCTCTCTCTCTCCAGCTACTTATCCAAATATCTCTAATTTTACCTCCATCTATCAATGGCTTTCACTGTAAAATTAGCCCTAATACTGGAATATTGGATACCATCCCCAAACAGATCATATTATCCTGGATTTACATTATACTCCTGGCCTTTAGAACAGTAACAAATACATCCCTCAACACTGGCTCTGTCCCAGCTGCTTTGAAAATTGCTTCTTAACCAAACCATTAAATAAACCCAGTCTCAATACAAAAAATCTTAAAAAAAAAAAAAAAAAAAAAAAAAAAAAAAAAAAACAAACAATCTGTCTCTCTCTTTTTTACCTTTTCTATCTAAAACCCCTAAGTGTGTTATGGATTACCAAATGAACAGTTGCTTAACTTCTAAGAACGTGATATAGCTCTTTCAGTCTAGCTTCAGGGCACAACATGACTATGAAACTGCATTGCTCCAAGTAACTAAGGTTTTACTTACAGACAGGCAAAAAACATATTAAGTCCCTTAGACCTTAACATTACGAAATGCTGTACCAATTGTTCCGTTTTACCGGCTAAAATGTAGAGACCCTGGTTATTACTGACACCGTTTTGTAGCGATTTAAGTCATATCTAACAGATAAGAAAGTGTTTGTCATTCCTGGCAACAGCAGGCCCTGCTTTGTACCAGTCACAAAAACTGTTCTTCAATACTTTGCCCTTTTCCTTTTCTGTATTCTCCTTGGCCATATTATTTGTACTGGTTTGTCATTTTATGCAGCGGATGCTCAAATCGTTTCATTGCAAAAAATGGAATTCATCCGAGACTCCTCATTTCATGACTTGCCTTGAAGACATTAAAATGCTGGATGGAGCACAACTCTTTACAATTGAACTGCAACAAAACAGAAGTCATGGTAACTGCCACTAAAGCTTTGCTTAAGAAATTGAGCATACTTTCATTAACTCTCGGTGAAGATACAAGGAACCTTGACATAATTGCCATTTTCTAATTCAACCCACATAAATCACTTAAAAGATAATAGTAAAATAGTTATAAAAAAAAAAAAAAAAGTAAAAAGTCAAAGTTACTTCCTCACAATCATGGTACATAATTTGCACACATGATACTAATCCATGCTCGTGCATTTACTTAATTTTGTTGATATTTGAAGAAAACAACAAACACAACATTCCATAAAATCATGTGAAACTTAAACCATAATTCAACCCCTGTCTGAGACCAAGAGAGGAGATACTACAACATGAGCAAAACTTAAAAAAGGAAAATGTCCCTTACCCCCCTCCTGATATAAATGCTTATTTTAATATGATTAATTAGATCTTGCTATATTTTTTAAAAAAGATTTGAACAGATCCTCCAAGTGAGAATTTAATTTTTTCCAACTTCAAATAGGTGGGCTGAAATTCTTCCAGTTGAGCAAGGTAAGTCTACATGCTAGCAGTGTGGTATAAGGAATTACAATCAATTTGAACTTCTCCACTTTAAGCCCATCCAGGAGTACACCGAATATAGTTGTTAATGGGTTAAGAGTGACTGTGACACCAAGGGTCTCTGATAGGCATTCAAAGATTTTTGTCCAGTGAGCCTGGAGCTGGATTGCAACAATCACATGTAGAATCTTGTCCTGGATAAATTTTGGACACTTTTAAACAAGATAAAAGTGCTCAATAAATGTTTTTAAGTTAGAGGATAGAACAATAGTTCATCAGACAGATACTGTCAAACGGATGATTGATGACCTTAAGCCCCGCCACCAAAGGAAACTGTCAAAGGGATGATTGATGACCTTAAGCCCTGCTCCCAAAATATGAAAATATGATTTATAAAAATATAATTTATGAAAATATGGGCAGGGAGGGGTAATGAAAGGTTGGACCACTGTTATAATTGATCTCTAAACTCCGCCTTTAAAGGTGGTTCTTTCGAGGTTCCACGAGGTATGCCTTTGTCTCTCTAACCGCCTATAGGGTTAGGGGAGAAGCGTGTCGCTCCACCCCTGCTCACCCTCGACTGCGGCAGAAGACGAAAGAGTTCTTGTATAAAATTCTAGTCATTTAGTGAAAACGCCACGACACACAAAAGCAGACAGAATGGGCGGTCTTGTGAATGCACCTAAGAAAATGAAAACAAACAAGGTTTCCAGAATGACCGAGTTACGGGACCCTCGATTCAGCTCACCTTGGTAC
>JANRMT010062818.1:59282074-59313861 GCA_026402145.1 Polypterus bichir lapradei | reverse complement strand
TTCGTATGTACACAGAATGTCCGAAGAGTGTGTCAAAGCTGAACTGGACCTGTTTACAGTGCCTTTCACTCAAACGAGTGTACATAAAAGTATATACGTTGAAGTCCCACCTCTCTCAGCCCTCTCTGAAGTAGCGCCACTAGAATTTCTCTCAGCTGGAAATAGGGAAGATTGCCTTGACTTGAATAAAACTCTTCTACACCTAAGGGGTAAAATAGTGAACGCTGAAAGGACTAACATAGCTGCCGGTGCAAAGGTCGGATTTGTCAACTACCCTATAGCCATTTTGTTTTCGCAAGTTCATGTTACCCTGGGGGACCGCCTAATATCACAGAGTTCAAATTGTTATCCTTACAGAACTGTCTTAGAAGGCCTGCTAAATTACAGCCAGGAGACTCTTCAGTCTCAGTTTGCTATGGGACTTTTTTTTTTTTTTTTTATTACAAAGATACACTTAAAAAATTGGAAGAGACAGATCCTGATGGAGAAAACATTGGTTTTAATAAAAGAAGTGCCTATACAGCCAGTAGCAGGACTGTTGAAATTCTGGGGCACATACATACAGATCTCTTTTTCCAGGAAAAACTAATATTGAACGGAATAGATGTGAAGATTAAGATGATTCGGAACAAAGATAAATTCTGCTTAATGTCTGGTGATGCCGAACGTTACAAAGTAATCATAACGTCAGCCTCCCTGTTTGTAAAAAAAAGTAAAAGTTTCATCGGCCGTGAAATTAGGGCATGCTCATGCCCTTACATTAGCCAATGCTAAATACCCTGTGGAAAATGTGAATATGAAAGTTTTCAGTATGCCTGCCGGAATCTGAGTATACAATCAAGAAAACCTGTTTCTGGGTCAACTACCAAAGTATATGGTGATTGGCATGGTGGATAATGAGGCCTTTTCAGGTTCTTATACAAGGAATCCGTTCAGTTTCAAACATAATGATGTAGAGTTCCTGGCTCTGTACATGAACGGATTCTGGCCAAACCTTTTCAACCAGACTTTGCAAGCGGCAACAGTGCCAGAGAATACTATAACCTGGTATTGGCCACTGGTAAGCATTTGAAGGATCAAGCTCTGTCTATCACCCATTCAGAGTTCTCGTAAGGATATACTCTTTTCGCTTTTGATCTAACCCCTGATCAAGAATGCGGTGATCATTTTTCATTACTTAAAACTGGAAACATGAGATTTGAATAAAGCCTCTGCGTCTCTCTCCCACGGACCATCAATCTAATAGCATATGCAGTCTTTGACAACATCATTGAAATCAACCAGAGACGTAATGTTCTGCATGAGTATAATAAACACCATGAATACAAAACAATTAACAGAACTACTGTCTCAAGCTCCCTACACCAAAAGATATTTCCGCGGTGTGCTGGCGTGTGATCAACTACCGGAAAAAAATAACGGCGTGCCAGCCATGTTTGTAGTGAATACTCACCGTCAAACCCAACCTGGAGAACACTGGCTGGGGATTTACCCCACAGATGACAGAAATGGGGAGTTTTTTGATTCCTATGGAAATCCTCCGGACTTTATCTACTTCCCGAATGACATTTACCGTTTCTTAAGCAAAAACTGTAAACAAATCATTTACAAAAACCGGCAGCTTCAAAGTAGGTTCTCGGACAAATGGGGTCAACACTGCCTCTTCTATCTGCATCAGAAAGGAAAAGGACTCCCATACTCCTCTGTAACAAAAAAAGTATTCTGATAATGTGAACAATAATGACGCTATGGTCTCTAAATTTGTTCGTTCCTGGTTTCCTTCACCGGAACATTGTTTTTATCGGTACCCTTGCATGCAAAGATCAGAGACCTATAAATATTTCAACAGACAGTTAAAGGATGACGACACTCTGTAATGACATAAAATTGCATTTAATAAACAAACAATTTTACAAATTAATAAGCAATCCATTCCAGTCTTCTTTTTCTTGGTTTCCGGCGGTAGAGACTAACAGGGAGGGGGGCGGAGGGTGACTTAAAACTTTCAAGGAGTTCTCTTGTTTCGTCATTAGGTACAACAGAAAATAGAATGTTCAAACAAGCCATGGCGTTTACAAATTCCTTCCAACCACGCAGTCTCCTATGCTCAGGTATTGTATGAGATCCTGTCAGATTACGTACTAAATCCACCATGTCGGAGCAGACCAAAGGTTTACCTTCTAACTGCAGCTCTCCACGATTATTCCAAAACGTGTGATTGGGATTGACAGACATTTTAAGTAAAACAAATTCAACATATTTCTTTGCTTTTATAGGAGCACTTCTCAAAACCTCTTGCCAAACCTGGTCCTCAGACACGTTGGTAACACGAGTGTCAGACTGTTAGTTTCTTTATCGGCCTTTTTAACTAACGTTAGATATCTCTGAGACAGAGGTGTAAAGCTTTATCTTCTCGTCAGCCCCTATATCAAAGCGTTGCAGGACGTTTCTCATTTCTTTGTCCAGTTCAGTTTCTGTGGCGCTCAAGATCGTTTGGGTTAACGCTCTTTTGCTGAAAAAGAGACATTATTTGCTGTGGTACCGAATACATTTTTTGAGCGTATTCCATGTTTATGCTCTAGAAGCTAATAAGCTGGATATGAATGGCAGGGCGACAGTAAAAAGAGCCCCCAAAAAGCCTTCTTTCTGGTTCAAAATAGCTTTCTTCTTTTTTAAGGTTAGTTTTCTGTCACTTATTTTTGTGACAGATGTTTTATGCTTCTTGAGTTGCTTAAACTGTTTGGGTAAAAGAGGTATATTACCTTTTAAAGTATTACAAGCTATTTCGGACAAAGCATTAATCAAATCATCAGAAGAGGCGTTTATAAGAATTTTACGGTGGTGACAAGAGCAACGGAGTAAGGCCTTGAGAGGCTGTAGGTTTCTGCTTATTCTGGCTGACATGCTGACGAAATATGTAACTTTGACGCAGAACCGCTTCTTTTATCTTTTCACGGTGTACAAGACCGGCCAATCGGGCGGAAACAGATCTGTTCTTAATCGCAGTTCTTTGGGGGTCTGTGCCTTCAGATCCACTAAGAGATAGCCGTACGGTAATTCTGTAGCATCTTCGAAAGCTTCCAAAAAGAACTTAACATGCCCCAGATATATTTGGCGGGCCAAGGTAGTAATCTGCAATTTGTCCCTGGGGTTTTTAAAAAGAGTAAAATATTTGTAGTTAAGATTAATCGTTCGGCTTTTCTTTCCTTGAAAGAATAAATTTTGAACCAAGTAAATAACACACAGATTCCGGTGATGAGTATAATTTGTGAAAGCTTTTTCTATTTCCTGACTTTCGCTAGCCGATTCCATCAGATCATCTATAATGACCAAATTTATTTTCTCAGGAGGGAGAAGTTTGTCGTCGCATGACTTCAGGATCCCCTCAATACTGTAAATTTTAATTGCAGAAATTTAGCTGATAGCTCATAGTACATTTTCTGCCA
Organism: Polypterus bichir lapradei; assembly: GCA_026402145.1. Lineage (NCBI taxonomy): Eukaryota > Metazoa > Chordata > Cladistia > Polypteriformes > Polypteridae > Polypterus > Polypterus bichir. Next base: position 59,310,415 of record JANRMT010062818.1, on the reverse strand, counting down.
GCAACTATAAAACCAAATTATATTTTGAAAAGGTCGAGACACAACGTGATTCAAATGTTCCAGTAAGTTTTTTACATAATAGGATTTACCGGAACAAGAGGGACCTGAGATAATTTTAGTGAAGAGGTGTTGAAGGCATGTATCAAAATCTCTTTTAGTATTCATAAGGTCTTGTGGTGTAATCTTTTAGAAGAACCTTCTTGTTATACACCACTCTGAATTTCTTCCCGAATGGTCTGTTTTCTAAAGTGAAGCATTTTTTATTTCTGCGGATCTGATTACCGTGAACCAGTAACTCTTGACGAGGACCTTCATGAGTCATCACAAAATTCTGAACTAGATTGGTTAGTGTTTTGAGGTTAACAATTTTACCAGTTTCGTGGTTAATGGTAATGCCTTTTACCTTCATACATGTTCTGCCTTGTGCTGTTTTATACCCGTACGTCTTTGCCGCACAAACCGAGGCAAATTTATACTAATAAAAGGCAAAGCCCTCACTCACTCATCACTAATTCTCCAACTTCCCGTGTAGGTAGAAGGTTGACTCCATCTTCACGAAATTTGGTAGGCGGCTTCCCTGCGCTAACTGAAACCGATGTACATACTTATTTCGGTGGTATGACGCCACTGTCGGCCGCCATATTGAACTTTCCAATGTCACTAATTCTCCAACTTCCCGTGTAGATAGAAGGCTGAAATTTGGCAGGCTCATTCCTTACAGCTTACTTACATAAGTTAAGCTGGTTTCATTTCGAAATTCTATGCATAACGGTCATAACAGTCAACAACGTCCGCCATGTTGAACTTTCTTATTTATGGCCCCATCTTCATGAAATTTGGTTGGCAGCTTCCCTGAGCTAACCAGAACCAATGTACATACTTATTTCAGTGGTATGACGCCACTGTTGGCCGCCATATTGAACTTTCCAACAGTCTTTGTTACTTATGGGCCCATCTTCAAGAAATTTGGTACGCGGGTTCCCAATGCTAACTGAATCCTACTTACGTACATATATACGTCCATAACCTGCAGCTCGTTCACCGTGTGAGGCGGCGTTGGGTTCCACATCCCAACGCCTTCCACGTTGTTGGCTGCCTGCCTATATAAGGCCATCCATCGCTCCGGTCTCTACATTCCCTTCCTTGCTTCGCCACGGGATTCACGTCTCCCTGCTGATAACTACAGCCTTTTTATTTAATCCACGGCTTCTCCGCTGTTTTATTGTTTGTTTATTATGATTGTAGTTATTGTGTAGGTATTTTAGACTTAGTTTACATTGTTCAGGTTCCCATTTCCTTTATCGTTCCAACCATACCCCCATTAACATGTGTATCGAGGTGATCACCATCAAAGAACTGTCACTTACCGAGAGGTTTCCATGCCCGGAGATGGCACCTACCTTTTCCATTCTCTTTGTTACATATTGCACGGCCATATAAGGCTCACTCTTGATATCCAGAGGAACATTGTGTCTTATGTATTGAATGACTGGGACAGGTTCAAGGTGTGGACTGGTGACGGTACAGGAGATAATTATACTACACAGGAGCACTATAAGAGTGAAATGTTTAAGCCCTTCACCTATGCTTCTGCATGCAAGTTGATGGCTGCCTCTGAATTGTTTGGTTGTCTCTTTCAAGTGTACCGAAATGGCCAATTATTTTACACCTTTCAACAACCGCCAATGCCTCTTAAACATCTTAGATTCACAGGTAACGATTTCAGTAGTGGACACGATGTTTATTAATGTTTAAACTCTCAAAAGCTGAATGTGAAGTTATCAATGAAACCGGTTGTGTGCTTACAACGCTTGTCAAATGCCGAATGTCACTTCAACACAAGTAAGCTCAGTGCACAGCTTGGTCATATTACAACCGGAGGGCCGAACTGACAATATGGTATACAAAGAGATCCTTAAATAATTATTGGTATATTTTCCTATTTTCCCTCAGTTTAAAAAGGTCTAATTTTCTTCTTGATAAAAATTTTAAGGCAGTACTTCGCCACTGCGAAGCGCGGGTATTTTGCTATTCTGTAATATAATCACCAGGATTTAAGTCACTGGTGAGCTCTCCTAAATAGTCACCCAGAGGAGGATTGTACTGACCAGGCTGAGAAGTAAAAATAACAGAGTCGGTTTCGTGGTACAACACCCTTTCTCCCAGACGGTCAAGTAAATTGTACAACTCTAACCGAGGCTTAGGCAGTGGTGAAAGCAGCAATGACAATATTAACGCTACCAGGTAGGGTATACTTTTCATCGATGTACTTCCATTGTATTTGAGCAATCTCATTGCCGATAAATTCAAAATAAGAAACATTATACTGTTTGGAGAAAATATACTGCAAGAATTCCTCACCGTCCTTGACTAAGCAAGTAGTGAGATGGAGAGGTGTTTGCCCAAATTTACCCCAAAGAGAATGTAAAAACAATCTGTCTCTTAGCAAGATTTACGGCAATGTTATCGCGGTCCATTTGTACACCTTCCTTCTGATGATAATCTAAAATATACCAGTCTCGGGAAGCCTCATCCGTACACCAAGCAGGATAACCTGATGCCTCCTGCTTGCCTTTTAGATGAAGCTTGATATAATCCGAGAATAACTCAGAAGTACGTTCGGGGTAATGCCAAATCTCGTGTACTTTTGAAACTATATAACCTTTGTCAATGGCCTTTGCTATTCCTATACTACACTAAGTCCCAGTTAAAGTTCTTTCATCCTCTTTGTAACAACAGTCCACAGTCTGAGATTCTGTCTCCGCGCAGGTGCAACAAGTGTGAACATTAATTTCCTGCAAAACCTGAGAGGCAGGACTGGAAAATTGAGACCACGTGGAGGCTGGACGGTGGCTTTAATTAATCCAAAATACTGGCCGAGATCGCCAAACTGCTGAAAAATTATGGTAGGATGCCCGTTCAGGTACATTTTTGTTTTATTCACAAAAAGGTACAAACTAGTGAATTCATAATTGCGAATCTGCTCGGTACCCACGGCTTTGTGGTACAATTTTATGGTGTTGGTACGGCCGCCGAACAGTGAATCCCTCGAATTTATATGTTGAGGGAAATCACAGTGTTTTAAGAAAGTTTGTAGCCTGAGGTCGTGTTTTTTCATCTTCTCCCAATTGTGTTCCCAGAGCACGAGAACATCTAGATTAAATTTTGTCCTAAGTATTTCCAATTTTGAAATAAATGTTTGGTACATAACCGTACAAGTCATGCCAGTTAAAGGATGGGTACTGTTTAAATCATAACATTCTGGACAGCCGTGATAAAAGCCGCCAGCAAATTCAAAGGCGGTCGGAATACCTTTAACTCAGGCATAGCCGTCAAGAAAAATGGAACCCTTCTTTACTTCCCCAAGGTTTAGAGCATGCCGAATGTTCAACTTTTCTGTTTCACAGAGATACAATAACCATTGAATAGAGGCATTCGAATAGTTTTTCTGACTACTAATGTAATGGTCAGAAGGAATTATACTGATAGATTTTGCAGGCATACAGTTTTGCCTGTACATGGCCATACATAGGAGAGGCTAGGGTCATGCATTGAAATGGGTCAATATTGCCAATTTTGATGACCTCATCTCTAAAATTATTGCATATGGTTCTCAGAATTTCAACATCATTTTTACAATAAAAAGCTATCTCCTCTTTAAAATTAAAAATGCCATGTTTGACACTCTCATACCAGGTAAAAAATTCTTCTTTTCTTTTGGCCATCATACTCTGGACGTCGTAGCATTTAGGCTCAGTGTAGGGTCCGATATAATTCTGGTTTTCAGCTGTATTGAAGAAATGGGGGAAATACCCTTTTTCGGCATCAAACGCCATGACACTCAATTTCATCATTAAAAAATTCAAAGAATCTATAAAACGTAATTGATAACCATCATCTGTGAAACACATCAACTTATTTCCTTGAGTGGTAACATGAGGGTTCACTCCATTTTCAAGCAAATACTTCATTAAAAAGTACCCATTGTAACCTTTTGAATTGCGAGCTATGAAGGTATAGCCTTGATACTTGGGACGACGGTATCTAGCAAAGAATTGGTGTACACAATCTTCACCCGCCCAGAACCAGGATTTCCCCCGCAAGGACTTACAGTATACATAATTTGGAATGTGCACACCCGTTTCTTGCCGACTTTCAAAATCATAAAACACGTATTTCTCACAGCGATCCCCACACTTTAAGGTTTCTATAAAGCACTGATGGTTTTCTGCATCATTTTCAATTTTTGCTTTACAAACACGGCATTCCTTGGAACGACATTTATGGGGTTTTGAGGCGGCATTCACTGTGTAAGTTTTGTAACACAGGGGACACATTTTGTCAATGTCGCAGGCTGCTTCCATGTCACTGGTCTTCGCCTTAAATTTAGGAATCGTATGCTGAATAAAAAAAATTGGGACCAGCAGTAACGGTTCCAATCAACACATTTGATAAGCTCTTCAGGGATCGGCCTGTAATCGGGGGAGAAACAGACGTTGCAATGGCTGTCACAGCGATGGCTAAGGATTGAGTGGTAGCTTGTGTAACAGTAGTCACACAAGTATTTCACACCCAGAAAACCCTTTAAATTCAAAATGCCATAGTAATGGTTGTCATGCAAAAACATAAAATAGGTTTTAGGGTTTCTACCGCGGGAGCTTTCAAATTTTAAAAATTTCTCATTTCTTGGGCAGACAAACATACAAGACAACAATTTTAATATCCAGCAAGTTTTCAAATTTATGAACCTCAGCAAAGGCCACTTTTTCATGCTCAGATAATCCAGCCCTGCTCTGAAGGTTGTACACTTCACGCATGCATAACTACGGATTCTGCTTGTAATTGTTCGTAAGATGAAATGGCATTATTTATATACAGATCTCTAAGTGCTTTAATCCTGGACATGTTCCAAACATTAATTACTGTGAAGGTTTGAGTGGGTAGAAAAAGGTGATTATCATGTAACGGTGCAACAGATAAGAGTTTTTTTGTCTTATGAAGTGCTTCCTGTATTGGTTCTGTATTCTGAGTGAGTGATGGACAATTAGATTAAATAGTATTAATTATTAGTATACTGATGATAATTTGTATTTACTGGGGTACATAGCAGTGCATATAAAGAAATACTGCAAGATTTTATTTCTGTTGACCAGGCTTGTGTAGATTCATCAGATTGTGTCAATATCTAAGTCTTTATAGCTTGTATATTTCCTGCCCTGTAATCAAATTGAAAGTTAGGCAGTGCAATGCCACCATCTGCTTTAGCTTGTTGTAGAGTTACCCTTTGGATGTGTGGATGTTTTGAATTCCAAATAAATGAGTTTATGATTGAATCTAATTTCTTAAAGAACAATTTGTTAATGTATATGGGGATGCTCTGAAATAGTGAAATGGAGGTGTGACGGTGTGGATCCCTGCCAGATTCCTGCTTCACATATGGGAGCCTCTAGAACCCAACAATCATGACCGAGATGAGCTGACAAATGGGGGCAAATCTCAGATGGAGCAAGGGGATGGTGGAAAGTGCTTTTTATTAAAAACAGTTAAAAACCAAACCAAAAGTGTCCACTGTGCAGTGTTCTACAAACAGTACATAAATAAATCCATAAAAACCAAGTGAAAAGTGAAGATAAAAATCCTTAATAAATAAGTCCAATAAAAGCAGAGGTTAAAATGCAGTCCTTAGCTCCTCACAATCTCAGCCCACCTCCTTCTTTGTGTCCCTAGCTCACCCATTACTCGTGTAGCCGGCGGAGACTCAGTAGCCACAAACTCCTGCCTCCAAAATGCACAGCCAGACTGTCCGAGGTCACCTCTCCTCCAGTCTTCCTTTGCGCTCCCGCAGTTGTACCTCGGATACATAGGGAGATCATCTGTCCTGCTCTCCTCACTCGACAACATTATTCAGTGGGGCGATCTAGCCCCTAGAGCGCCACAGCCTACGCTCCTTCACGGGGCCCCAGCTCGTGCTTCCTTCCCCTTCCAGGCTGCCAGATTGTCCTCCCGAGATTGCTTCTTCAGTCATCTAACCTCAATTCTCTTTCTCAAACTTCAATCTTCTATCTCCTTGTGCTGGCCATACATATCTGGCTCCATGGGCGCAGCTCCTGAATCACACACTGCAGGAAGTTGATGAAGCAATCTGAGAACACTCGCCTCAATTACCTCATTAACTCCCTGCGGTCGTGCAATGGCACCCACAGAGACTGACACGGCTATCTGGATTTATTTAAAACTGGCCATTTTTTGAAGCTGTAGACCCGCTATACCACAGGAGGGTACACCACACCATCTGTTCACATCTTATTTAATATTTTCCAAACAGATGCAAACTTTTGTTGAAAAAGATCTTTACATTTGTGTGTGATATTTAACTCCCATGGTATTTGAATTGATCTGCTAAAATCAATGGGAAGGTGTCCAGTCTAATATTGTGTGCTATTGAGTTCAATGGAAAAAGCACATTTTTGTTCAAATTAATTTTGAGTCTAGATATCTTTTGAAATTAAGGACTGCTGGTACAGAAGCTTGTGGGTTTGAAATATCCAGTACCAGATCATCTACATATAGTGATATTTTCTGCTCAAGTCCTTCTCTGGTAATTCCTTTTATCTCTGATACATTTCAAAAGTGAATGGCCATTGGCAACTGTAAAAAGCAATGGTGACAGAGGACATCCTTGTCAAGTACCATATTCTAGTTTAAAGTAGTCTGAAATACAGTAATGTTGTTAATACAAACAGAGGTTTCTGGAAAAGTATAGAGTATTTTGATCCATGCACATATATGTGGGCCAAACCCAAATTTGTGCAACATGGTGAAATGGGTAGTTCCATTCAACCATGTCAAATCAAATGCTTTTTTCTGCATCCAAAGATAATAAGATCTCAGGTGTGTTAGATTTTATGGGTGAGTACATTACATTAAACAAACATAGAAGATTAGAAGCTAAGTATCTGCCTTTAATAAATTCAATTTGGTCTTGTGATATTACAGAGGGAAGCACTTTCTCTGTCTCTCTAGATAAAACTTTAGAGAGTATCTTAACATCATTATTCAGAAGTGAAATTGGTCCGTATGATGCACATTGTAATAAGTCATTATTTTTCTTTGTAAAGATGGAAATTAATGATTGGTGAAAAATCTGTGGTATAATGTTGCTGTTTCTAGGTTCTTTAAATGTAGCTAATAGTAGTGGAGCTAACTTATTTGAAAATGTTTTTATAAAATTCCACTGGGTGCCCATCACAGTGTGCTGCTTTCTCACACTGGAGTGAGTTTATAGCATCTAGTAATTCTGAGAGTTTCAAAATGTATCCAGTTCCTCTGCACTAAGAGTATCTAGCGGCGGTGTTTGTAATGCGTAAAAATTCAGTCGATTTTTGTCTTATCTTTAAACTGCATAGAATAGTACTCCATAAATGTGCAAGTTTTTTTTTTGGTTAATTTTTTTTTTTCCTCCATCTGTGTTGATTTAGTAATTTCCATTATTGCAAATTTCCTGCTTGTGGATTTGTTGAGCTAAGATCTTAGTAGCCTTTTCTCCATGTTCATAGTATTGATGTTGAGATTTAAAGATGAGCTGTTCCATTTCTTTTGTTGTCAAGAGGTTAAACTCTGAATGGAAGACCTGGCTTTTCCTATACAGTGCCTAATTTGAAGACATGGCATATTCTAGATCTTTACTGGTAATTTTATTGATTAGCTCTGATGCCTTCTTGGTTTCCAATTTATTTTTGGGGGAAAGATATGAAATAATCTGTCCTCTTAAAAGAGCATTCAGAGTTTCCCAGACTATTCCTGCAGAGACCTCTGAGGATACATTTGCCACTAAAAAATAATCAATTTGCTCGGAGATGCATTCTGTACAGATCTCATCAGCTAATGACAGGAGGTTAAGATGCCAGCTACAAGATGAGTGTGATTTAAGCTCCATGATGAGATGGGCATAGTTGCAGATAACGATAACACCATACTTGCAAGATTTGATAGACAGCAATAAAATATCAATAAAGAAATAATTCCTTGAGTAACTATGATGTACTGGTGAGAAGAAGGCATATGATCTTGAGTTGGAATTTTAAAATCTCCATGGGTCTGATAAGTTATGATCTATTACAAACTGTTTGATTATTTTCACAGTGTTAGATGTCATGTCCACTGTAGTTAAAGACCTATCCATGTTAGGATTTAAAACACAAAGTCTCCAGCCATTATAATTTTATGAGTGTTCACATTAGAAATAGATGCAAATACATTTTGGATGAAATCTCTATCATCTACATTAGATGTGTAGATATTTTATCAAAATTACTATACTGTAGATTGAAATAAATTACCCATCATCATGACATATTGCCCTTCAGGATTAGATACTACGTCTGATAATACATAAAAACAGTCCCATTTGCAGTAAGATTTCCAATTATTTGAAAGAATATTTCAGCTATGAATTACACTGGGATTGGACTTTCATAGTTTTCAGGAAGACCTTCGATTCTGTTGTTATTCCTTCCATATCCTCCAGTGCATTTAGTTTATTGTCGAGCATTTTGCGTTTGGATTCTACAGTAGTTGCTTTTTTGTCAATTGTTTAACTTCTTCAACATGAATTGTAAATATCTGCTTAACTTCTTCAAGCTGAGCACCAGGTACACTAATTTTATTCCGAAACATACTCAATCTGCTGTATTTTTTGTCAATTCTTGCTAGAATGTCTTTATTAGTTATTATGTAAATGTATCTCTTGGTCTTTAATATCCTTAAGCAGCTTGTCATTTCTCTTGTGTATATCCTTATTTATTTCACACTTGATATATTTTATATTCCCCCCGGAGTACATTATTTATTACTTTTAGCTCAAAGAGTTCATTTCCATCTTTCTCTGCACTCCAATAGTGGAGTTGTGAATCTGGTTGGAGTTGTTGCTGTTGACTCACGTCTGATTGTAGTTGACAGGAGGGACAGAGAGGCTATGCTCAGGTCTGATAATCTGCCCAAAATCGTTGAATTCTCACTGTTCACCTTACTTGCAGTTTTGTTCTCGACTGGAGGTGATGCTGCAGCGCGAGGTCCGAACAGATCCGTTCCTTCGCCTGTCTCTTCTAAGTCAGTCTCTGGCAGGCTATATCATGAACTGGAGCCCGGTTTAGCCTTTGATGAAGCCTGATCTTTTCCTTCTCTTTCTGAACCCTTGGTCTGCTGCTCATGCTTGTATATACTTGCGAATACTTGTAATTAAATCCTCTTGGGTTGACTAAAAACAGCATACCTCTGCATGATAGTATATATATAAAAAAGGAAGGCAGCTACCAGTGGAGCTCTTTCCTAGATGTCTATCTTTCACAATGGATGAGAAAAACTCTCTTGGTCTTGTATTTATAATGGAGGTTAAGAGAACTGGGATAATGAAAGGAAAAACCCTAAAGCTTACTGAATATGCTCACTTTAAAGCAGCAAAAGTTTTACTTTAAGAAAAAAAAGCCTTCTGTGTTTCTGAGTCATACACTAGTGACAGGTTTCTATTTTATCATAGATTCTTGGCACTACTCTCTTGAGGTAAGGATAAGTTTCTTACTGTAGACAATGTGGGTGGACTTTTGACAAAATTCCTGAAGCTTCAAAAAATCCTTATTATTGTGTAAAACCACTACTGGTATAGGCAATATACCGCACAGCACTATGAGGAGGTGGCTCTACTAGGTGAAATGGATACACTGGAGAAACCACACACTTGAGGCTGAAAGGTGTCACAGACAACTCCAAAACAATCAGGGGAAATGAACAGTCGGTCTCTTGTTAAAATGGTTGAACTTCACAAAAATGTTTTGCTTCTTGGATTCTTCTACATGGATATAGAGGCATAGGGGTTAAGAGCAAGCTCTGATTACAGGAAATTGCTGCACCCACCAAACGACGAACCACCCAGTGTGGTGACATCTCAGTACAACACTGGAACAAGATTTTATTTTATTTTTTTATATATAAACACTGTGGCTGGAGTGCCAATCCTGCCACCACCCCCAAGCTTCAGCAGACCCCCGTGACCCTGTGTTCGGATTCAGCGGGTTGGAAAATGGATGGATATCAGTTGGCAAATTAATACATACCATGATTGTAAAGAAATAATCTTTACTAGAAAAATGCCAAATAAATCCTTTAAGGAGGTTATTTCTTACACCTCTGCAACATATTCCATGTTCACTCATTCCTATCCTTTTCTGATACTTTTAAGATTGTATACACTTTATCACTTCCTGTACAGAGTACTGTAACACTCTGTTAGAAACTGCACTTTCTCATCTGATATCTTAGCTCTGACTGGATCACATCTCTGTAGCAAATGTCCCTACTCAGACCCACATTAAGCACATAACACCTATTCTGTTTCACCTTCACTGACTTCATGTGTGTTATGGAAGTGAATCCATGTTTCGACTGCTAACCTATAAAGTTTTAAAATAATCCTTGCACTGGACTACATCAGTAACCTCCTGGAGCACTACAGTTCTGTGTGGCTATTCTTGTGTTACAGGTGCTGGAAATCTTGTTATGCCCCAAGTTAACTTGTGCTCTATGGCTGACAGATGTAATAAGCCCAAACGTGGGAATAACCTCCCTAAAATAAACCGATCTGCCGAATTAGTTTTTTTTTTTTTTTTTTTTTTTTAAAGGAAACTTTAAAGCAAATTTATTCAGGAAGGCATTTAACTTCTATTGTCATTCTTAAGTTTCTCTGAGTTCAATCCCTCTAAACAGGTGTTTATAAAAATACAGCATATCACACATTATGTTTTATGTTCATGTTTTTCTACTAGCATTTTGCCTTTGGAGTCCCATTTATGGATTCATATTCTAATTTATAACTGTGTGTACCCTGCATCAATCTTTTATATTTTATTTGGCGTTTATACAACGTAGTTTGACATTAGGTTGAGTCCAATATTGTTTATTTGGTCTTTTTCTACATTTTTTTTATTCCTATTATAACCTTTTAAATATTTCTGAAGCACTTTGAGCCTAAGAAAGGTGTTATATAAATGAAATGTATTATCATCGTCATTAATGATGGATAGGTTTTTTGATGTCTTTTATCCAAATGTAACTGCTATTGTTTACCTGCGTAATGATTTCAGAATGTCGCTTAGATGTTTTACTAGATGGACCAGTCTAATCTGCAAGTCATTTTCTGGACTGTAAAGCTTGAGCAGATATAAGATGATCAACTCTACTAAGCTGATGAACCTTGCACGTAGCTGGTACATAGTGAAGTGACTTAATCTCTACTACACAAGATTATTTCCCATATTATAGTCTAAAACAAATTCACAACATTCTGTGAAAGCACAGAAGCTAAAAGTATAGTTTTGTCATTCCATAAAATTTTGTGTTCTGATCAGTATACCTTTTTTAACTCAGGAACCACACACAGTATATGTTTCACATATTTTTAATTTTGTACACTGTACATGTAATTATTATGTAGCACACTGGGCTTTTAAGTAGAAGTTCACTTAGTAAGAATAAACCCAGCTGAACTTAATTATAATAAATATATTTTAAATCATGAAAATTCACACAAAATACAAAGTGTCTTGAACATTTAATTTAAAAGACATTATGTTATATTGGCACATATATTATTGAGAGGCCAAAGTTAATTAATTTATTAGATACAGATTTCTTCTGTTAGTGGAGGATATATTCCATGGATGGGAAATTAGGCAAATGACGCAAAAAAGCAGAATATGGGCTTTGATCTTATACGGATAAGCACATTGATTCCCCAGTAACAAGCCGTGAAACCATTGCCCTTAAAAGAGCTTTAACAATAGAGGGAGAGTAGAAATAACTCCTGTCAACAGCCCCAACTGCATTAAGAAACCTGTAAGCAGCAATTAGATGGGAAAAAGTTCAATATTGCAACAGGAACAAAATCAATACCTCTCACAGTATACTTCACATCTAAGCAGAGACTTTCTTTCTCCTCTCTTCATTAGCTGAAGCTGTATATTTAATAATGGGATTTTAAAAATATTGTTTTTTCCTTTATCCCACGTGAAATAATGCAGTGACAGTGGGAGTTTTAGTGTAACAAATTATGAACTGAAAATATCTAGATATAAAATGATCCCTACTGGGGGTGGATGGGCTCAAATTTAGATTAGTTAAATTTAATTAAAATGTACATCACACCCTTGCATTAAAAAAAAAAAAGATGAACAAAAAATAATGTTCCATTTAAAGAAACAGGACATTTTCCATTTTTTTCAGGTGTTGCCGATTGAATTTATGCCTTCTAGATAAAGGAGAAATTAATAAATCAGTTACTTCTACACCCTCCAGAGATTTTATTGCAGAGGTAGAGATGTTCTAAGAATATTGTGAATCTAAGCTATGTCTCTAACACCTTTATAATATCAGGAATGTAAAGCATCAGGAGTCATCTCTAACACTGTCCTCACAAACAGCTAAAATGATTTTCCACCTTTGAAAGAAACAAATTGCCGGTGCCAGATTTTTCAGCAGAATGTCCAGCACACTGCCCATATGCTACTATATACTGTGGATATATATAATAATTTACATTATGATACTACGTAAAATGAAAGTCAGTTGAATACAGAATAAAAGATGTACCACTGGAATATAAATATATGTATTACTTAATCTGTGAATCACTATTATTTTAATATAACAGTTTCAAAACATTTTAAAATCCTTGAATGTGTAGATGGTTTGTTTTTGCAGTGACTCAGAACTAAAGTCTCCTGGAATCTCATATTAATCAAGCTCCTTTGTGAAAGCCTGGTAAATGAGTGGCAAAAACACTGAAGAATGCTGAATGCAACTATTCTAAAAATATACACAAAAATAATAAACTAAAAACTGACGAACAAAACATAGGTGAAGCAGCGGGCACCATTTTAGCCTCACATAACTTTGACCTGTTTTCAGTCTTTTGTTGAAGTGCATGCTCTCATACTTAATGTCTTATTAAGTAAATGTTTCTACCTAAGCTCCAAACCAACTGACTCTGTATCAGTGAAAGACAATACCTGTGACATTACATTTCAAAGTGTGAAAATCTTCCAGTTAGTCAGGCAGTTGAGCTTCCAAAAAATACATGTTTAAATAAATGTGACCTTATGTAATAAGAACACCAGCCACATTCAATTTGGGTCTAAGGAGTATGCAAAATGCCTTTTACAGTCTAGAGACATATCAGGTTACATTACAACAAAAAATAGTTCACTGTAAGGTGTACTTGCATCTGCATAAGTGTAACACTCTGTTGACTGGCTTCTTTTCAAATATGGTTCCTGCCATGAATGTTTAATACCAAGTTAGAAAACAAATATTTAAATGTTTACTAAATCTGATATTTATTAGAAATTGTAATATTCATAGAAATTCACAGAAACAACTCTAATTTGATTCAGGGAACAATGACCACTAGTAATGATTCTTGAAGTGTTCCTTTTTTATAGTATGCATACTCTCATATATATATATATATATATATATAAATAACTACACACACACGCAGCATATATAATATAATGACATTGTGTGATGCCACAAGCATGATGACATGATTATGTGACTAGTACTAAGATGTTACATAAATATCAAAAATTCTGATAAAAATAATGATTTTATTCTCTTCCATTCAAAATATACATAAAAAACAAATTTGATTCCATTTTCAGTATGTAAAAACCTTCAATGCATAAGATTGCATGTATTCTGCATGACCACCCTCATAAAGGAAGCATTTATAAAACGTATCACAAAACACGTGGATCATGTATGGTAAATTACAGGTTGCAATTTAGGAGCGGTTCTCTGGACCATAAACCTTTGAAGTATTAGTCCACTATAGTACTTCCCTCTCTGAAATCTAAAATGCTTTGGATTTTGAATTCGTTCATAACGAGGAACAAAAAACATCTAACAACCGCTTGGCAGAATAAATAGATTTTAAAGGCAAAAATGGGTAGTCTTCAAATAGACAATGACTCTCAGAAGGGAGCGGATCAGTTATTAAGTTGACTGACTTCCTCCCCGGTGAGGAGGGATAGGCAGCAAAATCGCTAAACAAAAGCCTGACTGAGACTAAACCTTACAATGAAACTTATTGTCACAATAGGCCAACTAAAAATTGCTTTAATAATTTTGGGTTTTGATAATTCACAGATGCCTAAAAAAAGGAAAGACTATGATCCAGATTCAAGCCTTGCCTCACAGCCTGATCAGGGATGAGCAAATAACCTTCTGGAAAGTTAGCATGGACAGGACACTATGCCCAAGCCTCCAGAAGGGATTAATGAAACCAAAAAAATGATACAAAGGAGTAATGTTTTCAAGTTCAGATATAACTCCATCTAGTTTTAAAATTCTAGACAAAGCCTCTGCCTTTAAGTTATACAGTATTTACCAGGGTGATAAGTGATGTCAAAGCTTATAGAGATTTAAAAAATAAATAAAAATCAAAAGACCGGCAGTTTTTAAAGTACTGTTGTTATCAGTACAAATGACAAAGGATTGAGCTGCATCCTCCAGTTAATGGTACTAGTCTTCCAGTGTGTTCACAGCCAATAATTCCTTAGAAACCACATCATAATCATCATAATTTTTTTTTTGCGAGACACTTTTTTTTTTTTTTTTTAGTTTTTAGAAGAACATGTGCACAGGTGATGCACTTTATCCACATCGGGAATGTGTTAGGAAATCCCCACCCCAACCCTGATACTTGACGCATCTACTTACACTTGCAAAGAGAGTGAGACATCAGAGAGCAGATGTAAATTTACTCATAAGAACTTCAAAAGCAAGACTGGGATTCAGAAGTCTAAATGAAATTTCTCACACCCTTTTTGGTAAGACTCAATATTGAAGTAATCAATGAACAAAAAACATGTAATAAATCATCTATAGTGATTTGTAAACCCCAAAAAGCTTTTAAGTTTTTTTGAGACTTTCAGGAAGCTTCCAGGACATAATAGCTGAGACTTTCCTTAGGTCCACCTCAAAACCTGTACAGTTCATACAATAACCGAGAAACAAAACGGGAGACTGGTAAAAATCTAATTTCTCTAAATTAGCAAAAGCATCTTCTACTAAGGGGATAACACTTCTTTAATATGGATAATATGAGATTACCCCAATATGAGATAATTGTATGAGTAAAAGTACAAACAATGTTGTTTACAAATGACTGAAAAAAATTTGGAGCATTTGGCTAAACCATACAGTATCATGAGGAATGCATAATGACAGAAACAGTAATAAATGCAGTCTGCCTCTCATCACCATCCATGATATGAATGAGGTTGTAGCGATGATGAAAATCAAGCTTTGTAAACACCATAGACCCATAATTTGATTAAATAATGAAGAGATCAAGGAAGGGAGTCATCATTTTTTATGCTAATCTTGCGATAGTCAGCAAGTTTCATCTTTCTTGGAAACAAAGTTAAAAAAAAAAATAAAAAAAATAATTTATATATATATATAATAAACCAAAATAATCCCGCTGCAATAGCACTATAAGAATGGACACTAAATCCTTTTACCATATTTTCAGCAATGTAACTGTGCATAATCTTAGTTTAAGTACAAGACAATGCGTACATACATTCCTTGTGCAAAGTTACCCCTGGCAAAAGATCAATAGCAAAAGATCTTGAAAACTCAAAATACATACAGTAGGTGGTAATGTGGAGACCTGAGAACAACAAGACGACTGATATAAAGGCATTCATAAACAAGGAGAAAACAGTTTATTCCTAAGCAATAAGTTCAGGTTTCAGGTAATAATTTTCCTGTAATTTAGGACGTTTAGCCACTAAAGGCCCAGTTTTTCCATAATAAAAACAAAGCCCTGCATAAGCATTGGGTTTTTTTTTTGACTTCTTAAAACATAAATGCTCTAGTGCTTTTTTTTCCCCCAACTGTCTCTCATCACTTTAATGTTTTGAATCAATACTAACACCTCATCTAATGTTACCTCCACATTGTATTTGAATAACTCACCATTTTTTTTTTTTATCTGAAAGCCCATTATAAAAATAACTTCACTAAAAAGTAGCTTCTGAATTCCCTAATAGGCAAATGGTCTTGTCTGCACCTAATTTATTCTAGGCATTCTTCAAATGATTAGGTTATACATATTCTGAGTACAGGGATGTTTATATAATAAATGTTATCTTAGTTCGATTATTGGAATATGTGTGAGGCTGCTGGTCCAATATCAGCTTGGACTGACGAATAAAGCCTTGGAAATTCGGCAGGATGGGATGAGGAATTTTAGGTTCAAACACACTAATACTTGGAGCTTGTGCCGGGGCTTGAGGTGCTTGCTTTAAACAAATAACCTCATTGCAGAGATACTGAACAGTACAGCAAGTTCACAGAGAGTAATAATCTCAGCAAAAACACCAATTATCTCTAGGTCACTCACGACTGCTCAGTAATGTTATGACATACAAGGTTTTGAAGCTTATTGGGAGCAAAAGGAGATGATGTGCAAGCAAAATGAAACTAAGCAAACAAAACAAAAATCAAGAATTAAAGAGGAAAGAGTTCAACCCCAGAAAGTCAAAGCCTGCCACTAGAGTTAACTTGTTTTGAAGCCAACTACCACCATTAATGAGAGTTTTTTTTTTTTTTTTGCATCCACCAAGGGATAACCTTAAAGCATAATTGCCACTATATTTATGTGGAATTGCATGACATCACAAGCACAACAAAGCACACATGACCAGTACTCAAACGTCATATAAATAATAAAAATCAAGACAGTAAAAATAATGACTTATCAGATGATATTGCCATTAAAAACATAAAACAAAAACTATTTTTGCAAAACCCTTTATAAATACAAAAGATCATGCAAGAAATTAAGTGCATATATGTAAAGAACAATTAAAATGATTAATAGAATATACGTACATAACAATACAACAATAATTAGAATCCCATAATACATCAGATAAAAGTAAATTACACAAATGATTAAAAAAAAAAACAGTTTAAACCAAGAATATAACCAAAGAAAAAAAGAAATCTTGTTAGGGTACAATGCTGACACAACCTCTTGGGTGGTGCAGCGGTAAGAACTGCTGACTCATTATGAAGAGTTCACAGGTTCGATTCTGGGCGCTTCCTACAATTACTGTTTTGAGTAGTGAGTTGCTCTTATTGTTACTATTATAGAATAAAAACATATATTTGATTTGAGTCTGTAACAGCCGGTGTAAATGTATGGGAGTTGTAAAGGTTAGCTGTTTTTTTTTTTTTTTGTTATTCAGTTTTATTCTCTCAGTCACTTTCACACTCTGCCCGATCTGACACTGCTGTTTTCAAATAAAGACGTGCTATAACAGAGGTGAACTCAGTTGAGGGTTCTACATCGGAGAAAGAGAAAAGAAGCCCTTGCAGCAAGAAATATCCACTCACACACAAGAACAATGCAGCTGCACCTGGTGTAAAGGCAAAAGATGGCACCGTTTGGATGCAGGAACAGGATGGCCGTCATCCTGACAATGAATCTGCCACATGCATGTCCTTCATCAAAACAGCAGGACTTACAGAGCTTGCCAAGGTATCGTGCAAAGTTCTGTTTACAATTATGTTTCTTAATGGTCTTCATACGAAAAAAATGTATATGTGTTACTTATATAAACGCACATCAAATTTTGCTTACCTATATTTGTTTACTTATCTTCCCACAGCGTAAAGTCACAAGTAGACTGCATAGCTTCCTGTGTTTGATCAACACGGGGTTGCTTACAAAGGACATGTGCAATGCTACTCCTTAATCAGGAAAAGATCAGTTACGAAAAGTGCGATGGCAGTTTCCACCTGCAGCTATAGATTCTTTAGTATACGAGCCACTCTCCACGCTAGTGTTTAGATCTTACTGGGTGTGTGCCCAAAAAGAGAAGTCTGACTGCATTCTCAGCATACTGAAATATCAGCATGGCACTGCTAGATTTAAACACTAGCGAGGAGAAACTTTGCAGTCTACTTGTGACTTTACGGTGTAGGAAGAGAAGTTTACGCTCCTGAAAAAGACTGAATTTACATGAGTTAAGTCCAAGAATTATAAATAAAACTAAGAAAAAGTTTAAGAAAAAAATAAGCCATTTTAATGTCTATAAATTTATTACAGTGTAAAAATAAACACTGCAATCAATAGATCTATACTGTCTTTCGTTCACAGGATGACAGCATTATCAATGAGATTACAATGTACAGTATACTGTTATCACATTTGTGTCACTTAACTGGGCACTTTGCGCTCTTAATCTCATTTGGAAATAAAACAAAGTTTGCTCATTGAATGTAGCAAGAAAAATATATATACAGGTATTTTATTTGTAGTAATGTCGGAATACAAACACATGTTTATGTTTAATTTTCAGCGTGCATAAAATGTATAAAGTCAGAAGGGTATAGGCACAAGAGAAGAAAAAACTTGTATTCAAAATATGACAAACTAATTTAAACATTACACTCTACAATGTACTTGCATAACAAAAAAGAAAGTACCTCAATAAAACAAATTAAAATAAAATCACATAACCCTCCTGGGCTTAGAAGGGAGCCATATTCACATATCCTAACTATGGTCTCTTAAAGTTATTATTTATTTCCAAAATCAAAGCTTCTAAAGTAAAAATAAAGAAGGATGAGGGTTGATTGCACCTGCCAGGAGGACATCTCCTCTGCCACTGAGGGAAAGGCACCCCAATAATGTTCTCTGCTGTCTTCACTATCCTTTGCAGGCGCTTGCGGTTGGATATGTCACAGTTGCCATACCAGACAGTGATGCAGCTGGTCAGAACACTCGCAATGGTGTCTCTGTAAAACATGGTGAGGTTGGAAGGGGGAAGACTTGCTAGCTTCAGCCGCCTCAGGAAGTGTAGTCTCTGCTGGGCTTTCTTGATTAGTGATGAGGTGTTATGCGTCCACATAAGTTCCTCAGTTATGTGCACACCGAGGAACTTGGTACTCCTAACAGTCTACACATTTAAACCGTTGCTGCTGAGTGGGAGTGGGAGGATGTGATTTTCTGAAACCCACAATTATCTCTTTTGTCTTGTTGACATTGAGAGATAGATTGTTGTCCATGCGGACAGCCGTTCTACCTCATCTCTGTATGCTGTTTCATCACCCCTGCTCATGAGTCCCAGCACCGTCGTATCATCCGCAAACTTGATGATGTGGTTGGTGTTGTGCATGGCTGTGTAGTTGCGAGTCAGCAGGGTGATGAGCAGTGGATTAAGCACGCAGCCCTGTGGCGCTCCAGTGCTCAGTGTGATGTTGCTGAAAGTGTTGCAGCCCATCCAAACTGACTGGGGTCACTCTGTCAAGAAGTCCAGGATCCAATTGCAGTGGGTGATGTTCAGGCCCAACCTGCTCATTTAACTCATTGACAGCCATATGTAAATCGAATGCTTTTTTTTTTTTTTTTGGTTATATGATGGAATAAAAGCGGACATGTTTATTTGATATTTTGACTAAAGTCTTCTTACACTGCTATTCCTAGCACTGAATTTCATCCATCCAAGGTGTTAGTGCTTCTGCTGGACAAAGAAGCTAATGATTTTTATATCAAGCACACAGAGGTGAAAATAACTGGGATGACAACTACGGTCAAGTATAATCCATTTATACATGTTGTAATAGAGGCCTGTAAGTCTGCACTGGATCCCTGTCAAACCAGTACAAACACAAACTTCCATCTCAACTCTCAGTAAACTAAATAGCACCCTTGCTCCATTTACCATTATTCCCTTAGTTACCTTAAAATTACTTTATTTGCAAAGTGAATTAAATAGGTCAAGAGCCATACAAGTATAAAAAGCTGCAAAAAGCCTAATTAATCCTTAGCGATAAGGTTCTCTTTCAAAACTTCCAAGGGCAAAATGTATTACTAATCATGAAAGAACAAAAACAGTCATCATTCAATGAAAATGCTTTATGCAATCTTAATAATATTTAGGCACCTCACCTGCTGTAAGACCGAGGAGAAGACCTGCAGTCGGTGATGGAGTTCTAAAGAATTGAACTCTTCCTGTTCAGCATATTAACAGACAGAGAAAGAGAAACAGAAGCAAGTATTAATCAAGCAAAAAGCACAGAGAGCAACAGGTCTGCAGGGAAGCGAACTTAATGAGGAGAAGGAAACAACAAAGACAGCAAAAATGCATTAGTAGATGTCTGCAACACGTTTCCTTCTCAAATTAAATTTTAGGGTATGTCTATAAATACTGGCGGTTGGATGAAAAAGACATTTTAATAATTATGCAAAATAAAATGTTAAAGTAGTGAAGGTTTTTAAATTGCAGTCAACACTAATTGAAAACTAATGTAAATGAATTAACAAAAGGCAAAAACAAAGGTAAAATGCAACCAAATAATTTAAATTCTGACCCAGCGTAAGCAGACTCTGCCAGCTGAATTTCTAAAAGTAAATGGAGTGCAAAGATAAAACTGAGGATTTTCTATATTAAATTAAGACATGATTGAACAACCGAAAAAATAACATTGATGATGCAGAATTGACAATGACAGATGCCTGTATGTCTACACATTAAACAAAAACAGATGGGCATATCAAAGTCTCTGAAAACAGTAGCACTTCTGCCTTTTAGAATTACTATTGAAGGTGATAGACAATGGTACCTCTATAAACACCTTGAACACTGTGATAGGGTGTCACTTGTTTAATAAAAAAAAATAAAATAAAAAAAAAGCAAGCAAAAACGTGTTCCCAACAGGGATAATTCTCTTTGGAAGTACACTGTCCTCTCCATCAACAGGACATATGATGATCAACACACAAAACAGAATGTTAGAAAACTCGCATAAAAAAAAAAAAAAATCTAATAAACATATGACTCATAAGTAAACTCCCAAGGCCATGAATTTCATCTTACATTCCCTGTAATTTGCAATGTTAAGGGTTTTAACCCAAAACAATGCTTTATAACTGCTTGGGCTACATTAAATGATGAGTGAAGCTAAAACGTGTATTGGCCTGACAGTAATTTGAGATAATTTTTGCAGCTTGCTCAAGGATAGTTTACTTATACGGTGTATTGCCTGCAAAGAATGTTTCAACCGTGCTTTCTCAATGTTCATGACTATTCATATAAGGAGGACAAATTAAGCTATTTTGGACTTTTGAAACCAGGGTGAGATGTTATGATACAATACTGTGTGGTAATTGGGAACTGTTACTTTTTTCAAGCACAATAAACTCCGCCTGCAAACAAATAACAGACATTGTTGTTTTTCCCTTGAGCATACTATGTAGCTGTACTATCCCTATTAATTTAGCACAAGAGTGGCCAAGAAGTGGTCCTAGAAGTTGTTTTTTTTTCCAACCCAGTTTCTTAAAGAGGAGTCAATTATTGCTCAAGTGATATTTTTATGTTTCATTTTAGTGGTCTTACTTATTAAGTTTCCCCACCCTTAATTGCTTATTTTAGTCTTAAACAGTGGTATTCACTGTTTTAATGGCTCCTTATTAGCAATAAGATGCAAATGACAAAGAAGCAAGCAGTTCTCCATCTAACTTGTTTCCATGTACACCCATGTGTATTTATCATGCACTATTTGGTTTAATAAAAAGCTTAACAGGCAGACAGACTGAAAATTACTAATTTTAGGCTTCAAATCATTTGGATGATATACCTGGGAAGGAAAAAAAAATCTACAATATAAAAAACCTAACATTGCAGACTATCCAGACATAAAACGAAATTAGGTCTGAGATTGGAAATCACTGGTTTCTAATTAAGCAATTGGTTTAGAACAAAAACATGCAGCCACTGTGGCCCTCCAGGACTGACATTGCCTACCCCTGATATAGTGTAGCATCTATATAATTTCTTAACTTTGTATATTAATCTGTGATATGCTGTAATAACGTACAAGTAATAGAAGGTGATCACAAATAGGTCAAACAACATAACCTCAGTTTTTCTAATACCGAGAATTCCTACTAAGGAAGGGATTTATATATCTGTGAATACCGTATATGCTCCAATAGAGGCCCCTGGCATTTATTTGTAAAACTAGCCTCGGCTCCCAGCTCTTAATAGAGACCGGTTGCTATTAGAGACCGGCCATTATTAACAAAAACCTTCAGAATGCAATATTTATTTTGCACGTGTTGGTATAGGTAGGTACACAAAAATATCAGCTAATATTACAAACAGCTACTTTATTTGAATTTCACATGCTGCATAAGACTGTTAAAGATAAACGGCAATGTCTTTCTGTACCTTTCGCTGCTATTTGTCTTCTGAATCCGAAATGACGGCTTTGTTGTTGTCCAGTTCACTATCGTCTTCCTCTTCTTCCAGGTTTGTCCGTATTTTGGTCAACCCGGCACGAAAATGAAGCAGTTTTAGAAACCGGTATATCCGTATTTCTTATATATGCAATGTGCTGACATGCTTATGTATTACACACATCTATAAAGATACAGACGCTTACAATGTATGCTAGTAGGCAAATATCAAAAGACCCGTCTACTGTTAGAGACCGGCTACTATTTGGCCGCATCTCCTCTGAAGCCTGGCGCTTACTAGAGACCGGCGACAATAAGAGACTCGGCGTTTATTGGAGCATATACAGTACTCTGAAATGCTGTTTTTTATTAATTACTTCTGTGTCTGCTTCAAGTAGACTACAGATACAACTGTTTATAGTGCTGGTAGTGCATTCAATTGTTTACAATGAAAATAGAGCTGGTGAGCTTACACACCATTGTGAGACAATGGTATTGACAACCAGAGATTTAGATAGAGTCTGAATTACTTTTAGCTCTCTGTCAAAAGTGAATACTACCACTTTATAACACAGTAAATGGACTGATCTTCAGCAGATACAGTAGACAGAGACTGGCCATAAATTATTAAAAAATTTAAAATATAAAAATAATACAGCATAAATCTTAGGAATGTCCAGATGTATTAGTATTGTTATTATATTAAAATGAACCATGATGGCAATATTACTTTGGTATCCTTAAGCAGACTGAGTAAGATTAAAGTCTTTACATCTTAGAGAAAAGCAAGTTAACCACAATCTTTTTATATACTGTACATCATAAAAACAGATGCTAAGGCAGTAGGTCTACAATCGTTTTTCAGTGAAGCAGATTTCTTTGATCCTGATAAAATAACTAGACTTTTTTCAGAATGACAATTTACAGAACTCTGAAGAATAGGGCACTAAAGAACATATTTTTTAATAACAAAAAGCCAGAAATACCATCTACGCCTACTGCTGCATTCCGTAAAAAAAGGATCAATAACTATTAAAAACAAAACTGTTACGACAGTCTGATATTTTGCAAAAAAATTGCATGTATCGAAATGTTTATAAAATGAAATAAATTTCTAATCATACATCACAAATCAGTTTCATTTATTGACAGAATTCATATCAGTAATTTTTATAGAATGTCATAACTTAGATTCCCTTTTAAATGGTCCTTAATTTTTCTTTTTTCCTTATAACATTTCCTTCTTCCCTTGGTGTTTATATTCTCTTCTCAAACTTCTTCCTTTTGAAAAAGTTACCTTTATCTCCTCATGCAATCTTTTATACTGACATTCTGATTATATTATTTGGGAAAGCTTATATTACTTTTTTCAGGATAACTGTATCAAGACTGATTTTAAAACAGCCTCCAGCAACCTGTTACTCGAGTCTATACATATACATATATACATATGCATATATACACATACACATATACATATATACACATACATACATATATACATCCACTTATCCGAGATCGGGTCGCGGGGGTAACAGCTTGAGCAGAGATTCCCAGACTTCCCTCTCCCCGGCCACTTCTTCTTGTTCTTCCGGGGGAATCCCGAGGCGTTCCCAGGCCAGCCAGGACACATAGTCCCTCCAGCGTGTCCTGGATCTTCCCCGGGACCTCCTCCTGGTTAGACGTGCCCTGAACACCTCACCAGGGAGGCGTCCAGGAGGCATTCTGATCAGATGCCCGAGCCACCTCATCTGAATCCTCTCGATGCGGAGGAGCAGCGGCTCTACTCTGAGCCCCACCCGGATGACTGAGCTTCTCACCCTATCTTTAAGGGAAGGCCCAGACACCCTGCAGACGAAACTCATTTCAGCCGCTTGTATTCGCGAGAGTGGACAAATATACATATATATTTTATATGAACACACATTTGCATATATTTGTAGCTGGAAATCCACAGAGGGAGATAATGAATCATGTATCCATTAACATACATTTGGACATGAAAAAGCAAATTCAGTGTTGAAAAGAAGAACATGCACATAATAAATAAGACTTTATGACCAACACCCTCCAAGCCCCACCTCATTAATCTCCCCCCAGTATTCACCTACGGTACTCTTCCCTCCTTATTTGCTATATATTGCCTTAGTTTCCTTTAAGTCTAATTATTTTCCTCGGATGATGACTCCCGATAGGAGCTGAAAGCTTAGGCATAAAAAATTATTAACATACACAATTCCTTTTCTCCCTTTGTGAATTTCCCGCTACAAATATGCAAATATACATATAGTGACCACCAGGGGGAGCTCCAGCTCCACAAAACACCCAACACAAGGAGGATCTGGACATACAGTGGTGTGAAAAACTATTTGCCCCCTTTCTGATTTCTTATTCTTTTGCATGTTTGTCACACAAAATGTTTCTGATCATCAAACACATTTAACCATTTGTCAAATATAACACAAGTAAACACAAAATGCAGTTTTTAAATGATGGTTTTTATTATTTAGGGAGAAAAAAAATCCAAACCTACATGGCCCTGTGTGAAAAAGGAATTGCCCCCTTGTTAAAAAATAACCTAACTGTGGTGTATCACACCCGAGTTCAATTTCCGTAGCCACCCCCAGGCCTGATTACTGCCACACCTGTTTCAATCAAGAAATCACTTAAATAGGAGCTGCCTGACACAGAGAAGTAGACCAAAAGCACCTCAAAAGCTAGACATCATGCCAAGATCCAAAGAAATTCAGGAACAAATGAGAACAGAAGTAATTGAGATCTATCAGTCTGGTAAAGGTTATAAAGCCATTTCTAAAGCTTTGGGACTCCAGCGAACCACAGTGAGAGCCATTATCCACAAATGGCAAAAACATGGAACAGTGGTGAACCTTCCCAGGAGTGGCCGGCCGACCAAAATTACCCCAAGAGCGCAGAGACGACTCATCCGAGAGGTCACAAAAGACCCCAGGACAACGTCTAAAGAACTGCAGGCCTCACTTGCCTCAATTAAGGTCAGTGTTCACGACTCCACCATAAGAAAGAGACTGGGCAAAAATGGCCTGCATGGCAGATTTCCAAGACGCAAACCACTGTTAAGCAAAAAGAACATTAGGGCTCGTCTCAATTTTGCTAAGAAACATCTCAATGATTGCCAAGACTTTTGGGAAAATACCTTGTGGACTGATGAGACAAAAGTTGAACTTTTTGGAAGGCAAATGTCCCGTTACATCTAGCGTAAAAGGAACACAGCATTTCAGAAAAAGAACATCATACCAACAGTAAAATATGGTGGTGGTAGTGTGATGGTCTGGGGTTGTTTTGCTGCTTCAGGACCTGGAAGGCTTGCTGTGATAGATGGAACCATGAATTCTACTGTCTACCAAAAAATCCTGAAGGAGAATGTCCGGCCATCTGTTCGTCAACTCAAGCTGAAGCGATCTTGGGTGCTGCAACAGGACAATGACCCAAAACACACCAGCAAATCCACCTCTGAATGGCTGAAGAAAAACAAAATGAAGACTTTGGAGTGGCCTAGTCAAAGTCCTGACCTGAATCCAATTGAGATGCTATGGCATGACCTTAAAAAGGCGGTTCATGCTAGAAAACCCTCAAATAAAGCTGAATTACAACAATTCTGCAAAGATGAGTGGGCCAAAATTCCTCCAGAGCGCTGTAAAAGACTCATTGCAAGTTATCGCAAACGCTTGATTGCAGTTATTGCTGCTAAGGGTGGCCCAACCAGTTATTAGGTTCAGGGGGCAATTACTTTTTCACACAGGGCCATGTAGGTTTGGATTTTTTTTTCTCCCTAAATAATAAAAACCATCATTTAAAAACAGCATTTTGTGTTTACTTGTGTTATATTTGACTAATGGTTAAATGTGTTTGATGATCAGAAACATTTTGTGTGACAAACATGCAAAAGAATAAGAAATCAGGAAGGGGGCAAATAGTTTTTCACACTATTCCTGTAAATCACAGGAAACAGAAGTTTTTATTGTTGGAAACCCTTCTCTCTCTCTCTCTCTCTCGATCACTGCCTTCTCTGCTCTTTCTAGTACGCTTTGTCTCCTTCTTTCGGAGTCTGGCTCCCAGGATTGTATTAGGCAGTTCCTTCTGAGTAATCCCTGAAGTACTTCCGGTGTTCCAATGGCTTGGCATGGGAACACTTCTGGGTAATGCGGGAGCCTAATGAAGTAGGGCTTGTTAGTACCCACAGCACACCCCTGGTGGCAACCTTGGAACCCAACAGGGCTGAGTCAAAGAACTCCAGTTTTTATAGATATCTCTGTGTGTGTGTGTGTATATGTATATATATATATATATATATTTTACACACATACACACTATATATGTCTGTGTGGAGGGTTAAAAAGATGCTCAAAGACTAGGGGATAGTTGGAAAGAGTCAGATTTGGGCCTTATGCAGTATATCAGAAATGTCACCAAAGAATTACAGACAGAAATGGCAGCATTAGAGGGTCAAATAACTGAAATTCAACAACTGTTAGAAAATTGTCCAAATGAGCACATTTGCTCCAGGCAAATGTGACCAATGCAAAGCTGTCCAACCTGATAGAGACAAAAGCTTTGGGGACTGTAGTGAGAGCCCGCTTTCAGGAATTAACCGAGATAGATGCACCAACACATTACTTTTTTTGGGCTGGAGAAACCGAATGTACAGTGTAAAATCTTACATTATATAAAAAAAAACCCATGTGACTGATCATTTTATCAAATAACGCACAGAAGCTGCATTTCAAAGAGAGGCCCAGTAAAGAAGAAGCTGATATTAAGAGTGTATGGCTCCGGGCTAGCCATATCAAAATTAATAATGTCAGCCTGTTCTATAGCGCATATGAAATAATTATCATGCCACCCAACCAAAGGGTTAGTCAAAGCTTGCATATACGAACTAAATGCACATAAAACTACTAAGGTTTCTATACTTCAAACCAAAAACTTGGAAACGTGGAAAATGAGGTGTAAGTCATATGCAAATGTATACATGTATCTAATTCTAACATACATATAGAAGTGTTGGTTCTTTATTTCCACAGATTACTTCTTGAACCCAGGATGCTGGATCCAAGAGGGAGCCATACATGAGTTACTGCAATATGTACGATGAAGCCAAACTCACAGTTAAAACATTTCCGACTTATTTTACATCAGATATACTTGATAGAGATCTGAGATATCCCTCAGTTTAATTTTATTTTGCTTATTTACAGCAGTAATGTGTAAAAAGGAGTTTGTGTGTACCGGAATCCAGAGATGGAAAAGATAGAAAGACAAAAAGAAAAAAAAATGTAAAAAAATGTATTAATCAAAAATCAAGTAAACATATTCTATGATAAACAAAACCAGACAACCATAAATACAAATTTAATTTCATATTCCAATAGCCCCTTTCTATTTATTGTGGAAAGTGCCTCATTGATGTAGCACTCATTAACAAAATATCCATATTCAAGTCATTCTATATAGAAAAAAAAATCTTATTCCACGTAATTTCTGGCTTTTACCAGGGAAACAAGCAATTTATTTTAAAATCAGAGTTCACTTTTGGTGTGATTTTGATTTTTATTACGCTATAGCTTAAGTTTATTACATAGAGAATTCACAAAAAATTATTTTTGTTGCCGATAGCTGGCAGCACCTGCCCTGCATTCCAAAATGGTGGGGAGATGATTGTCAGTTGAACAGTGGGTGTGGTGTGTTCACCCTTTCATAATTGCATAATTAGATCTGGACCACCCTGTACAATGGTGGCCTATAGAAACCTGCCTAAATTGGGATCGTTTCACTAACCAAACCCAAAGTTTGTCCCTAGATAGAGTGTAACAGATCTTATACTACCACTAGGATCTCTTCTGTGTTGCTGCGGTAAAAATAAGGTAAACATTGTCAACAACCATCAATCATGAATTTGAGAGCATGCATCAACCGAGCGGTGTGGGGAATGTTACTTTTAAAAGTAACAGTTACCTAAATATGTTATATAGTTACTAATCTATACTAATAAA
>JANRMT010062818.1:59198826-59272223 GCA_026402145.1 Polypterus bichir lapradei | reverse complement strand
CAGGCTATGTTAGGAAATACTTTGATACATAAATAGTTAATTTTAACATGTAAAAGAGTGCACATACCTAATTATAATTAAATAAAAACAAAAGTAGGAAATACTATAGACACAAGACAACATTTTAGAGTAGGTTTTGATTGTTACAGTCGAATACTGCCACCTTCTGGCATATTTACAATTTTTTTTTGTTTGAGACTTTTAATATTACTATAATGGCAAAATTATATTTGGTGCACAATTTTACCAAATAGCAGGATAAAGCTAATTTAGAAAATAGATGTAAGGCCGAGTCGTGAAATTAGCAGACTAAAGAATTTTTTGATTACCATCTCTAGAAGGAAAACCCGGAAGTATTTTTGAGTTGTGACAATTACAAATATAGAAAAATGTCAAAAAAGATAGAATTTAGTAAAATGTTGTTTACAGAACACGTGTGATGGAAGGCAGTTTCAGTAACCAAAAGTTCGTAGCCACAAGCTTACTTGGGAACACTATTTTGAAGAATAATAGAAAAAAAAGTGTGGAGAAATTTAATTTTTAAATAGGTTTTTTTTAGTTAAAGGATTAGTTTGGAAATTTTCAAGCTTAAATTATTTCTTTACAATCTATATATAATGTATAGTTATCTGACCTATTCACGCAATCCCTCATAAACAAATACAATAGTTCCCATATAGCTAAAAAACAAAAATCTATTCATCCGATTAACCAATGGCACTATAACTGAGTCCTTTGACTTAGAAATTTTCCTAAGCACAGCTAGGTAACACAATCAGTCAAGGTAGACAGTAATTTGTCATATAAAATTATGTTCTAAAGTAAAGAGCTTTTTTATAGCTTTAAAAATTATGCTGTCTGTTCTTGAAGCTTAAAATAGGGCTAATGGGAGACACAGGTCCATAACTGAATGAAAAACCCTGAAAACTTTCCACTTTGAAGCAGCAGAAAAGGTTTAAAGAAAACTTGCCTTCCAGGTTTATGAGCCACCCATGTGATAAATTTATTTCTAATTTCCTTTTCATAATTACAGTTCCCATTTTTCGTGAGTTAAAAATACATTTTCTGTTCATTTCTCTGTTCCCAGTCATCATCATGAGTGGAGTTATGACAGCACTCCTCTTATACCCAAAACACTGCTCCTTGACTAAGCTGTATTATGCTTACTTTTGCTTCTGCAATTATGTTTCTTCAATGGTTATGTTCAGCCATGACTTGTAACAACACAGAAATGTGTGCTTAACCGGAGAACTGCATTTTATTTAAAAAAAAAATGTAAAAAGCATTGCATTTTATGGAATGAAAAATTACATTTTTAATAAATCTCAAATTTATAATGATGATACCAATAATAATAGCTAAGATGAATAAAAATCAAAATATGAACTGAACAAAAACAGTAACATAATAATAATACTACTAATGATGCCAAAACAGTATATAATTTCAAAATGGATCCGTTGTGTGGTAAATCTTAAAGCACAGTGAAAGACAGACGCAATCCAATGTCACAGTTGGGACAATAAGAGCATGTTTCTTTTCAGTTTTTCTTTCCAGATTTACCAGTATTTGAACATTTGAACAGCCAATTACTGTTGGATTCTGCCTTTTTCTGTTGGAGGTATATAATCAATAAAATGTCTTCCAATAAGCCACTCTGGATTGATCTGCGATGTGCTGGGTCAACCGCGTCTCTTTAGCAGTAGTGTGGACGGTGGATGTGTGGCAATGATTCGTTCTACACGCTGGCATCTAAAGTTTGCATGAGATACAGTTTCACCAGCTTTTTGTTTGTATAAGACGAATGTATTCCAAAAGCACCATTAATAGAAGTGTTTGTAACTGTTCTGGAGTTTTGTCAAACCATCCTTCAATATGAAACTCCATTATTTGGTGTTTGGATAGTGGCGGAAATAATCATTGATGTTATCCTACAATATATATCAAGAGGGTTATCAGATTAAGATCTGGAGTCTGGTAAGGCCATGTTATAAGATTCAGATCACTGCCATCCTCTTCAAATCATTTGTCATGGAAAACAGTCATCCTGAATGTTTTCACATGCATCAGAATCAAAGTGCTTCTCTATACAATCAATGTGATATATTCATTTGCATTAACCCTGCTTTCTGGAGAAACCAGTGACTCTGTACCATTATAAGAAAATGCCAACCCCAGTATGACTGAGGCATCAGAAACCTTCACTGTGGGGAAACAAGTTTTTGAGCCTGAAGACCAATACATTTATTGCTTAATAAACACTGTCTTTCCCTACATATTATGATGCACGTTAACTCATTCACCTACTGCTACACACATAGTACTAACAAAATTAAACACTAGCTAACTGCATTGTTTAACTGCACTTTCTTTTGTCTTTTATTATTAAAAAAAGAAAATGAAGCTTATATATTGATTGCAGGAAAAAAAAAAAATATTTGAGGTGACATCACAAAAGTACAATGAACAGAAGTCTCTCAGTTTGCTTTTTTCTAGGTTATGATGTGGATAAAATGAATGAATGGATAGTTAGAGGAATCAGATTATGTAGTCATCATGCCCAATAAATAAGTATGCATTTTTTCCACTCATTGATATAAAAAAAAAACAAGGAGAATTAAAAAAAACTCAAGGCAAATAGTCCAGGTATTTATTTAATCACATTATATTAAATGTGCAAAGTGAATATGACTACCTGAAACGAAGCAGAAGGCTGAACGCGTTGGATCTTTAATGAGCTTCCATTCCTACAGCTGTGCAGTCTGGATGATGATTTAGTTTTTCTTCTACAACGTGCTTTGCGCACAGAATCACTATGAAACTCTTCAGTTTCACTGCTGTCAGCAGTTCCTAAATTCCTCACTTGTGGATTGAAATTAATGTCCATAGATTCAGCAAGACATGGGCTCTTCCTTTTCAGGATTGGTTCTTTATGAAGATATGGTGAGTGATTCCTCAGAGAATGCAAAGATGAGGTTTCAGAATCTGAACCTACAGTCTCTGTATTGGTAAACCGCCCTGAAGATGGTGAGGTAACTGGCCAATGCTTGGTATATGTCCATTCTGGGTCATGCTGGGAATCGGTGTAGCAGCTTTCTTCAGACAGCCTCCGTGGTGATCTTTTTTGCTCAGTTAGGGAATAATTCCAGTCATATTCATCATCTGTGTCGGTACCCATTTCATCATATGCAGAGATAATGTCTGTCTCCTTTTCAAGAGCTGCATAGAGCTGGCTTTTTGGCTTGGTGAGTAAACTTGGGCGAGAAAGTATTGTACTTTGTAAAGCAATCCAGTTACCATCTGGACTTTGTAATACAGAAGATGAACCTAAATGGTGGGAAACAATAATAAATGAATTGATACACAATACTTAAACATTTTCTAGTTACTACTTAACACCAGTATAAAAATTAGGCTTAAAAATAAGCACAAAACCACTTGTGTCAAAAATTAAAACTCTTACTCTCTAAAAAGCTCTTTACCTTACATGTTCTGCTCTGTAATCCTGTACATGTCATCTGTAAAGGGAAATCAAAAGCAGAAAAAAATGCAGGGGTGGGAAGGTAGTGGACATCATGTCACTAAAATTGGAAAAAAATAAGAACTATAATTTCCTAGCTATAAGAATCAATAGCAAATGGTGATATGATGTCATGCTTGCTTGTCCTCTTAACTCCCTCAGCTTTATTCACTTTTTGCTAAACAGGCAGCTTAAATGTAAACATGGAAAAATAAGGTTAAGGTGAAATTTGATAGAATTGCAGTTCTTTTAATATTCACTCTCCTTTACTATCGAAGAATTAATAAACATGTTGAAGAGAAATCAAAACATCTAATGACACAGTCTTCTTTACTTCAAAGTGTATTAAGTCCCCACAAGATTCTCATATATAAAGTAAATGGCTCTTTCTATTTTCTGACTGAAATCTGAGCTGAAACTACAAATTAAAACACTACTGAATGCACAATATTTTCAATCATGCAAACAGATAGAGCCAGTCCTGAAGTTCTTAAGGCTTGTGATGAACACGCTGCTGTGGAACACTTCCTGCGTTATCCAAGTTCCAAAGAAAGCAGGCACCTTTTCACCTAATTATTACAGACCAGTGGCATTTACGTCCCATATCATGAATATCTTCAAGAGTTCTCTTGTGAAAGACCACTTGGATCCATTCCAGTTTGCCTATAAGCCAAAATGGAATTAAACGATTATCTATTTGCTCCAAAAGTCTTATTCTAGTCTGGACAAAGCAGGCAGCACTGTGAGGATGATGTTTTTGACATATACCTGTATAGTGCCTTCCCGGCTAAGGGGTAGGCTTAGATATATGTGCCTATTGTGTCCTACATCAGTGCTTCTTAACCTCTAGTTGGCCAGTGGGCTGCGAGTTGCTGTTTATAATATTACAGTATAATCCCTCTTAACCGGCCACCTCGGGACTGGACCCATGGCCGGTTGCCGTTTTGGCCGGTTAATCTGATGCATACCTATTTTCATGTAGAGAAATATTTCCTAAGGTATCTACTGTACCTCTTCGACGTTCCTGAAGAAACCATATCCACAAGGCTTAATCCACGATTTCGCACATGAGTTTTTCTCTCGTACAACGACTGGACAGTGTGGTGTAGTGGATCCACAGCTCAAGTCAAAAGGATTGTACTGTAGCTTGTAAAAGTTGCCCACCATGCCAACGATAGTGCTCATTTCAGCAAGGGGGAAAGTCTGACAATTGTGCTCAGTGCAAGAAAGGTGAACGTCCTCCAATGATCTTGTTCGATTCATTGAGTAAGAATGCCACTCTTCCTTGGTGGGTCACAAAAAGGCTTGCGTGGAAAAAAGTCGGTTGCAAAACCAAAAAGGTAGAGAAACACTGTTCTAGATACACTATATT
Organism: Polypterus bichir lapradei; assembly: GCA_026402145.1. Taxonomy (NCBI): domain Eukaryota; kingdom Metazoa; phylum Chordata; class Cladistia; order Polypteriformes; family Polypteridae; genus Polypterus; species Polypterus bichir. Next base: position 59,267,331 of record JANRMT010062818.1, on the reverse strand, counting down.
GCCAAAAGTATTGGGACACCTGCCTACATAATACATAGGCTTTAATATGGAGTTAGCCCACCCTTTGCAGCTATAACAGCTTAACTCTTAGGGAAGGCTTTCCACAAAGTGTAGGAGTGTGTTTATGGGAATTTTTGACCATTCTTCCAGGAGAGCCTTTGTGAGGTCAGGTACTGATGTTGGACGAGAATGCCTGGCTCTCAGTCTTTTCTCTAATTCATCCCAAAGGTGTTTTATTGGGTTGAGGTCAGAGCTCTGTGCAGGCTAATCAATTTCCTACACACCAAACTCGCTCATCCATTTCTTTATAGACCTTGCTTTGTACACTGGTGCACAGTCATCTTAGAACAGGAGGGTGCCATCCCCAAACTGTTCTCACAAAGTTGGGAGCATGAAATTATCTAAAATGGCTTTGTATGCTGAAGCATTAAGAGTTGCTTTCACTGGAACTAAGGGGCCAACCCCAACCCCTGAAAATCAACCCCACACCATAATCCCCCCTCCACCAAACTTTACACTTGGCACAATGTAGTTAGGCAAGTCCTGTTCTCCTGGCAACCACCAAACCCAGACTGGTCCATCAGATTGCCAGACAGAGAAGCATGATTCATCAATCCAGAGGACACATCTCCACTGCTCTAGAGTGCAGTGGCAGTGTGCTTTACACCACTGCATCTGATGCTTTGTATTGCACTTGGTGATTTAAGGCTTGGATGCAGCTGCTCAGAAATGGAAAATCATTCCATGAAGTTCTCTATGCACTGTTCTTGAGCTTTTGGAGGTATGTAGCGATTGCCTCTGCAGAAAGTTGCGACTTGTGCACCTCAGCAGGTGCTGTCCCCACTCTGTGACTTTACGTGGCCTACTACTTCATGGCCGAGTTACTGTTGTACCCAATTGCTACCACTTTGTTATAATACCACTAACATTTAATTGTGGTATATTTACTAGTGAGGAAATTTCACAAATGGACTTATTGCACAGGTGGCATCCTATCATGGTAGCACAATTGAATTCACTGAGCTCCTGAGAGTGACCCATTCTTTCACAAATGTTTGTAGAAACAGTCTGCATACCTAGGTGCTTCATGTTATACACCTGTGGCCACAGAAGTGATTGGAACACATGAATTCAATGATTTGGAGGGGTGTCCCAATACTTTTGGCAATATAGTGTAGCAGACTATCTGTTCCACAGACAGCAGCTTGTGAAACTCGAGGAGTGTGTCACTGATATGGACATGAACACTACTAAAGCACCACAAGGAGCAGTGTCTCCTTTTCTCGTCACCCTGTACACCTTGGACTATAAATATAACACCAGGCCATGTCACTTGCAGAAATTCTCAGATGACTGATAAGGGGGATGACACAGAATATATGAGTCAGGTGGAGAACTTTGTTTCTGCAAAGAGAATTGTCTGCAACACAGGATCAGCAGGACCAAGGAAATGGTTGCAAACAGAAGCTGTAATAATCAATATGAATGTGGTGATGACATCATATTTTTCGTTTGGAAAAGTGATGAATTTTTTGAAATTATTGCTACATTTGAAATATACTTAACTATATCAAACTAGTGTTAAAATATAAGATTTTCTAGGTTAAGGTTAAAGAAAGGATATCCACAAGTCACATACTGGTTTCAAGAGCAATCGACTGGACTCTTAGCCACAAGTTCATCTCTTGAAGGTCACAGACTGAAGCCCTCACTTTGCAAGAAAGTACAGGTGCTTATTAACTGCTTCTGAACAACTGCAAAAGGAGCAGTCTTACAAAAAATGAAAGCAAGATGAAGCTGTGAGTTTACAGATACAAGCAGTAGCAGAGGTAAAGGCAAATGAGAGAAAGAGCTGCAGAGGGTCAGAAAGTGGGGGTGGCACAGAATGCTGAGAGGAAGGAGAGACAGCTGCAACCAAAATGCAAATACTTTACTGTAGGGGCTGGCCACTTGAGGGAGAGATGCAAGACAGATATCACCTATTATGATGTACTACTGTTGCTAACATTGAACTGCTGTAGGAATTTAGGTCATATAATGTAATTTAAATGGACAAAAATTGAAATGTTTCCTAGTCCAAAAAATTCACTCTTTTTAATTAAACACCACCAAAAAACATGAAAATGTACATAATAAATTTGATAACAACATTAGTAATTAAAATAAACCCAAATAATACATCTTCGTTTTATTAAATACTATTCTCTAATTCTATATTAGGTTCTTTCAAGATTCATATTTAAAAGAATGGCCTACCGATTTCTCTTGAGCTTTGCTAGCTGTTTCATAATTTTTTTTTTTTGCTCAACATAATGCAAGACGACACATGAGCAACAAACAAGACAAGCTGACTGAACCATAACATATAAATGAAGCATCAACCTCCATCACATTTCCAAAAATTAGGCTGTGCCCCAAACATGTAGCCACACTGTGCCATGGGCTGTAGCAAGGTTTATTTACAGTCAAGGTTAAAAGTTTTAAGAATGACACAAGTATTGGTTTTCACAAAGTTTGCTGCTTCAGCATTTTTAGATCTTTTGTCAGATGTTTCTATGGTATACTGAAGTATAATCACAATATTTTCATAAGTTTCAAAGGCTTTTATTGACAATTACGTTATGTTAATGCAAAGAGTCAATATTTGCAGTGTTGGCCCTTCTTTTTCAAGACCTCTGCAATTTGCCCTGGCATGCTGTCAATCAACTTCTGGGCCAAATCCTGACTGATGGCAGCCCATTCTTGGATTATCAATGCTTGGAGATTGTCAGAATTTGAGGGTTTTTGTTTGTCTACCCGCCTCTTGAGGATTGACCACAAGTTCTCAATGGGATTAATGTCTGGGGAGTTTCCTGGCCATGGACCCAAAATTTTGATGTTTTGTTCCCCTAGCCACTTCGTTACCACTTTTGCCTTATGGCACAGTGCTCCATTATGCTGGAAAAGACTTTGTTGGTCACCAAACTGTTCTTGGATAGTGGGGAGAAGTTGCTCATGGAGGATGTTTTGGTACCATTCTTTATTCATGGCTCGGGACACTATCAGTGCAGAGCTTGCTCAGGAATGGCTGCAGGTAGGTGTGAGTGCATCTGTACACACAGTAAGGCAAAGACTTTTGGAGGATCGCCTGAAGTCAAGAAGGGCAGCAAAGAAGCCACTTCTCTCCAAGAAAAACATCAGGGACAGACTGATGTTCTGCAAAAGGTACAGGGATTGGACTGCTGAGGACTGGGGTAAAAATTTTCTCTGCTGAATTTCTTTTCCGACCGTTTGGGGCATCCGGAAGAAAGACTGTCTGGAGAAGAAAAGGTGAGTGCTGTCATCAGTTTTGTGTCATGCCAACATTAAAGCATTCTGAGACCACTCCTATGTGGGGTTGTTTCTCAGCCAAGGGAGTAGGCTCACAGCAATGAATAAAGAATGGTGCCAAAACATCCCCCGAGTGCAACTTCTCCCAACCGTCCAAGAACAGCTTAGTGATGAACAATGCCTTTTCCAGCATGATGGAGCACTGTGCCATAAGGCAAAAGTGATAACTAAGTAACTCAGGTAACAAAACATCAAAAGTTTGGGTCCATGGCCAGGAACCTCCCCAGACCTTAATCCCATTGAGAACTTGTGGTCAACCCTCAAGAAGCGGGTGGACAAACAAAAACCCACAAATTCTGACAAACTCCAAGCATTGATCATGCAAGAATGGGCTGCCTGTCAGTCAGGATTTGGCCCAGAAGTTGATTGACAGCATGCCTTGGTGAATTACAGAAGTCTTGAAAAAGGGCCAACACTGCAAATAGATTCTTTGTATATACTTAATGTAATTGTCAATAAAAGCCTTTGAAACTTATGAAATGCTTGTAAGTATACTTCAGTATACCATAGAAACGTCTCACAAAAAGATCTAAAAACACTGAAGCAACAAACTTTTTGAAAACCAGTACTCATGTCATTCTCAAAACTTTTGGCCATGACTGTAGAATAATCATAGAAATTAGTATTAGCCTGAGCAGCATGGATTTGAAAATTGTCCCAGACTTGATTTTTGTAATTGAGAAAATTCAGCCACATTTCAGTTCATTAAAAAAAAAAAAAAAAAAAAAAAAAAAGACACTAGATTACTTTCTTCATATAATTAAATTATTGTAAAGCAGTTTTTCATCATTTGGGGGAAGCCTGTATTACTGATATATTTTTAATCATTGTACTCTTCTAAAAATCAGAATAAATATAAAGCATAGTTTTATGCAGAAATGGTCTCAAGGAATATCTGTTATAGTAAAGGACCAGCATAGCATTTTTTGTCAGATACTATTCTACCTTTTACATACTGCCTGCTTTTGCCAATCTAAATTATTTACTAGGCAACAGTAATGAGGCAGTGGTCATATTATGGGTAGGATTTGCAAAAAAAAGAACAAGTCAGGGAATGCTTAAACATTATGCTTTTGCATTTATACTATGTGTCTACCGAATGCAAACATGTTATGGTCCTCAATTTTAATTCTTTGCTGGACTTTCTAAAATTTGCCCCTTGCTTTGCCAGACTTCCTAAAATTTCCCCCTTTCTGTGATTTAGGTAACCTTTTCTAATGTGTTTTTCGCTTTTGCTCTCTAATGCTATGGCCTAACAGATATAAAAATATACATTTTAATTTTACCTGATCTTTCGTTCTAGATTATGATCTTGCTTTTCATTTCACTCTCCGAGTTTGTTTCTTGCTGGTCAGGACTTTGTTTTAGAGTGGCAAGTACATTCAACCTTCTGTCAATAATTGACTCAAGACAGAAATCAACTTTTGAACAGGTACCTGTCTATTCCACTATTACAATGAACTGCACACCTGCTGTCTCATACTGGTCCAACTTAGATTTTTTTTGATTATCATAAAAATCTTTGGGATGTTAAAAGAAAAGAATAATGACATGCAAACTCCACACAGACCGTGACCAACTGGAATATTCTGGCATCAGGAGCAGAAGAAATAGTAAATGCTGATAAATCTAAATATATTTGTGCATTTTGTTTACGACTTTTTTTTCTAGACGCTTTGTTTCCAACAGATGAAACTGGGACACTGCAATAATTGAAAGGATTAAGAACACTGGTGATTAAAATATAATATAGAAAAGCTGAATCTCAAAGTAAATCAGTTTTCAGTGTTATAAATTGTCAAAGATATGATCATAGTTGGGACAAGGTGATCAAAAGTTTTTTTGTAGTCTTGTGATGAATCGTATACCAAGGACGAGTAATTATAAAAAGAGGCGAGAGGCACTAAGTTGGGCTATTCGCATCTAGATTATTCACTGGCTTCATTGTGATCTCAAACAAGATTAACAGTAAAAATGATTCGATGAAGTCTTAATCTGAAAAAAAATGAATTATCTAAATCTTATGTCTGGTATCCATTTAAGCTTTCTCTAATAATAGTTAGCACGGTTATATCTTACTAGAATTATCTAACATATCCATGCTTCTCCAGCTAGGCATGGAAGACGGTCTAGATTCCTTCTTCAAGTTAGGAAAGCCTTCTTGTCTTCGCCATTGAGTTTCAACAACTGCAGATCTCCAGTTTGAGTCCAATTGCCTCTCTAAACGTTCATCACTTGCAAGTGAGAAAGCAGACTGAGATCTCTGTCAAAATGAAAACAAAAAGGTAAATGAAAACACCCCACAATTCCAGCCTAAATGTGGAATCTGTATACAGATGGATATGGTCAATTTTTTAAAATATTACTTCTTTTTATTGTAGAATTGATTTGTGTGAACAATAACTGCTTTCATATTGAACTAATCAAAAACATAGTCAAAACAATACTTTTATAAGAAAACAGTCAGGGAAAAGATAAAAGCATACTGGACACATATAGAAGGAATCATATTAATTTACTAAAAATTAAACACCAAACAGGAAAAAGATTACCAGAAATGATCTGGGGTCTCATGCATAGAATTCACACTAAAACATGGTGTACAGACAAAAGTGGAAATGTGCGTACACACAAAAAAAATCCAGATGCATAAATCTGTGCGTACACCAACTTCCACACCGCTCCATAAATCCCAGTCAGCATGAAAAGTAATGCACATGTATGCGCCTGTTGTCCCGCCCCATCTTCTCCCAGAATTATGCCTCTTTGAATATGCAAATCAATATAAACAGCTCTTAAGTTCAGTGTTCTGTGAAAAGACAATGACAAAAGCATGGGTGTAAAATAAAAGAATTTCACAGAATACCAAGTGGAGGCAAGGAAAAACGTACTACTTGTTGGTTTAAACAGTGGTATAAACAACAAAAGGAAGAGGATCGAGTGACAAAGTGTCAGAGAAACTAGAAAGTTCAAGCTCACAAAGTCGCACAGTGCCCAAAATAAAAAAAGTTGTCAGATATCAAAGTCGCCATGAAAAGGCAAGTCGTAGTCCAACGTCTGAGTGTCATATGGAAGCTTATTACGGTACAGAGAAAAGAAAAAAAAATATGGACACAGTGGGGAAAAAAAAGCTCGAAATGTCAACTTTAATCTTGAAATTTCACTTTAATCATGTAGCTTATTTTGTTATTAAACTAGAATGTCATACACTTCATTTTAAAATCGTTTAATCTACTACTTTTTCAAATCCCATTGTAACTAAAGTAGCACGTTAAATGCTTTGTTTTATATGTGTTCTTCTACGAGCTCTGTGTGTGAATCACTACGTGCTTCTTAAAACAGGCTCTCTTCCTCCAAGAGGACACAGAATACATTACGTTCATGATAATCACAGCTTGCTGAAAAATTTAAATACTAAGATTTACTCTTGACATTATTTTCATGAGGATAGGAATTAAAGCATGTATTAAACATGGGAACAAGGTGACTCAGTGATAGTGACGAACTGGTGCCCCGTCCAGAGATTGCTCCAGCCTCCCGCGACCTTCGATGAAATAATTTATTGCAGCAGTACTGTCTCTTTCAAACTTACTAACCCCTAATTCCTGTCCTTTCTTTTCTTTCTCCAAATAACTAATCGCCACACAATCAGCTCTATAATAGATGTAAAGCCACCTGTAAGTCGAGAACGCCGATTCTTAAAACTTAAGGTACATTGAAATATCTTCGTACTACATATTTAATTATTCTATCCATCCAGATTCGCGCTAGCCCCAGCAAGAATCCAGCACGAGGCAGGAACAGTCCCTGAACGGGGTGCCAGTTCGTCGCTACTGCTGTCTACCGTGCCCTCACATATTTAATTATTAACAATATAGATTATTTAAATGATGTTAAAATTTTATCTGTATATGGTAATAAACATACTTTGCTGCATTTCATCTTGAAAATGATATCAAGAGCTCCAAGAAGATAGCGCTTGGAAATCTAAATCGACTTAGAAGACAGTCATTATATGTAAATAACGCACTTCATAAAGTGGCTCAGGTTTAGCATTATTACAGCTATCGTAAGTTTACAGTGAGGTAATTGTACTTATAAGTACAAACAGTTCTACCAGGAACACAGGAACACTTGGACTGATTGAGTGCATTTATAGTGTTTGGGATGAAACTGTTTCTGAACTGCAAGGTCCCTCCAGGAAAAGCTGGGAAGCATTTTGTGTATGGGTGCAGTTTAAATAAACTGTGTGCATGGCCAAGGCAGCGTGTGCTTGATGCTCTATACCGATAATTCTCTTTCCGATCAGCTGCTGTAGAGGTATGATTCCATACTCAGATACAGTGGGATAAATACTCCAAGTGGTGCAGTGAGAGTAACAACACTAAAGCAGCTATAGTATTTGGAATAGTTTGGCCATTCCATGGACCATTATATTGTTACAGGTTAATTACAATCAGATGCCTTAAACAAAAAACAATATGCGGTTAATTTCAGTGTATTTGATAAAGCCTCGTCAGGTATGTGGATCTAAAAAAGAAAGGGAAACCACACTGGAACAATAGCACTGCTTTGACACTGTGTGCCGCCAGTTTGGAAAACCGAGTGGAGAACTTGTGTACGCCAGGGACTGAGCTGGCGTGAAAATATGCGTGGCTTTATGCCAAGTTTAGTTTTTATACATCACGAGCATGGAAATGGGCGTACACAACATTTTTGCGCATATGCACTGTTTATACATGAGGCCCCTGGTGTGCTTGGAAGAAAGGCTGCCTAGAGTACATTCATTTAATTTGGAAAATGCTAGCAACTATCTCCATTTCACAAAGTAAAAACAACCTCCATTGCATTTAAACCTTTATTTTACTGGTATAGATATTTTATTGAGGCCAGATCACTACTAAATACAAGGTAAAATATCACAACTATGCAAACAGCTATACATATCTATAATCCCAAATGACCCCAACACTGTGATCCCTTTTTTGTAAATATTTACCCGTATTACAGAACAATAAGCATTAATTTCCTAAATAATGGAAACACTAAAATATTAGTAATTGGCTATGAGGTTCTTAGGGAAGAAAAAAATCTGAACAAAAAACTTTCAGATTAAGTCAGAAACACAGAATTTAGGTGTCATTATGGATTCAGACCTAAATTTTAAATAGTATATTAACCATATTCCTAACACTAGGTTTTCTCATTTAAGAAAAATAGCACAAATTTAATATTATAGATTGAAAGATGCAGATGAATTAACACAGTTTTTAACAAGATAGATTATTGTAAATCACTTCTAAAGGGCTACAAAGAGATGGAATAAATCAGCTGTAGCTTGTCCAAAATGCAGCAGAAAATTTTAACCAAAAACTGAATACATTTCCCTGGTATTAGCATCATACATTGATTGCCTGAGTTTTTTTGGCTTGATTTTAAAACATATGGGTCCCAACAACCATGCAAATTATTTCTTTTTGAAATGTCTTGCTGAAGCAAAAAAAGAAAAATAATTTACTGATACAGGTATGTTATTCTGATACTACTGAAAATTAAAACACACACACTAAAGACACTTTAATTTCACCAATTCATATTTTATTTGTTGTGCATTTTTTGTCTAATATAATTAAGCGTAAGAATAGAAGGGGAGTTGGTCTCATCCGTTACAGGAGATGGACGTCTGAAGTGGAGCTCCGTTAGCAGCGGCTTTATTTTTTTCAATTATTTCTTAATATTTTGAGGTATGCTGTATTTACCCAACCCGAGGGGTTTCTACTACAATATATAAACATGAGTAACAAGAAAGGGGGGCAGAAAGAACTGGAAAAGAAACTTAAAGCTACATCCAAGATTAGACAGGCATCAAGCCCAAGCCCAAGTGCGAGGTATGGCCTTTCAGAGACTGACCTGGAACAGGCAGGCAAATGCACAGACTTCCCAGGACCCCACTCCACTGCAAATTCTCCAGTCGAGAGCGAAAATGGGAGCGAAGGTGCAAGTGATGCAGGTCACGAGAGCTCGCCGATTCTAGTAGATCACACGAAGCCAGAAATGGCCTTGCCGTCTGTGCTTGCATTCATTCCTCGTGAACCTGAAATATCGGCTGTAACCGGGGTTGCCACTCCACCTGCGGAGCATGAAAGCTGAAACGATTCCTCCGAACTGAAGGAAATGATCACAACATTGGCCATGGCCATAAGTGAGCTTAAGAAAGACATTCATAAAAATGTGAAGATATTAAAGAACTGGAAATGCGTCTATACAATCATTTTGATGCAACCTTTAAAGGTATGCTGGGGAAAATTGAGGAACACATCCAAGGAAATACGTCTAAACTGAAGAAACTTGCTGAACAGCTGGATAAGGTTAAGCAGACATTCACAGCCCAAATTGAAACAGCGGAACAACTGGCATCTAACGCCGATGGAAAAGCTACAGCTGTGAATTCTGAATGCAAGAAACTCTGAGACAGACTTGCTTCTCTGGAAGATGGATGCAGAAGGAATAATATTAGAATTAAAGGTCTACCTGAGAATCGTGAAAGTCCAAACCCAGTGAAATTCGTAGTTGAACTTTTCTTTAAAATAACTGGAGGAGAATTTAAATCAGATACTGAGATAGCAGCAGCTTATCGCATACGGGATCTAATACCTTTAGACCTACGTCTTTTATTGTTCGCTTCGAGAGATTATTATTTAAGCTAGATGTGATGGCATGTCTCAGACACAAGCAAGAGATTATATTTGAAAATAACCACATTCGTATTTGCCTGGATTTCTCTCCGACAACAGCTGCTAAACGTGCAGCCTTCTACAACATTAAACAGCGGTTATGGCAAGTCGATATCAAATACAGCTTCTTCTGTCCTGCCAAACTGAAAGTGGGGGCTTGTTTTGCTTTGGACGTGCTCTGTCTCTAGGTATGTCAGAGGACCGTGGAGGCAAAATGGGGGGTGGGGGAATAAGGGAGGAAGAGAAAGAGAGCAGGCTATATCTAATCTATCCTTTTAACCCTTATAATTACAACTATCAACAGAACAATAGGCTGTATGGCAATAGCTCATGAGGAAATTGTAAATTAAGGTTAAAGCTGTCTCATTTCCAGTTAAGACTATAAAATGACATCAAAAATTCAGAATCAATGTCTCCATGATGGGACAGTTAACTTTGTGAGCTGGAATGTTAAAGGCCTGAATCACGAATTAAAGAGAAAGAAAGTATTCTCTCACCTAACAGGTTTAAAAGCTAAAATAGTATTTTTACTATTTACTATATAGTAATTGGAGACCCAATTACTAAGCAAGGATCAGTTCCGGCTGCAAAAAGACTGACTGGCCAAATGTTCCATCCTAGCTTTACAAAGAAAACTAGAGGAGTGGGAATTTTCATACATAGAACAGTCTCATTTGTAGCATCAGATGTAATATCTGATCCTGAAGGGAGATATGTGATTGTCATGGGCAACTTATTTAATTGTAAAGTGATTTTGATAAATGTTTATGCACCTAATATCAATGATAAGGAATTCATGCAAAATGTATTTGCATCCATTCCCAATGTGAACACTCATAAAATTATAATGGCTGGGAACTTTAATTGTGTTTTAAACCCACTCTTAGATAGGACTCCTGTCACAGGGGGGGATGACATCTAACACAGCTAAAACAATTATACAGTTTGTAATTGACCACAACTTATCAGACCCTTGGAGGTTTCTAAACCCAAACTCAAGAACATATTCATTCTACTCACCAGTACATCATTGCTACTCAAGAATTGATTATTTCTTTATAGATAATAATTTCTTGCCTACAATTAAATCTTGCAAGTACGACACTATTGTTGTCTCTGACCATGCACCTCTGATCTTGGAGCTATGGTCATTATGCCCAACACTGTCACCTCACAGATGGTGTCTTAACCTGCTTCTATTGGCAGACGAGAACTGTACAGAATTCATATCCAAACAAATCAGTTTCTTCCTAGAGACAAATAGATCGTCAGAGGTGTCTGCAGGAATACTCTGGGAAACTCTCAAGGCCTTCTTAAAAGGACAGATTATTTCATATCTTTCCCACAGAAATAAGTTAGAAACCAAGAAAGTATCAGAGCTAAGAGGCGAAATTACTAAAATAGATGAAGAACATGCCAGGCGCCCAAGCGAGGCTCTATATAGGAAAAGGCAGGCTCTGCATTCAGAACTCAACCTCCTGACAACTAAAGAAACTTAACTAATTTATAAATCAAGACATCACTACTATGAACATGGAGAGAAAGCTAATAAGCTTTTAGCTCAACAAATCCATAAGCAAGAAGTTCTCAATGCAATCCCGGCAATCACCAGCACGAATGGAGATGAAATCATTGACCATAAAAACATAATGGACAAATTAGAGACTACTATAAATCTTTATATTCTACTGAGTTTAAAGAAGACAACACACAATCTAATGCATTTCTGGATACATTAGATACCTCAAATAGACACTTTTAGTGCAGAGGAACTCGATAAACCTTTGGCATTATCAGAAATACTAGATTATATAAAGTCACTTCAAGGCGGGAAAGCAACAGGCCCTGATGGCTACCCTGTAGAATTTTATAAGAAATTGTCCACTCAGCTAGCTCCCCTTTTATTAGCAACATTTACAGAAGCTAGAGACAATCAAATTTTACCTCGAATTTTTCGCCAAGCATTAATTACCATCTTTCCCATCAAAATAAGGACTTATTACAATGTGCATCATACAGACCAATTTCACTTTTGAATAATGATGTAAAATTTTATCAAAACTCATAGTTAGAAGGATGGAGAAAGTGCTGCCTTCGATAATATCACAAGATCAAACTGGATTTATCAAGGGTTGACACTTACCTTCAAATCTTCGACGCCTGTTTAATGCAATATACTCACCAGTAAAGTCAAACACCCCAGAAATAATATTATCATTGGATGCAGAAAAAGCATGCAACATGATTAAATGGAAATACCTTTTCACTACATTAGAGAAATTTGGGTTTGACCTGAACATTTGTGCATGGATCAAACTACTGTATACCAATCCAGAAGCTTCAGTCTGTATTAACAACATTTGCTCAGACTACTTTAAACTAGAACAAGGTACCAGACAAGGATGCCCCTTGTCACCACTGTTGTTTGCAATTGCCATTGAACCACTGGCGGTTCACTGTCGAAACGCTCATCAGATAAAGGGGATTATCAGAGAGGGACTGGAACAGAAAATTTCTCTATATGCAGACGATATGGTACTGTATATATCAGACCCACAAAATTCTGTGCCTGCAGTCTTAACAGCACTCACAGAATTTCAAAAGATCTCTGGTCTCAGAATTAATCTGAATAAAAGTGCACTTTTTCCAGTGAATTCTCAAGCATATAATATTAGATTAGACACCCTACCATTTATCATTGCAGATCAGTTTAAATACCTAGGGGTTAACATCACAAGTAAACACAAAGCTCTTTATCAACAAAATTTTGCCATCTGTATGGAAAAAATTAAGCAAGACTTGCATAGATGGTCAACCCTTCATCTCACTTCTCGCTGGGAGAATTAACATTGTTAAGATGAGTATTCTTCCTAAGCTTCTTTTTTATTTCAAAACATTCCAATATACATCAATAAATAATTTTTTAAGCAATTAGATTCAACAATAACCTCATTTATTTGGAACTCGAAACATCCACTTTTGCTTTTGCAAATTTATTAAAAATAAAAAACTGACAAATCACATGTACATAAGTATTCACAGCCTTTGCTCAATACTTTGTCGACGCACCTTTGGCAGCAATTACAGCCTCAAGTCTTTTTGAATATGATGCCACAAGCTTGGCACACCTCTCCTTTGCCAGTTTCACCCATTCCTCTTTGCAGCACCTCTCAAGCTCCATCAGGTTGGATGGGAAGCGTCGGTGCACAGCCATTTTAAGATCTCTCCAGAGATTTTCAATTGGATTCAAGTCTGGGCTCTGGCTGGGCCACTCAAGGACATTCACAGAGTTGTCCTGAAGCTACTCCTTTGATATCTTGGCTGTGTGCTTAGGGTCGTTGTCCTGCTAAAAGATGAACCGTCGCCCCAGTCTGATGTCAAGAGTGCTCTGGAGCAGGTTTTCATCCAGGATATCTCTGTACATTGCTGCAGTCATCATTCCCTTTATCCTGACTAGTCTCCCAGTTCCTGCCACTGAAAAACATCCCCACAGCATGATGCTGCCACCACCATGCTTCACTGTAGGAATGGTATTGGCCTGGTGATGAGCGGTGCCTGGTTTCCTCCAAACGCGACGCCTGGCATTTACACCAAAGAGTTCAATCTTTGTCTCATCAGACCAGAGAATTTTGTTTCTCATGGTCTGAGAGTCCTTCAGGTGCCTTTTGGCAAACTCCAGGCGGGCTGCCATGTGCCTTTTACTAAGGAGTGGCTTCCGTCTGGCCACTCTACCATACAGGCCTGATTGGTGGATTGCTGCAGAGATTGTTCTTCTGGAAGGTTCTCCTCTCTCCACAGAGGACCTCTGGAGCTCTGACAGAGTGGCCATCGGGTTCTTGGTCACCTCCCTGACTAATCGATCACTCAGTTTAGATGACCAGCCAGCTCTAGGAAGAGTGCTGGTGGTTTTGAACTTCTTCCACTTACGGATGATGGAGGCCACTGTGCTAATTGGGACCTTCAAAGCAGCAGAAATGTTTCTATAACCTTCCCCAGATTTGTGCCTCGAGACAATCCTGTCTCGGAGGTCTACAGACAATTCCTTTGACTTTCTGCTTGGTTTGTACTCTAACATGAACTGTCAACTGTGTGACCTTATATAGACAGGTGTGTGCCTTTCCAAATCATGTCCAATCAACTGAATTTACCACAGGTGGACTCCAATTAGGCTGCAGAAACATCTCAAGGATGAACAGGGGAAACAGGATGCACCTGAGCTCAATTTTGAACTTCATGGCAAATGCTGTGAATACTTATGTACATGTGATTTCTCAATTTTTTTATTTTTAATAAATTTGCAAAAATCTCAAGTAAACTTTTTTCATGTTGTCATTATGGGGAGTTGTGTGTAGAATTCTGAGGAAAAAAATGAATTTAATCCATTTTGGAATAAGGCTGTAACATAACAAAAATGTGGAAAAAGTGATGCGCTGTGAATACTTTCTGGATGCACTGTAGATGAACAGACACAGGCTTGGTCTGCAATAGAAGTAAAATCCTGCAGTATTTCTTTATATTCCCTGCTCTGTGCCCTAACAAATGTAAGTTATCGCCATTTTACTAATAATCCATTAGTGCTTCACTCACTCAGAATATGGAACCAATGCAGAAAACATTTTATGATGGAGAATCTTTTATCTGTGGCACCTCTGCAAGAGAACCACCTCTTTCAACCCTCGCAAACATATGCAGTTTTTAATATCTAGAAATGATTTGGGATTAGATTGCTTAGAGATCTTTATATAGACAACATCTTTGCATTCTATGAGCAATTACATTCCTAATTTAACATTCCAGCTACACATTTCTTTCACTATCTTCAAATTAGGAACTTTGTTAAACAGAACCTGCCCGATTTTCCTCATCTTGCTCCCTCCTCCAGGCTGGAAAAAATATTGCTCAATTTCAAGGACCTAGACACCATCTCTGCAATATATAAAATTATTTTACAGTCCCTCCCTTTCAAAGATCCAAGAGGACAATGGGAAAACAATCTCTTAATCAATATATCAGAAAAGGAGTGGAAGGTAGCAATGCAGAAAATTCACTCAAGATCCATATGCGCAAAGCATACAATTACTCAACTCAAAATTATATATCGAGCACATGTGTCTCGCTTAAAACTGCCCAAAATGTTCCCATGTCAAGATCCAACCTGAGAACGCTGCAATCAAGTCTCAGCTTCACTGGGTCACATGTTTTGGGCCTGCAGCAAATTAAAATCATTTTGGACAAAAATTTTTGAGTGCCTTCCAGGCAGCCTTGGTCTCACAATCCATCCTAACCCATTAACAGCTGCGTTTGGTGTTCTTCCAGATGGGCTTAAAGTGGCGAAGGACAAACTGTGATTGCATTCACTACACTATTGGCACGCAGACTTATTTTGCTAAACTGGAAGAATCCTAACTCTCCTGTTTTAAGTCAGTGGGAAACCAATGTTTTATAGTATTTGAAATTGGAAAAAATCAAATTTTCAGTTAGAGGATCGGTACAGAATTTTTTCAAAACCTGGCAGGATCTAATTAATCAAATTTTAGAATAAGCTCTTAAAGCACAGAGGAAGCAATTCTTTCCACATTTCTTTTTGTTCTCCATTCATCTCTATTGCCCTTTTAAACTAATCAATTTAGGTATGTTTACAAGCTTTAAGTTTTACTTCGTTGGCCATGTTCTCTTTCTTAGGGGTGGGGATTAAGTTGTTTTCATCTTATTTTTTTTTTTTGTAAAAATTGATTTGTATAGAATGATAATAATAAAATTAATAAAATAAAAAAAATGAATAGAAATAACCTTTAACACTTTATTTTCCTTTCCAGAAGCATGCTGAAGCAGTCCTTCACTAGGTCCATTATAAAGAAATACTGTACTTCATAATTCCATATTTCAAACTCTGCATTTGTTCACAGTGGTGACAATGTGCGTTTTCATAGAATAAAAGTGTTAGACAGTCCTAATTATTTATATTAATTTGCAAAGGATGAAGAATTATACTGCAGCATTGCATTTTTGGGACTTTCATCAAACAGACAATACTGAATAACTATCACATTTACAGTTCTGGATGCAAGTTTGGTTTTGTTAATGGTAGATCAGAAACAATATCTTCTGAATAAAAAAAAAGTAGGCAGTATACTGCTTTAGTCTAAATACACTCATTGATTGATACAGAGCAGCATGGACTTTTACATGAAAAATTCTCTGCTCAAAACCACCTAAAGAAACCAAAATCATTCAATTGCAATGCATCTCACCGTTTCTGTTTTTTTTTTTTTTTTTTTTTTTAAAGCAACAAACCTGTTGAAAAAAAAGCCCCTACTTACATTTAAATATATACTGCATGATCTGTAATGTTGTGGAGCAGTTTTCCTATATCTGGTGTTGGGGGCCTAGATGGTTGCTTTCCTTTCTTACGTAGCTACCTGATCAAACTGGACACTGGCTTTACCATTTTACCAATTAAAGACTTGCAAAACAATCTTATTTCAACTATAAACTAATTTTTGCTCACCTCTTTCAGTGATTTTTTTATATGTACTACATTTTCATAACTTTTTTTTTTTTTTTTTACACTATTATTGGTGTGAAATGTTAAACGCAGAGATCCTTTATGTAATATATCCTTTATGTTTCTATAATTAATTAATGAATTAAACAAAAAAAACTACTAATTTACTTATGTTTATTTTGTATTATCTCCACACAGATTGTAAGGAGAGTTTTGGGAAATTTGATAGACTGAAAACAAAATTTAGTCTGTACTAATGCTACCTTAATTCAGCCAGGGGGCAGCCAAGTAAAGCAAAAGTCATAGCAGCAGTTGGCACAGGACTTTTTTTTGAAATACAGAGAAGCATTTAACAAAATAAATAACTAGATTCTCATTATTTTACCAAGAAAAAAAAAGAAAAACACCTTGGAAATGACACATGGAAAATTAATCCAGAAACCATTAAGAGCTGACAACATAGTCTAAGACAAGTCTTTTAATTTAATCTGTTAATTTTTTGTCTTCCTGTGGTTATATGCAAAGTAAGGGATGTACACTGGGGATGGAAGCTTTGTACAAAGTATGTTCCCAGTGTGCTCTCACATTCATTTGTTTAGTGCAAGAGTAGTTCTGCATGGAGGGCATTTAGACTATAGAACCATACATACAGTATATACAGAGTCTATGTTCTTTAAATGACAAATGGGCTATATTTACTAATCACATTTAATTTTGCATAGTACAGAGCACAATATTCAAATATGATGGCAAATGTAGCTCTTCACTTTCTTACCGGCTGAACATAATACAAATTTGTCATATACACACAATTTTCATGTTATGAGTATTGGGATATGGTCCAACTGTCCTGAGACTCTCCTCTAGATTACTGAGTTAAAATGATGGATTAATAGTCTCTCTCTTTTTAGTATATTTAAATTAACAGAAAAAGACCAAGAATTAGGTAAATGGAATAATGTTTTAGAGGCAGCAAAGTGCTATAGTGGTAGGGCTGATGCCTTGCAGTAAGGAGATTGGCGTTCATGTCCAAGGTGTTTGCATGCTCTCTCCATATCAATATTTGTATGTTCTCCTAATGTCCTTCCACAGTCCAAAGACATGCAGGTTAGGTGAACTAGTGATGCTACACTGACCCTAGTGTGGGTTTGTGTGTGCTAACACTATGAAGGACTGGGTCCCTTTTTCAGGGATTGATACTGCCCCATGACCCCACTCTGGATAGGCAGGTTTTATTAGATGGGTGGATGAAATTAAGATTTACATCTTAATTTAATTTAGTTCTTACAAACAAAAAGCAAAACTACCATTCACATGGCTCTTCATTTTGGCAGACTCCTAATGTTATATTGCTAGCACACATCTTGTAGCACGTCTTCTTCAAAAGTATCTCACTGATCAGTCTTAGAAACAAACTAAACAGCTTCATTAATGGGTGTTGGGTAAACTGCACTCACTTCCAGAAATCCATTTTACAACTTCTAATCAAACTATATCTTTGTTAACATGCTGCTATACACCATCAATTTGAAGTTAATAATTAAAGCATAAATGGTTTATTATGTATATAACTCACTTCGATTAAAACATTTAAAAGAGGCATACATATACACATAAAAAGATAATTGTGAGGGTGTACATGGTGGGTAAATAGGTATTAGGGTTGAGCACGCCACCATCATAGCACAAGGTAGTAATAGCTTCTACAATAAGCCACCAAGTGAGAAAGGGGTGCATTAGTAACAGGAAATATCTCACTGATATTAGTGTGGAAAGAGGAAGAGAGTATACACTTTCTGCTGCATACCCCAGGAGGTTCCTAGGTAGAGGACACTAAAACGAGAGTAATAGAGATTATGGAATATTCTGATAACACACAGTTCAAGAAGAGAACATATAGGATTGTGTAACCCCTCTAACAGAGCAGTAATCAATGCACAGCTGATGTGGAACTTTAGGTGCAACGGATGTGCAGAGACTCCAGAGGTGGTTAGAGAAACTTGAGGTGAAAAAGGAGGGCTTTGGCATGGTATTGTAGTAGAAAAACAGGGAAGCCAGTTCACTGAAGAGACAAGAGCTTAAACAGCTGTTTAGGCATGGACATAGAGACTGTATTTTTATTGTTTTCCTTCCTTTTTGCTTTGTACTATGGGCTGTACCGGTTTTCTTCTCTCCCTTAGTTATTTTTGTCTGCATAAAGGCATATTTTTTTATTAATGTTAGTCTCAATGAAGCTGCATAAAGAGTGTAATTACTGTATTTTTTTTAAAACACTGCTGTATAACAAACTACAAATTTACAAGCAGCTGCCAAACAACTGTGAAAAAGATAGTCTATGCACAAAATGCAACATGTAAAAATAATATAAATAAATGATATATAAAAAGTAACACTGCTTGAACAAAAACTAAGACACATGATCCAGTACACACAATTCAGCTTGAACATGTAACATGACAAATATTCCAAGACAAATGTACTTTTCTGAAAAAAACAATCAAAACTAACTGCTTCAAAAGAAACCCAGCCACAGGGGAGGCACAATCCAGTGCGTTTCTTCGTGCCGGTCCCAAACCCAGATAAATGGGGAGGGTTATATCAGGAAGGGAATCTGGTTTAAAATTTTGCCAGATCAATATGCGGACAACAATACAAATTTCCGAACCGGACCGGTCGAAGATTGGGTTAATGTTGGCCGAAGAAGGAGAAGAAGAGGTGGGAGACGTGTCCGGAAGCAGGAGGGGAGGAGGAATGTAAAGAGAGAGTGGACCTGAGGGTAGGAACTTTGAATGTTGGCTGTATGACTGGTAAGGGGAGAATGTTAAATCGATATGATGGAGAGAAGGAAGGATGATATATTGTGCGCGCAAGAGACTTAATGTAAGGGGAGAAAGGCCAGGTGGATTGGAGGTGGATTCAAATTTTTCTATCAGGAGAAATGGGGTAGGAGGTATTCTCAAGGAACAGAATGTCAAGAGTGTTTGGAGGTGAAAAGAGTGTCAGACAGAGCAATGATTATGAAAGCTGGAAATTGGAGGTGAAATGATGAATATTGTTAGTGCATATGCCCCTGAAGTTGGGTGTGCGATGAATGAGAAAGAAGATTTATAGAGTGAGTTGGATGAAGTGATGGACAGTGTACACAAGAGGCAGAAAGTGGTGACTGGAGCGGATTTCAATGGATGTATTGGTGAAGGGAACAGAGGTGACAAGGAGCTGATGGGTAGGTATGGTGTCACAGAGAGGAATGAAGAAGGTCAGATGATAGTGGATTTTGCCAAAAGGATGGACACTGCTGTGGTGAATAAGTATTTTAAGTAGAGGGAGGAACACAGGGTGACGTGCAAAAGTGGAGGAAGATGCACACAGGTAGATTATATCCTATGCAGAAAAGTCAATCTGAAGGAGATTGAGGACTGCATAGTGGTGGCAGGGGAAACCGTAGCTAGGCAGCACAAGATGGTGGTCTGTAGGATGAAGCTGAAGATCAAGAAGAGGAGGAGAGTGACGGCAGAGCCAAGGATAAAATGGTGGAAGTTGAAAAAGGAAGACTGCAAGGTTGAGTATAGGGAGGAGGTAAGACAGGCACTGGGTGGCAGTGAAGAGTTACCTCACAGATGGGTAACTACAACAGAAGTAGTAAGGGTGACAGCAAGAAGAGTGCTGGACATGACATCTGGACAGAGGAAGGAGGAAAAGGAAACCGGATGGTGGAATGAAGTACAGCAAAGTATAAAGAGCAAGAGGATGGTGAAGAAGTGGGATAGTCAGAGAGATGCAGAAAGTAGAGTAGAAGGAAATAAGGCGTAAGGTGAAGAGAGAGGTGGCAAAGGATAAAAAAAAAAGGCGTATGATGAGTTGTATGAGAGGCTGAACACTAAGAAGGGAGAAAATGACCTGTACCTACTGGACTCTAGAGAGGAGAGGAATAAAGGCCAGTAGGAACAAGACAGAATGCATATGTGTGAATGAGAGGAAGGTCAGTGGAATGGTGAGGATGCAGGGAGTAGAGCTGTTGAAGGCAGAAGAATTTAAATGCTGGGGATCAACAGTACAGAGTAATGGGGATTATGGAAGAGAAATGGGGGGGGGGGAAATAGTGCAGGCAGGGTGGAATGGGTGGAGAAAAAAAGTTTAAGGAGTAATTTGTGAAAGATGGGTATCAGCAAGAGTGAAAGGGAAGGTCTACAGCAGGGGTGCCCACACTTTTTCAGCTTGCGAGCTACTTTTAAAATGACCAGGTCAAAATGATTTACCTAAATTAAAAATGAGATATATATATATGAGAATGAATAAATACTGAGTATCAGAGGTGGGTAGTAACGAGTTACATTTATTCTGTTACATTTACTTGAGTAACTTTTTAAAAAAATTGAACTTCTAAGAGTAGTTTTACTGCACCATACTTTTTACTTTTACTTGAGTACATTTGTGAAGAAGAAATGCTACTCTTACTCCACTACATTGGGCAACACTCGAATCGTTACTTTTTTTTCCATTAGATAAAGTCTGACAGACAATTTTCAATCTGCTCTGTGTAGCGTATGCTGTCAAGTTGCATACACGCCTTCCATTGCGTCTCCAGCTCTGACACGAGGTTTTGGATGTTCCCCAAATCAAGGCGCTGCAGCTTTGAGGACAGATGTTGCATTTTTCGTTTGAAAGCATTAACTGAGCTAATCATATTGACCATGGTTTTCTCTTTTCCTTTCAGCTATAAATTAAGCTCATTCAACATGTCGGTCAGATCGGAAAAAAATGCCAAGTCTAGCGGCCTTTGATCATTATTAAGTTGCTTGTATTCTGCATGTTTTATGACAAGGAGAAACTCCTTTTTCTCCGGCCAGGGGTCTTGAAATCTCAGCAGGAATTTCTCCCTAGCCATCTGCCTCAACGAAGGCATCTTTTATCATCTCTCAATCTTGGAAGGACTTCTTATGCTTAATGATCAAGTGACTCACCCGGAACGATGCTTCGGTGTGTCTGCCTTTGCTTTTGAATTCAGCCGAGTGAAAAATGACGGCTGTCCGATTAACTGCGATTTTAGTTCCCTCTCTTTTCTCTTTCTCAGATCGCTTTTCGGAAGGAAGTCAGTTTCGTAGTTTTTATGTACAGTTTTAAAGTGCCTTTCCACATTTTCCTTCTTTGGAATACCAATGAAAGATTGACAGATCAGACAAACGCATTTCAATTGTGACATTGTGAGAGAAAAAAATCCTCTTCCAAATTCCACATCCAGCCCACAACCAACAATTTTTTTTTAAATCCCTTCTTTAGTCGATATAAATTGGAAGGCTAACTAGATCATTTAGATAGCTGGAGGTTTGCAGTAGCTTGCACGTTTGATCGAGTGTGCAGGATGACCAGTGTGTTAGAAGAAAAGAGATCTCAGACTGGCTGCCCTGTATGTCAATCAAGTGGTAAATGCCATAGGGAGGATATATGATAGACTAGCATTTAAAAAAATTTTTTTTTTGAATGCAACGCGATCTACCTGCACTACCTTTTCGATCTACCGGTCGATTGCGATCGACGTATTGGGCACCCCTGGTCTACAGGATGGTAGAGACCAACTGTATTATATGAGTTGAAGACGGTGGCACTGACCAGAAAGCAGGAGACAGAGCTGGAGGTGGCAGAGTTAAAGATGCAAAGATTTTCATTGGGTGTGACGAAGATGGACAGGATTAGAAATGAGTACATTAGAGGGTCAGCTCAGATTGGACGGTTGGGAGACAAAGTCAGAGAGGCAATATTGTGTTGGTTTGAACATGTGCAGAGGAGAGATGGTGGGTAAACTGGGAAAAGGATGTCAAAGATAGAGCCGCAAGGAAAGAGGAAAAGAGTATGGCCTAAGAGGGGGTTTATGGATGTGGTGAGAGAATACATACAGGTGATGGGTGTGATAGAGCAAGATGTAGAGGACAGGAAGAAATGGAAAAAGATGATCTGCTGTGGCGACCCGTAATGGGAGCAGCCGAAAGAAGAATTCCAGTAATGTGTGCATTGTACAAAAGTATGTACTCTTCCAGTATGCGTTGGAGATCACAATCTGATTAGGTCAATAGTATATTATCCACAGACAGCTATAGCCATTCCCATTGGGAAATAATGTAACAGCACCTTTCACTAAAATCTTTAGATTCCCTTTTATTACTGTACCACACCACACAGTTCCTGGTGTTGACACTGTAACAGGAACCAATTGCCTTTTGGTTTCAGTTTCTTGCAGTGCTTCCACTACAAAAATTTTGAATAGCATTCATTGAGGCTCCATGTCTCTGATGTCTCCTAGAGGCAAGAACTTCTCTTCTGGTGAGGAGACCTGAAATAATCCTCAATGGCTGCATATACTATACACTGAAAATATACTCTTACTACATATTTTGGAATTCAAGGTCTAACCAAAGAATATTTCTTTATCGGTGTGTTCACAATATACAGTGTGATTAAATTACTTTAAAACCTATTATTATTAAACACTTACAAGCAACTTTATCAGAACATGGTATATGTTATAGAAAATTTTAAATAGCAAATAAACCCAGTAAGGACTTATCATTCTGATTCAGATCAGACAATCACAATGACAGAGGATTTTGAAAGGTTGTCATTTCCCATGCAGCAATGAAGCCTCCCACCTGGACCTAACAGTCAGAATGTTTCATTCACTGTCACTAAAAAGGCAAATGCTCTATAAACAGTTATTAGCTGCACATGATCAAATAAGTTACAGGTTTAGCTACACTCCTGATCTTAAAATTTTCTTTTAAAAAGCTGAATGCATCAAGCTAAATGTTGACTCTTCTGTGAAGAATTTTATATACCCATTTTTATATTAGCGGAACTCTTTTCACAGTTCAAGCAAATGTAGTTAAGACGAACAGTATTAGTGAGCTTGGATGAATTCATGAGTATAACAGGTGATGAAGCAGCATTCCACCCAGCTTTGTGTCTTACTGGGAAAGATTACTGCATCCATATACTGCATACATCTTGTTCAGATTAAGGATGCATATATTATTGGAAAAGTGTCAGAAAACATGTATTTATTTAAACCAACTTGATTACTTATATTTCAGGAATAAACAAAAAATAAATTTTTTTTTTTTAGTTACTTTCCATCATAAAAAAATCTGAAGATGAGTATTATTCTTAAAGTCTGACAGATGGAGCTCAATTAAATGATAGATTATTCATTATTTCTTAATCCTACCAAATATTACAGATGTGGAATGACCACACTTTCTGTATATTATACCTAGATGCCACTGATAGAAGATGGTGTGCCACAATGCTGCTTTCTGCTCTGAACAAAACCAGGTAGATATATAAAAGTGAATCACGTTGACTTGTGTAAGATTGTTCTTCAGTACAAGCATTTCCACACTGATTTTAAATTTTGTTACCAACTCATAGCGTATTAAACATCACCAGCTTCATGTTAATTTCCCATCCCATTAATTTTCTTTACAAATAAAGTTGTTTTAAAAAGGAAGACTTGTTAATTTCCAATTTCACAAAATGTCAGGTCTAGATTAGTGTAGAAAAGTTAGAAATTGATGTTTAATGATGCCAGCAGTTCTGAAATTATTTTAGTGATAGCTACTGGTATCCAATAATCAGATTAATAATTCAAGTGACACTTTCTTCAGATCATGCAGAATATTTCAGAAACAATAAAAAAAACATCAAAAACACACACATTAATGTACGGTATTGAAAGACCAGTGGTTTGACAAAATTAAATACATCTGGTCATCTTGTAGAATATGGCCAATTTGAGCTACAAGGATATCAGGCTTGAAACTTTTCCATTTGCTCTGTGTGTTCCTGCCTTCCTTAGCCCCACATAGCCCTCAAATGTATGGATTCTCCTAGACCACATCCTAGCCCTGTATATAGTTGATCACAGACGTGATTTATTAAATAAAAGGTCAGGTAAACCAGAAGGCAGGTTTCCTACCCTATACCATTCCAGGAAAGAATTCTGGCTGCCATCAAGGGCTACAGGTTCCACTGTTAGGACAACATACAAGACAGGGCCTGCAACAACTAGAGGCCCTTGTTTTACCACTATGGACCATTTGCTTGTTGGCCAACTTTCCAAGATGGGAAAAGACAATCTGAGATGGATGGATCTAGTATATTGCAACTACAGCTTAGATCACAGAGTTGACTTTTGGACAAAACTATGCAAACACCTGTTTAGAAAACATGATTATAAGAAACACAAAACCATACACCAATTTTAATTTGTTTTTGTATAATATTTCTATCAACTTGAGTTGCTGAAAAGCATCCTGAAGTTAAGTAAATTTCTCAATTTATAATCTTGGGGTTCATGATCCATTCATAACAAGTAACATTTCTCCTGTAGCACTGGCAATAATTCAAATAAACTGCTAGCAGTACCATGAGATAAGAAGTAAACTACTGTATATCTCAAACAGTGGATCTGTTTCCCTTCAACTGAGTCATTTTCTTTTTTGTTATATTAAATCAATTCATGACACAATTTATAAATCTCAGTGTACTGCTTTATTCCATCTCATTTACAAATAAGTCATGTGCCAAAGTCTGTGTTTTAATATCTTTCCAAATATTGCAGGACTTTATGAATTACTTCTGAAAATCATTAGTAATTCAACACTAATACACTGCAATTGCATTTCAGTCGATTATCTGCAAATTTTGTAAATCACTCAAAATTCAAAAATAAATTACCTGCTAATGGGAAAGGCCTATTTTTTTTTTTTTTTTTTACCTATGGCACTCTCTTTTATTTCATAAGCACCCATTATAACAACATATGATAATCATCACACAATTTCTACATGATCAAAGCTACTAGGCAGCACAACTGCATATGGAATGGAGCAGAGCCTAAAACCTTTGCTTGACTGTATCTCAGAATGCCTTGCAAAGGTGCATAGTGTTAATGGAACTCTAGGAAGTAATTGTACTTTATAGTGATTATTCATAATATTGTACTCACCCATAAAGTATATGATCCCTTGCAACTGGCCTGAGAGGTTAGAGTGCTGTGCTCTGAGACACAAGGTGAAGTCATCTTGCTGCTTTCTGACTGTGGAATTGCTAGTTCATATTCAGAATGCATCTCAGGGCACTTTCTTCTCTTTATTATCTTCAAAAATAGAAATATAAACCAGTGTCAGGTCATTTACAAAATCTGAACAGACAAACCAAACGTGGCAAGGGGGAAAATGCAACATACTGAAAACTCTTTACATGGATAAGCATTTCAGATTAAGTGCATAATCTATTTCAATCTATGCAAAACTAACTGATGGACTGATTTAGTAGTTAAGATACCACAAAGAGATTCCAGGTTACTGGGCAAGAGACAAACCGGAGAGTTTTAATTTACACTGGATCTTATTATCTTAGGGAAAAGTCTGTAAAACAAAATTGGTAGCCTTGAGTATATTATATAATTTATTTCTGCTGACCTGAAAGAGCTGCCACTTAACAAGTGAGTTTGGAATTTTATTTAGGAATACTCAGAAAGTTATTCAGCTCATACATACTAGGTTTATATCAGGAGAAGATATATTCTACCAATGAACCATTTGTTTTAAATCAGCAATTAACCCAGAACATGATACCAGTTTGTCTCAGATCATGCTCTATACATACTAAACCAATACACAGTCACTAGATAACCAAACAAAATGTCCATGGGGCTGTGGGAGGAAATCTGAGGAGAAATCAGTATGAACACTGGGAGTACATACAAATTCCACACCAAAGGCATTTCAGTTAGGCACTGTACCAAGGCCCAAGAATTGTGCAACAATTCCCAATGCACCATCATTTCATGCAACCTTAAAACATCTCCTATATTTTGAGGTGTTTTTACAAAGCTAAACAGACTGTTGAAAAAGCACAGAAACTGATTTGAGAAGGTTCACTTGAAGTGTATTTAGATTTATTTGTTCTTTTCCTATATCCAGTTCATGGTGACAGGACGCCAAAGGCTATGCAGGCATCATCATGTGCAATACAGGAAACCATGCTAGACAGGGAGACAGTTCATTACAGGGTAAAATGCATTAAATAGATGTCTTATCTTCAATAAGATAGACTATACAGTTTTTACAGCCTTGAGCAATTGTAAGCAAAAAACAAATTTTCATCTACCAGTTTTATTAACATTCTTTTTAAGGAGAGAAATGTACTGGAGCATATTCTAGCAGTAGCCAATACTAATCTGTCACAGGGTTTTGCCATATACGGTATATACTCAATCTAATTTGTTCATAAATATGTCAATACATCAAAAGATAAATCATGCATAAATTTTAGATACTAGGGATGCATTTGTTTTGGTATTGCTTACTTTTTGCACAATTGTTGTGGCAAGCTCTTCAATTAGTTCTTCTTTGTTTTCTCGTAAGTAATAGGCTTCGTTTTGCTTCTCCTATTGGGGGAAAAAAATTAAAGACATTTCTTTTAAATTCAATATTTAAAATTATAGTTGATTTCCTTCTGATACAGTTCAGATGACTAGCCTACTCTTCTTTTTCCACTAGTTGAAATTTATACAGACTTTAAGCTTTAAAATGCAATGGCAATTGCTTTACTGAGATGTGTTGGTGTGCATTGTCCACATTAGCATAATTGTTTTTACTTCCTACTCTATCAAGATAAACATTTCAACTTTGTCCTGGCAGTATAACCAATTACATTTTCAAAGCAAGGAGAAACACAGTCTATACTTGCTATAATACAGCTGTCTTCACAATGTCTTATGGAAAGGTTATATTCCTCTAGCTGGAAAATTAACCTCTAATTGGAAATCTCAAAGTGCATGGCACAATTTTAAGCCTAATTGTTCAGGTAATTACTGGTAAGATATCAAGAACAAATGAAGTTAGCATAACTGCATCTATGTTACTACTGTACAAAGAATTACATATCAGGTGAAATAAGAACAAATTTGCATGTTCCTTTAATAACATTTTACTTGAACAAATAGATTTTTTCCTTTATAATGATGAGTCACTGAAGATTAACAGGCTATAGTTATAAATACATATATCAAAAACTAAGTTGGATTTATCAATCACATAATGTATAAAAACAGTGTATATGAGTTAAGTTAATCATCATAAGTTTAACATTACAATGAGATACTGACTTGTATGGTTCCTCACAAACAATCATGCACACATTAATGCAATATTAACAGTGGCTCATGAATAAACAGAAAACTATAACATTAACAGATGCTCCCTCTACATCAGAAATATATTTAAGGGACTTTAGTTATTGAGATAGATATTTTTATGAAAACCACCCATTCATACAACAGCTCCTTTACTTTTCACCTAATGCTTTAAGATCGGAAGCTCTTCAAGATTCTACTTTCAAGTACACTATATGGTAGTTTATGCATTCACAGTCCTTTCTGAGAAGAAGTACTTCCTGACATTTATAGGAATTTGTTCTTGACTAGACTAAATCTGTTTTTGCTAACTTCATTATCTTAAAGACATATACTGTATCATCTCACCTCTTAATCTCTACTTGTTTAATATGGTAAAGCTTAGCTTCATGTATTTCCTTTCATTGATTATATCTCGCAGACCTGTAATTTGTCTAGAAGCTTAACTCTAAACTTTTCTTTAGAAATAGTTCTTTTTTGTGATATTCCATTAGAGGTCTTCCTGTGCATTACACAAATTAGGCATAGCCTCTCTTGGAATACATTCTTCACACTGTGTGCTATGTATTCCAACATTATAGTCTTAAGGCATACCTACCTTACGTTATGTTTAGAACATTGCTACATAATTATATTTCAAATGTTTATTTCCTGGGTGTAAGGCTTAAATGTACTTACTTCACCTACAAAATAATGAACAAATCTAATCTTTGCTTAGTCACATTGGTTGTGTTTTAAAGATTTACCAACTTAAATAAATTCGTACTCACATCTTGTTTGAAGTCATTTATGTAAATTATATTATTAACTGGCCCTAGCACACAGTCATGCAGTATTCCAACCAGGACTGATGTCAACTAATCTCAAATGATTTGTTATACCAGTGCTGGTTTCTGCACCCAACTGTACACTGAAACATGATACTTCCTAAAACCCTGTCTGATCACTAGCCTTCTATGATGTTCCTTATCAAAACCCTTTGAAAAATAAATCAATGTAATAAATATTGTTACATCAGCTATAAACAAATCATATTAGTTGCATCCTTATAAAATGTCAGCATCATAGTACACTCTGATTGAACCTGACTGGGTCAGTTGCAGTGTGCATTGTATGTACAGTAACAAGACTGTACTGCATGTCAGGTTGAATGTTGCTTCAGTATGCACTGGAGCTGTGTGTTTGCAGTGGATCAAGGCTAGCTGCTATAGTAGTGCTTGCATGGGAAGAACAGGTCTGGAACGAAATCAGCCAGATGTTGCATAAAAGTGGAGTGGTGCAAATTAGAATCTGTCCATTCAGCAGAGGTGGAAGAGTATCTCATTATGGTTCTAGAAGATGAAAGATGTTTTTGTAAGCTGATGGTGAAAAGTGCTTTAGCCATGACACCACAGAGCAAATTTCTGGACTGAGACTAACAGCCATTACAGCATGCACCTTGAAACCGGTGAAGGGAACACAATTGTATATTAAGTCACTTCATAAGTAAATCTGACAGACTTAATACGGTGTTGAATCATACAGACTGTTATGGATTATGGACAAGAAAAAACACAAAGATATAAATGTATATAAACAGCATCCATCCTAGTTTAGCCTATAACACAATAATGAATTAATCATACTTAACTCAATGTAATAGAAAAACATGTGCGATGAATGTAAAATTTAATATTGATTATTTTAAATAGTCCTGCAATGTAGTAAAAAATAAGCATCACCTTATAGATCTGTCTATTGCTTATTCCTCAATATTGGTAATGCCATTAGTAAAGTGTAAATCATAAGTAAATTGAATCATTTCTTCACCATGAAATTCTTTACTGTGGAAGTATCAACGGGGTGACTGCCACATCAGAAAGATCATTAATTTGCATCGTAGAATGAATAGAGCTTGTGCTCTTGCATGAACTTCATACTTCAATTAGGCTTTCATTATGAATCTTTTCAACATATGGCAAGGTAATAGAGAACTTTTGGTGATGCTTTAATTATTATTAGAATAAGCTTTGCATGCGATAGCTACAAATACCAAAACATCATGGACTTGGCAACTGGTCATTTTACCAGTTTTTCTGTATTATCTATGAAATTAGAAAATAATTAAACTAACGGAGCAATGATGCAAGGAATACATCACACCAAAATTATATTTTTTTATATATGTAAGTTTTATGTTACTCCGTTGGTGTTTGTAGTTATAGCCAAGAAAACTGCCGATTGTGTTTTTCTGAAGAATGGATATAACAAAATTCCTGATATAATCATTATAAACTCATAATCTAAGGATTTGATGTGTGCTCACAACACCCCAGATGTATGCAATTTTGCTAAAATATTGTTAAATAAACCATTTCTGGAAAAATCTCTTCATGAATGAAAGTGGAGTGTGCTGAAACAAGGATGAACTTTTGAATTAAAGACCATACCCTATTCATGGGTCAAGAGCCCTGCCCACTAGTACTTTATTCATTGGCTATCATCCTTTTTAGGATAATATCAGCATCACAGAGCATGGTCTGCAGTTTCACAAACAGCCAATGCATGTGTAGCTTAACCATTGAGGCTCCATATTAATTTTCATATTAATGCATTCAGTTGGCGCCTCCGAGCAGCTGTGAGTGGAGGTCATTCTAGGTAGCGAGAACTAATCAGATCGCTTTTCGGTACCAAGATTCTACCAAGAATTGAAAGCTTGGGCCAATCGCGCCCGTATTGGCTACCAAGAATTGACCATTCATAACCTGTTTCGGCTGCCAAGAATTGGCCAATGATGGCTCGGTCGGCTACCAAGAATTGGCGAAACACAGCTCATGTCAACTACCAAGAATCGGAAAGGGTGGGCCAGCCTCTTGTCAATTAATGTATTCTGTAAAAACTTGTTCAAATCAGCACACACACACGCTTTGCGATTTGCATTTATTTTTTAGCTTTCTAAAAATGTTATTAACGATTCTCGGTTTGTGGAGATAAATAACCTTAAGTAATAAATATATATTTATTTCATTTTGTCATAAAAGTTTCATAAATGTATTGATTATTGTTGTTTTACCACCCTTTGATATACAGTTACATACAGTGGAACCTCGGGTCACGACCGTAATTCGTTCCAAAACTCTGGTCGCAACCCGAAGTAATTTTCCCCCATAGGATTGTATGTAAATACAACTAATCCGTTCCGGACCGTATGAGCTGTATGTAAATATATATATTTTTTTAAAGATTTTTAAGCAAAAAAATAATTATACCATAGAATGCACAGTGTAATAGTAAACTAAATGTAAAAACATCAAACAACACTGAGAAAACCTTGAACAGAGAAAACTAACATTGCTGGAGTTCACGCTATAGCCTTATGAACTGCTCATTGTAAACACTTTTTTTTTTTCTTTAAATGAGTTTTAAGCACAGGGGGAAAAAAAATGAACATTTGAAAAATCCGTAATTTATACAAAAACTAACCATAAACAACTAAGAAAACTAACCTTGCATGAGTCGAGTTCTGGCATGAAGGAAGTGAGGAGGAACTGGGTGGAGAGGACATTATAGTTTTGAGGTAAAGTCCCTCTGCACGATGCACGTCTGACCGAGAACGTACTGTACAGGGAGAGACTGAACACATGCGTAAATCACCGGCACGTACAAACCAGAAGGGAAGCGAAATAGAACACAAAAAGTTCACAGTGAATGCACAGGGAGAGACTAACCACGTGCGGAAATGATCAGCGCATTTGAACCGGAAGGGAAACTGGCTTGTTCGTCACCCGTGTGTGTGGTCGTGAACAGATGCAAAAGTTTGGCAAACTTTTTGGTCGTAACCCGATCTGTACGTGATCCGAGATGTTCATGACCCAACGTTCTACTGTATGTGACATTTTGTTTGTAATCTGGTAGTCTAAATGAATTATGAATGGATTGATATATTTACATGCACATACACATTTT
Organism: Polypterus bichir lapradei; assembly: GCA_026402145.1. NCBI lineage: Eukaryota > Metazoa > Chordata > Cladistia > Polypteriformes > Polypteridae > Polypterus > Polypterus bichir. The sequence continues at coordinate 59,235,587 of JANRMT010062818.1, read as the reverse complement.
TTGAATGATTTTTTAAACATTCTTGGTGCAGTTTATTAGTTATTAAATGTGTGCAAAACATGTAAATAAAGATATAATAATGTATAAATATAATAAACATTGAACTGTATAATCAGTTTCATTTTACAGAATAAGCTTTAAACAAATATGAAGTGCTGTATAATTATAAAAATACAAATCATTGTAAGTGAAAACTTTGCCAATTTAAAAACTTTTTTTTTTTTTTAATTCATTGTTTGGATGAGTTCATTTTTATCTGAAAAGATAGGTGAACTATGTGTACATATTTCCTACAGAAGACCCTACAATAGTCTTTCTGGTATATAAAGACCAATAATTCTTAATGAATCACTGCAGTAAAAATATTTTAAATCTATAAAAACAAGTGACTGGCATTTTTTTTTCCATACTTAACATTAATTTCACAAGTTGTTCACATCAATGCTAATATGGAATAATAATAATTATAGTTATATTCTATATTAACATTGATGTTATAAAATAGACCTACACCTTTAATATTTAGACAATACATATATTATTAACTAAGTGGTGTGTGTGCCCAGAGGCGTAGCTAGAGTTTTCAGCGCCCGGGGACAACTGAAGATTTTGCGCCCCCTCCTATTTGCCAAAATACAATGGGGAAGGGAAAGAAAATTATAAAAAATGTATTTAAAATAATAGTTTAAGAAAAAAATTTCATACAAGTCTCCGAAAATGATAACGCCGCCTCGTGTTCTTTAAAATCTAAATCTGTCAGTTTTTGTAAGAAAAAATTTGTTTTCCGCATTTAAAAATGATTTTAAAGAAAGCATATAGCAAATTATAAAGTAAATTAATTAGATATTTATTAAAAACTGCATTACTAACAATTTATTCGTACGAAAATATGATGGGGAAACGTCTAGAATTTTGCAGCCATCTACTAGAATACTTCACCACAGCCCAATCAATTTTCTATCAAACACAAACACAAATTACTTGCCACACAGAAATGGCATTTGCAACAACTTAGACAATGATACACTAATGCCTCATGTGAGTCGCGCGACCTGTTTAATAACGTCAAAAATGTTTCTGGGTGGGAGTCAAGCATGTTAGAGTAGTGGAGGGGATAAATTATTGTCTGTTGGGTATATAAAACTAATACGTGCTTCGAAATCAGAAAGAGACAAACATAGGAAAAAGATATCCTCATACTGATGGAGTGATGGACTGAATATGCAAATGTTTTTAATTTACTTTATAGTGCATTTAAGAATGGAAAACATTTTATTCTAAAATTTCGTAACATCAATTTGGCGCCCCCTGGATTGTGCGCCCAGGGCCAGATGTCCCCCCTTGCCTCCCCCTAGCTACGCCACTGTGTGTGCCAGTGGTCTTGTTCTGTTTTCTAGAACACATATATAGTTGTTTTGTGCTTAGTATATAAACATTTCCCTTTGCAATATTTCCAAATATTTATTTTTACCTACTTCAAATTAATTAAATGTCAGTATCAACTAGAATATATTACTTTCTAAATTTTATAAATACAGTATATACAAACACAAGGCTGTGCACTAGGGCTGCAACTAATGATTATTTTGGTAGTCGACTAATAGTTACATTTTTTTTTCCCCCCGATTAGTTGATTAGTCATGATTATTTCATGCCTGACTATTTTGATGCCTGTGACCTGTGGTTGCACATCCTGTTCTGGGCTCCAGTGCATGTCTTACCTCATCTGCTCACGTCTGTCCACCTGTGAATGTCACCTTGATGTCTCTGCATTAACACGATTAAAATGAATAATAATCAAATTAAAATAACAACCAGTGAAATATGAATTTGAAAATAATCAATGTTTTATATTAGTGTGACCATCACAATAAAAAAATAAATACAATAACCAATACAAAACTAAACAGCACTTAGTCTTTAAACAAAAAAACTGCATTTAACTTAACCAAAAATGGCCACTGGTGTGTCTTAAAGTCCAAAAGTTTAAATAAAGCTTCAATACAAATAAAATAAAACAACAATGTACAGTTTGTAAAAGATTCAGTTCATCTATTCCTGATTGCAATGCAGGAACGTGAGCATTTTGACATGCTCTGGTGTAAGGCTGGCTCTCTTCTTTGAGACAATGTTCCCAGCTGCTGAGAAGCGACGCTCAGAGGGAGTAGAGGTAGCAGGAACACACAAGAATGATTTTGCAGACAGAGAAAGATGTTTTAATCATCACACTTTGAAGGGAAAGTGTTGTAGTTTATCACATCATGTACTATATTATGCCAAAATAAAAAATAATGGACTAAAATATGTAACAAGCTATTTACTGATATACTCCAAAACACAAGTTACCTAACATAAGTTACAGATGGTTTACTATTCATATGAACTCAAATATTATACGAAAAAATATTATACGTCGACTAATCATTGCAGCCCTACTGTGCACTATTATTTATTCATTCTTACTGTGCTTTAATTTTTACTGTACCCTTCTTGATTATCTATGTAGCCATCTGAGAGCTTGGTAAAGGTGCTATATAAGTAAGTGAAATGCATTAGTATTAGCTATATTCATGATTCAACAGAATGGGCAGGCAGTTTGTTTAAATGTGATTTTTAACTATGCTTGTTGTCCATGTGTTCCTTGAAAAATTGTTCATTCATTAAAGGGTTTGTTTTTAAACAAAAAATAAAAATATACAACTACACTTGTAATGTAGGATTCATAGCACCGTTTGTTGAAAAGATCGTTTTTTAAAAATTTATTTTAGAGCTATTTTCTTCCATTCAAAAATGTGCCAAGAGCGGGATTCGAATCCCGATCCCTGCAGTAATTTCTGGTATATCGTCTCTCAAACATCGCAGCTATACCTCGATTTATGGGCGCAATTCTTTGCCCATGGGTGAAACCATCGGTAGTGGTTTATAACACAACATTTTAGCTAAAATACACATTTTGGAGCATACAATTAGATACCTGACTGATGGATAACACAACATGAGTAACTTAAGATGGATGTTTGTTGTTGTTCAGTATCAGTTCGATGCCTACTGTAGCAAGAGAGTTATCTCTGTTTTCCATTCAAACATGAGATTAACACTTTTTCTTGGCTATCACTAGAAAAAACACAGGCTAAGAAACACATAAAAACTACAAGTTTTGTGTGCAGTAATCCTTTAAGACACAATGTGTAACTAGCTTTCTAAATTCTCTAAGTTATTACTCTCAGCATAAGGTAAGATTTCCTGAAAATTGTGCCTTGCTCAATGAAACAACAAAACACAGATTTTGGACCCACTTGTTAACTCTACATAACATAAAGGGTGAATGTATAGATACAGTATCAAATTTCAGATTCCATATTTTATAGATGTTTTACACTGAATGGCCTTTTCATAAATCCAAAAGTAAATAATATTCACAATAATTTTGCAGTCTACCTCACATAAAGTCATTTTTATATGATTTAATGTAGTTTTTCCAAATATGTTTCATGAGGTTGAAAAATATGATGCATTTTTTTCCTTAATGCTTCCCTTTCAAATGCATGGGAATGCATGGTGCAACTTTGCTAACCAAAGCACAAAATATAATTTAAGTTAGAAACAATGCAAGATTCAAAACCAGAAAAGCACACTAAGAAATATGTTCCTTTTTGTTTATTCATAAGTCAATCCACAAGACGAGTCTTAATGTTCAGAAGCTTTGTCATGCATGCTGTCACACTGAGTGGCTGCCATCAAGTCCAGCAACAAGTCACGTCTAATCACAGAACTGCACTGTCCTGACCTCCTTTTTTCATAAACCTTACAATGAACACTACCATTGGTCTCATACACATTATAGTGTTACCTTATCTCAGTAATGTCTTTTACACAGCTTTACTAATCCACTAGGGTGGTTTGCTACATTTAAAACATGTTTAAAGCTTTGACATCCAATTATCCTTCATTTTATGTAGTACACTTTTAAAGGCATACCTTTCTTCTCATGACAGACTTCATTTGAACAACAGTAACAATACCATAATAAATGACCTAGCTTTCAAATAATTTTACCCTTTGTCTTTGTAACAGATTTTTAATTAATTTTTAATGCACTTAAATTTGATCTGACAGATTTCTCTGTTAAAGAAGAAATCATCAAATCGTGCAGGTTATAAATGCTGTATGTCTAATCTAACTCTGAAAATGAAGATTGGGTATAGATTCTTTTTTAAAACCTTACTTGGTAACTGTAGTGAATAACCTCTGTATCATACACTGGAAATAACTAGTAACTTACCATATTCAGTGATGGTCCAGGTATGCTCAGTGCTACTTCATTCTCCGATGTTAACTGGTTCAGCCATGATTGCACTTGCTAAATAAAATAAATGCACTGTATTCTATAAGTGACTATTTCTGAAGAAAAAAACTAAGGGAAACAGACCTATTATGAAGATAATGTTTAGCTTGATCTTCATTCTCCACACTTTGGTACTTGTCTAGGTCAGTGAAACTCATTTTTATTAAACAGTCCACACATAAATCTATGTATAATTTAAGGGTTTTCTTTAAATTACTCTTTTCTCAACTTGTCATTTAGTGTTATCAATTTCAATTTCAAATCGTGGTTTAGTACATGATTCAAAGTTGGAAAGGTCAGAAGTATTAAAAAAGGTCGTAGATTAAATATATGAGGAAATCAAACACTGCATGTTAAAGTCTAATGCAAATTTAGTACAAACACATAGAACTATCATTTGTAATACTTTTAACATGTAATATGAAACACTAAAATATTAATCTAAGTTAGAATCTTCTATTAGTCAAATCTGGGTTGGTTATACAGTACATGACTCTTTTCTATAAGCAGTGTCTTAGGCTTGGAAAAGATTGATTGGGTTCATGCAGCTCTTTAATTATGCCAACTCCCATTAGCTGGTGAGGTGGCATGGTAATAGCAGTAGTTAGTAATGTTGCCTCACAGCTACAAGAACCTGGGTTTGTTTTTCTTGTGGTGTTGCTCTGTTTATTTCTATTTGGTTCCACAGCCTTAAAAAATGTATACGAATTCCCAAATAACTAAGTGCATGTGTGTGAGTGCATCTTGTGAACAACCATTTACTTCCTCAAGGGATGGGTTTTTTCTTGTATGTAATGCCACTAGAATGTAAACTATTTTCTTGCAAACCTCCAATGGAAATGGCATTAAAATAAGTTAATGGATGTAAAAGCAAGCATTGTCCATCTCTTTTTTAGTGTCTTCCTTTAATAAGTTACAACGCCCACCACCTCTATGTTCTCCCATGTGTTCTTGTGAAAAGAATGTCTGTATGTTATCAATATCATCTGGCATTCCTCAAGTTTTTGTCAGCTAATGTAAGGTTAGAAATGTCTCTGAACTCTTTAAAGTCTTCCAAAAGAAAATTGGTTTACAAAGTTTGGTACAGATGCACTAAAGTCTTTTTGTTCATTCTACAGATTATAGATCTTGAAGTATAAAATGGAATGAAGGGTGCGAGATTGTACTGATTTAAGCCTGAATTACTTACAAGGGAATATGAGAAGAAAAAAAAGTAACTGATTACAACTGTAATAACAATTCCTGTTATTGTGCATTGTTTGTAGAGTTTTTACTGGATTAATTACTGGAGTAATTAAACTCTCTCATTACAACAGGGTGGTCCAGATCTAATTATGCAGATCCAGATCATCTGGATGACTTTGATTTATTCAGGGACGATTCCAGTTCGGCTTAAAAACGATTCTTCATGTCGTCAGTTCGTACACTTCTTGTTGGTCCGGGATTTTTCAGGTGATTTTCTATGTAATAAATTTAATAAGTTATAGTGTAATGAAAATTGTATAATTTGATCTGGACCACCCTAGATAGCAACTCCTTGTAATTTTACTTTTTTGATATTATTAAAAATGTTGCACAATGACATAGTTATCCACATTGGTGAGGGTGGGTTGTCTATGACACATTATGCCAGGTGTCTATGCTTGCTGATTGAAAGTTGAATACAAAATGTCCTCAGTAACATGTGGTGCATCTCATATATGAAGTATCTAAAATTTTCTCTTATGAAAAAATGGTCATCTGCCCCCTACCTGACCATTGTGATTTTGCCTCTCTTTTCTAAATAATGTGGATTTATTTTATATTATACTCATTTCTGTCACTATATTGCTTCAATTCTGTTATTGCTTTAACAATACATTTATGCAGGACTACATATAACTTTATTTGCTTTATATTTAATGCTTCTAACCATAATGCAGACAATTTTCTAGCACTTTACTGACTTTATTTGTGCTTATTACCTGTAGACTAATAATTTATATTCTCATTATTATTGCTTCTTCTCTTACATAAACTTTAAATGTGGCCTGTGTCATTCTTACATTGTTTAGTTTAAAAAGTCTTCAACTAATCTATTTGTGTGCATTTCCAATACACCATTGTGCCTCTAGTTCAAATGCAACTTGCCCCACAATTACAAGTCCCATCTGTGCCAAAATACACTCCAATGTTCAATAAACATGTACCTCTATATGTTACCCAGATGTAAGCCAAATATTCAACCTTCTAATTTCCTCTGGCTTCTCTGGACTGGCACATGTCACAGGTAGAACTTCAGAAAAGGCCACCCTTATCACTCCTCAACTTCGCATACTGCCCTTTAACTTCGTCACGGAAAACCGAGGGCCTACCATTCCCTATGTTATTTATTCTAATATGGACAATGACAACTGGTTCCAACCCAGTTCTTGCCAGGAGGCTATCCATAAACCAACAGCAAAGCATCACATTCCTCTAATAATTCAGTCCCCTACTATCATTATTTTGCTCCTGCTGGAGGATGTACTTGTGGTTTAAAGTACTCACCCCATAGCTCACTTCAATCTTTTCTTCCAAGCCATATTACTATTGTAATTTTATATCAAAATGACCATTTACAGCTTTTAGTGTCTGCTCCTCATTTTATAGCTGGAAATACAGTTTGCATGAACCCTCAGAACAAGTTAGAGAGACTCTTAGTCCAAATGAAAAAAAAAAGATTAAAAATATATATCAAAAAGTAACAGAGTATTCTGGTCAATCATGGGAATTGAAAGACAGTTTCTTCAGGAAGCCTGTCATGTTTTGGGTCAGATTTAGTTGTTTAATAAAACTATTCTTAAATTTACAAAACACATACTTAAGTTAACCAGGCAACCTAATTTCATCAGGATGTGTCCATGTCCCAGAAAAAAAACATCACAAATGGCCATTTGAGTGGACTAATAAAAAATTGTACCAACTGGAAATCACACCAGCATGCAAGCAAGCAAACAGGCAGGCTTCACAGCTAGTTGCAATATTAAACATAAAAGTTGGAATAATACTCTGCCACATCATATTAACAGAACAGTAAATTTATCTTTATAACATGTGTCTCCCAGAATTTCTTCAAAGTGATTGCTGTTTTTGCTTAGCTGGCTCTTTTTCATGACTTTTCTTAAAATACTATAATACTACAGTATACTTAACACTATATTTGTGGGACTGGTAAAAAGTGCTAAATTAACTAACTTAATAGCTAATGTATCTGTTTTTGCTTTTCAAAAAGACAAAACACTAATCTTTATACAATGTTCTATTAAAAACAATAAACACAAAATTTTTTCTGTAATAAAATGTATTCGGTCATGAAATTTCCTTACAGCCTTTTTTGTTTTGTAGACTAAGCCTTTTCTGCTAAATGCAACCACTTTAAACACCATTGTGGTACCTTTCTTTGTCTTAATTCTAACATTTTTTTCACCACTTGCAGCAGTACAGGAAATAAAATTGACTTTTGCATGCAGTATTTGTTAATTAGCTCTTTTTTACTTCCTTCCCTTAATTTCATTTCAGTTTTTGTTTGTGTCGTTTTCATTCACTTTAACGCAGTGTGGCCATACTTCTGTCCAAATTACATAATATATTAAAACGTTCATCAAAATTTAGAATTCCACTACATTACTTAGTTTTCTATATCAACCTTAATAAAAGGACAGATTTCTGTGCATCTGTGTTAGTTTGGTTGTTACATATGTTATATGGTATTTGGTATGAGATTTATAAAAGCAGTGTTAATGTTTGCAAAAACTGTCACTTGCAGAAAGTGTTAATGTTTGCAGAATTGATGATGGCTTATGGTATATTAATAAGCGGGATGAGACAAAATATAGGAGTCAAGTGGAGAACTTTTGTTTCTTGGTGCAGAAAGAATTGTCTGCAACTTAACATCAGCAAAAACCAAGGAACTGATTAATGACTTTTGTCACACCAAAAGAGACTCTGTGTCAGGACACTATTCAGGGATAGATCATCGAAATTCATCAAAACATTTTATGCAGCGAATATGCTGTATTCGCCATTGACCTTGCTCACCGAATATTCTCCTAGAATTTCGCACTGTGGCCAGCTTGGGGCTAGGATATACTTGACACTAAGTTACATGCACGCTTATGGATGCCACTGTTATGCAAGTAGTGCACTGACTATACTTTCATACGTACATTATATAAATCTGGAGCATTCCACCAGGTTGTAGTACAAGATGCTGTGACACAGTTTATGGTATGTGAGACCTTTAAAAGAATCTCGTGATTACAATGGGGAATATGCGACACATGCATTGACTATGCGAGAAATGGATGAAGAAAAGCACAATGAACACTTTAGTATGTCAGCATTTAAGTTTAATGATTTGCATCACTGCATCAAACTTCATCAAAGCACGTACACTGATCATTGGTGGAGCTGCAATTCACCTAGCTGTCACACTGAGTTATCTTGGAATGGTTGAATCTCCACTTTTCTTCTCAGACATTTTCTGCTTTGCACAGATGTATCCATCCTGAATCTGCTCCCATTTTGTCTTGATGTTGAAAGTAAAGAATGATGCAGACACCTCATACTAAAACTTGAACACACAGGCCACCCAAATTTTTGGTGGTACTGCAACTCATGCGCAAGTTGCGTTAATTTCTAACAATGTGCTCAGAGGACGCATCAAAATAGCGATGAGAATGTGTTGCAGCCATGATGCTTGCACGTAAGCATTCTGAGTGTTAAAAATATACAGCCCCTTAGGTGAACATTATTTTCCAAGCGCCTTATGACACATTGCAAGGCCAGTGTAACATTACAGAGTTGTATGAGTCATGTGCAAAACTTTATCACGTACATACTGGAAGATCATTTCCACCCTGCTTTGGGCATGCATGATGTTACAACCTGATAAGTTCTCCAGCCTTCCACACAGCAAAAAAAACTGCAGCATTTTCATTTGACTGGTACCTTAGCTGATCATAATGAGAATATCACGAATACAGGTATCTAACGATTTTATTGTACGGGTTTCAGTCTGGCATGGAGCACGCAAGTCAATATTGGAATATCTCAATAATTATAGGGGAGAGGTCAAATATGCTTTACAGCATAAGATATAATATCACATTCTTTATTTAAATAAAGCTCCTTCTTGTTCAAAATTATTGTTATCATAGTGTGGGACTAGCCAGAGTCATGTGCAATAACATTCACTGCTTTGCCACTTTTATATTGTTTGACAACTTTTAAGTTTGTGTAGTGACTTGATCTGTGGTAGGTACAAGTTTCTGCAACAGGGAGCCCAGTGGTATGAAACATGTGAGGAGAGCAAGATGAATAGGATTACCAGTGGACTGACATACTGACATAAACAGCTGTTTAATAGTCCTTGAGAGGACCAATTATTGTCTTATTAAGAAAGAACATTGATCAATTGCTAACCTTGAGAAATGCTGCTCATCCTCTTTAATTTCAAGGGGTAACAGTGTCCTAGCATATCTTTCTTTCCTTTACATACCTGCCGTGTTGTTCATTGCACCTTTTTTTTAAGCTTGAGGCATTTAAATGCCATAATGCAATTACTTTTATGAAAATACAGGAGCTACAAAATAAGAAACTGACACCGGAGACACGAGTGAACAAGATTGGATGCAAAGGAACTGGTGCCTGATATACTTTGATACAGGCAAAAAAAAAAAAAAAGTTATGCAATATAGTGTACACATTAACATATATAATGAAGAGTTCATGCTCTGTACGCTTCGTGGCATGGCCAATGTGTGCACCAAGAATGGAACTCTGCAAGCGCAATGATCTATACTTTATTTACTTATTGCTAGTCTGGGGCCGTTTATTGTGTTTTGTTTCTGATATTCGTTCCCGCTTTTTCTTTTGTTGTTTGCAGCCTCACAGTTCATGTCACATAATTGGCCACAATAATCTGCCCAGTATAATTGGCAGACTTTTCCCTAGCCTGCAGTGTCACTTAAAAGACCATTCTATCATTATAATCCACACAAAACTGCTTCAATTCCTCTATCTCCACTGACTTTAATGTATTTCAGCAAGTTTGGTGAATATCGTAAATATTTTCATAATTTTGCTGAACTCATGGTAAAGCAAACTCCTCCATGTTTGCTCATCACTATTCAGGGAGTGGATGTAGAAGTGGTGCATTTCTACAATTATTTGGGGGTCCACATTAATGACAGCTTTGAGAACAGCATAAGGAAGGGCAGAACAAAAAGTTCTATCTATCCATCCACCTTAATAAAGTATGTGATTGTGTAACTTTGTGTCCATCCAGTTGCTATATCTCTGTAATACACCATTTGGGTTAGGATTTATAAAAACAATGCTAATGCTTACAAAATACATTCCAATAGATGATGCACTGCAAATGTTAATGTTGAATATGCTGAGATCTACCTTCATTACCTAGATTTCAACCTGTCAAAGATGATTAGCACAGATAGTAGTCTTATAAAGTTCCCTCAGTCTTTCTAAATTATGCAGCTTTTAACTGTCTTCTGTAGGCCCATCACATAATTTTTTAAAATACTGCATATTTTTACCATGCAATGTAACAAGCAATTTTGTTTACCAAGTATGACTAACTAAAAATGGGGTTTCAGAACTTAATTGTTTAATGAAATGGCATTTTGACAACATTCTATTAGCAGATTGTTGACAATTCTGAGAGGCACATCATGATTTTTTTCCCCATCTTCAAATGATTCCAGTGAAGAGTCAATGAACTAACTGTATCACAGTCTTGTATGGATATATATGACAATGGCTTGAAGAATGCACTTTGAGACATCTCAAACCCCTACAGGCCAGTAGCAGACTACTTATCCCCATGCCCATAAGCAAGTAATATTTATGTTGTAGACAAGTAAAGGGATTTTATTCCTTGATCATTTAGATGCTCTCTTACATTAGTTATCTGCTGGAATTCTTCACTGTTGAAAGCACCTGCACTAACAACTGGTTCACAGTACTTATTTCGTATTACTAACCACTCTGCGGATCATTGTTGCTTGTTCTGTTTTAACAAAGGTTGCAACTTTATACTTGGTATTTTTAATCTGATTCTGCTTCATCTTCCTAAAGCTAGTCTGAATTGCACAAGTCAAGTCCATTTAAGTCTTTCCAGTCCCTGTGACTAACAAGCACCTGAACCTTACTGCTTTGTTTTGCAGATAGTAAGCCCACAATACTGCTCCACATTATTTAGGGCTAATTCAGTTAAGTTATGTGTGTTGCATGAACACCACTACACGGCCTAGCTCCAGGAGTGGGACCTACTACCAATATTCCCGGAATTGTATGGTAATTTAATAATTTGTGCTATCACAACAGGTACTGTGAACCATTCTTTGTCAGATTGTTAGCTCAAACCTGTTTACCAAGGGAGACCATACCAAAAGCACAGACCTTGTGCATAGACTTGTATTTGTTCCATATGACTGGAGACCACATATTCTGGACACTTGGGTGAAGGAAGGGGCAGAGCTGTGAACTGATCATCACTTGGTAGTCAGGTGGATTTACAGCAAGGAACGTAGGCCAGGTAGACTGGGGAAACTTTGACAAGCAGTTAGGGTGTTCTGGGAATATCTGGGAGTATTTTGTTCATGATGAGTGTCACACATGTGCGATTAGGAGGCAGTCAAAGAGCCTAAAGGTGAGTAAAACATCACAAGATAAGGGGTTGTCACGTGGTGCTTACCTAAACTGTCTTTTATCAGTAGAAAACAAGAAGAAAAATAATCCCGCAACTTCCAGGTTTCAAAATGCCCACGATGATGTCACTTCCAGCCAACATTGATGACGTCACTTCCAGCACCCACAAACCACCTCACTTCCGGCTCCTCAGAATGACGTGGTTTCCAGTTCCTGCTGCAACGTCACCATTTGCCAACCATTTCCTGTCACCTGTTTTGCTGTACTATATAACCACCATTTTGTAACAGTAAAGTGTTCATTGTACTTTCAGGACTTTGAATCGTTTCATTTTTTCATTATTGTCTGTACGACAATATACGGGGACGGTCCCTAAACATTTATTTTTGCATTTGTGACGTTTTTTTGACCACATGAGTTAACCTCCAACCTCTGAGAAGATTTCTGTCATGTGCACAGTGAGGCTGGAGAGATCGAGTCCAAACAGACTGTTCAAGGCCTCAGTTTTAGAAGTGACTTCTCAAAGCTGTAGTCTTAAGACAGCTGGGGCATCGCATGGCAGCAAGACTAAGACCCTATGGTAGACACCAGACGCAAGAGATGCTGGCAGACTGAAGAAGGTGACTTTCAGGAAAATGCTCTTCTGTGGGACTTTTTCTTTGACTTGATTGAGAGATACTGACAGGCTAAGAGGACTGCTGCAAAAGTGGTTGCAGAAGAAAAATCTCATGCATGAGAGGAGCTTGAAGAGCCTGGGAAAGACTATCAGATGTCCTTAAGACTGTTCTGGCAAATTGTTCAACACCTCAGCTGAGGAAGGTGTGACCTTGCCTAGATTGTGTTAAGCAGGGATGGATAGATGATGACATCTTCTAGCAAAAACCGTTGAGCAGTGGAAGAAATTAATTTGCCCAGTGGACATGCCCTACTAGGAGAAGACAACATTGAACACATCACGCGTGGGATCCCATCACTGTTGCCTAAGGCACTAAGTTGGTCTGAGGACTCCATTGTAATTAGGCTGCCGGGGGTGGATAAGATCCGACCAGAGATTTTGAAAGCACTGGACATTGCTGGTATAGAGCAGCTAACTTGTATATTTAATATTGCATGTAAAGCACCCTAGGACTAGCAGACTGGTGTGCTGGTCTCTATATTTTAGAAAGGCGACCAGAAGATTTGTTCCAACTTCAGTGGAATTACACTTCTCAGCCTTCCAGAGAAAGCCTATGCCATGGTACTAAAGGGGAGACCCTGTTCAATGGATAAGCCTGAAATGCAGGAAGAACAATGTGGATTTTGTCCTGGCTATAGAACATTAGACCAGCTCTTCCACCTAGTACAACTGCTGGAGAGTGCAGTGTATTAAAAACCAATCTACATGTGTATTGCAGGTAAAATCTTATAATCATATCCCTTAGTAAATGTTGTGGGCGGTAACGGTACATCTTGTTGCTATTTATTTCCTATATGAATGCAGTGAGAGCTGTGGCCAAATACTTAGTGTTAGGTTGAACTTGTTCACTGTAGGTGTCAAAACTCCATCAAGGCTATGTCGTAATTACTTGTTTGTGATTTTCACAGACAGGATCAAGGCATGACAGACGATGTGAGGTTGTCCAGTTAGAGAGACTAAGGGTAGCATCACTGTTTTATGCAAATGATATTGTCCTCTATGCCTCATTTGACTGTCACCTTCGGCATGCACATGAGCACTTCGCTGCCGAGTAAGAAACAGCAGGGATGACTATCTGCACCTCCAAGTCTGAGGTGATGGTTCTTCCTCAAAAAAGAGAGGATGGGTGAGTGGGTCAGAATTATTCTTAATGGAGGAGTTCAAGTATCTTATTCACAAGTGATGGAAGAAGGAATCGTGAAATTGACAAGCAGATAGGGGCAGCATTAGCAGTTCTGCAGCCACTGTACTGGCACCATGGTGGTGAAATGGGGTTAGAATCTAAGTACAAAACTCTTAGTTTATTGCCTAATCTACCTCCCTGTCCTCATCTATGGTCAGGAGCTTTGGGTAATGATTGAAAGAATGAGAATGCTTAGTATAAGAAACAAAAATAAGGCTGCTTCATAGAACTAGTGGGTTGACATTTCATGATTGGGGAGAAGCTCCAGATCGAGTGGAACCAGTTGAGGAGGTTTGGGCATGTCATAAGGTTGTCCATGCCTGGAGTTGTTACAGGCATGTTCCACTGAGTGGACACACTAAAGGGATGAAATGGATTGGGAATGAATAGGAATTCCCCAGAAAAAGCTGGAATCTGTAGCTGAAAATAGGAATGTCTGGGTTGACCTGCTGCCACTGCAGTCCTCACCAGGAAAAGTGGCTGTAAAGATGAGAGATGCGGTGGATCTGATCTGATCCAATTCTGCTGCGTGTGTATAGTCACACACGTGAGTAGGGGGACGTTGTATGGACCAAGCAAAGGTAATTCCACGCCAGACCAGGAGGTGGCGGGGTGCACTAAACCTTCTCCTGTTATCTCTAGAGACAAGCCGTGGGAAAACCTATCTGTTTCAGTGCTGACGATGTAGGTTCCAGCACCCAGAAGGTGGTCACTTCCGGTTCCAGCACCCAGAAGAATGTAACTTCCAGCGCAAAGGCTGATGTCAGAAGGACATCACTTTCAGTTCCCCTACATCACTTCCGGTCTGATCCCTTAAAGCCGCCATCTTTTCCAACCCTCTTCAGTTCTGTTTTGGACTCAGTATTGTCAACAGCTCTGTGCTACTTTCAAAAAAACATTTTGCAGCCAGGAATATTATACGAGTGGCTGCCCGAAACCTTTTTCCGTGTGTCGAGTCTGTTCCTTTCTACAGTAGCGTAGTCGGCAGGATGATGACCTCCTGGAGAGGCCGTAAGTCAAACATGAACCTAGGCTTGACACACGCTACCAATCCACAACCAAAGAAATATCAGATGGGTAAGTACCGCTCCCCAGTTGCTGAGTGGTCATCAGTCGTGGTGTGTTGGGGAAAGCTTGAGTATGCTTTAACCCCTCATCCTGTTAAAGGTCTGGAGAAAAGTAGAACCCATAGGATAGAGCCAGGTGCATCAGGAGATGCATTGAGGACTTAATGGGCTCCCGAGTGTGGGGACTTCCCATACATATCCCACGAAGGGCAAGCCTTTTAATAAAGGTGGGAGAAACCCAGGCTGGCAGGTGAAAAACATAATGGCCTGAACATTCAAACCTGCTAAGGCAGCAAGAAAACAGGCCATGGCTTTATGGGATAAGGTGGTTGGTTGGCTACAACCCCATGAAAAATCCAGCCATCAAATAGCGGAGCAGGTGGCCTGCACTTTATTGCTCCACAGCCTGCCAAAAAAAAAAAAAAAAAAAAATCGCCCAGCTGGCCTGAGGATATAAGGATATTGTCTCGCTAGTCGAGGCAATAGAACACCTCAGGGCAGAAACCGGCTTGTGGCTATAATGAGAAGCATGTTCAAGTGGACCCTGAGGCGTGTTGGGAGGTTCTGTGAAGCAATTGGGGGAGGTTTCGGGAGGAAGGGTGCACGGTTTGCGCTTGCTAATCCTCTGGCTTTTTCGCATACAGGAAAAGTGCTAGTTAATGGGATTAAAGTTATATCCTTGTTTGATTCTGGCAGTAACATTTCCATTGTTGCTCACCATTTAGTTTTACCGCGACAATGGCTCAAGACTAAGACGTGCATTACCTGTGTTCACAGGAATGTCCGGTATTATAGATCCGCCAACTGCAACATATGTCAGGACGGCGTAGTGAAAAAGTTGACGGTGATGTTTAATCCTCCATTCCCCGTGATACTAGGCAGAGATTGGGCAGACATTAATAGCGGAAACACAGTCGCTTCTTCCCCCCAATCACTAGGTCTAGTCACGGATGCTGAATCCGTGCCCTCAACTTCCTCCACGCCGTGTATACAGCCAGTTGGGGAGCGGAGTTCGGCCTCTGGTGATGACGGGGAAACACCCGGGATGTCTCAGCCTAATACGTCATCAACAAGCGCTGAGCCGACTCGGGATGAAACCCCGCCCCACCTTGAGGTTGAATCGAATCCTCTCACATGCCTGCAGTTTCAATTCAGGCAGACCCCGGCTTCATTTAAAAGGGAGCAGTGGAACGACGACTCCCTTAAGTTTGCAAAGAATTCAGTCGTTCTGATAGACTGCCAAAGTACTTTACATCTGATGCCACAGGGTCCACTTTTTGTTAATTAATGACCTGTTGTACCGGGTGGCAGAGCATGAGGGAAAGATGAGGTCACTGTTAGTACCACGGACTTACCGGCGACAAGTCTGTGAACTAGCTCATACTCATCTTCTGGGAGCCCATTTGGGACCCGAAAAAACACTCGAGCGAATTAAGCTCTTTTGGCCCAGGATTAATGAGGAGGTCCGCCGCTATTGCACATCCTGCCCAGAGTGTCAGTTAAGGCAGATTCCTAGGTGGGACCGTGCTCCTCTAGTTTCCTTACCCTTAATAGATACCCCTTTCGAGCGCAATGGGGTTGACCTGGTGGGACCCCTAGAACCCTCAGCCAGGGGTCATAAATATATAATGGAAGCTGTTCCGCTGCGCTCAGCTACTTCAAAACCTATCACATGGGAATTAATAGGGGTCTTTGCGCGAGGCGACATCCCTAAAGAATCCCTGACGGATCAAGGGACGTCTTTGACCTCGCAGACGTTCAGAAGACTGCCAAGCTTCTTCAAATAAAGCATTTAAAGACCTCAGTATATTATCCTCAAACCAATGGTCTTGTAGAGAGGTTAAATCAAACCCTCAAACAGATGTTGCATAAGGTAGTCAACGAGGACGGAAGGAACTGGGATCAGCAGTTTGAAACAACCAAATTGTCAACCCAGGGAGTCGATTTATCATATCAATTTGCTGAAACTGTGGAAGGACAGGGATTCCGAGCCCTCCTCCGGACAGCTCTGCTCTTTCTTCGCTCATAAATTACACCTTAATTTCAGAGATAATTTGACTCGCCAACAACGACAGGAGCTTGAAGCAGTTTTCCTGTCTTTCTCTGAGGTAGTCAGTGAAAATCCAGGATGGATCTCCCTGGTTGGGCATGACATTGTGACGAAACCTGGGGTTATAGTCCTGGTACGCCCATACAGAATTCCAGAGGCAAAAAAGGCTGAAGTGGAGCTGGAGATCAGATTAATGCTGGACCTAGGTGTGATTGAGGAATGTTACAGTCCCTGGTCCAGTCCGGTCGTCATGGTCACTACCCCCGATGGAAGTTGGAGGTTCTGTAATGACCTCCGTCGGCTTAACCAAGTCTCCCAATTCGATGCCTATCCGATGCCGTGAGTGTATAGGAAACACCAAATTCTTGACTACTTTAGATATGACTAAGGGGTACTGGCAGGTTCCCTTAACGGACTCCGCTAAGGAAAAGACAGCGTTTAGCACCTCTGGAGGGCACTGGCAGTATTGTGCTCTCCCATTTGGATTATACGGGGCACCTGCAACCTTCCAACGTCTGGTGGACAAAGTGCTCCGTCCTCATAATTCATATAGTGCTGCCTACTTGGATGACGTTGACATATATTCCAACACCTGTGAGGAACACATGCAGCAAGTTGGAGCTGTATTGAGATAATTGGCAAAAGCTGGGCTTCGTATTAACCTGAAAAAATGCTCCTTTGGGTTGGTAGAAGCCAAATATTTAGGCTACCTAGTGGGCCGGTGTTGTGATGTGAGATTTGCATATACATGTAAGTTGATAAATATTTTGTATGTCTTTATTTGTAACTTAGGCAAAACTAAGTCAGGAAAGTGAATTTTACGACAGAGTTGGGTGAAGTGCTTGAAACAAATGTTTCTCTGCTAGAGTCTCTCTCTCTCATCCCCCACACAAAGCCAGGTTGGCTAACTGCCAAGATTTACCTCAACAAATGGTTTTGGGGGATGGCAGGTTTTAAGATGTTCTATTCCCCCATTGGTCTGAAGTATGGCTGTTTGGAACTGGCTTGTACCAGAAGCCTTTAAGTACCATGACGTCCTATTGGCTCTAGGGGTTGGACAGAACATCTATAAATTTGCTTGCTTTACTCACTCTCTCTCTCACCAAACTGATGAACTGAAAGGACAACATAATGGAGAGCACAGCTCGACAGCCATATTGAAACAGGCATGCAGCCTTTTCTGAAAAAAGCGGACCACAAATGATGCCTTAACTAGAGACATTTTAAATAACAAACAAGTCTGTGTGCTGCCTGAAACTACACATCACCATTTATCAGGATGTATGGTTGCCAATATTCAAATGTACTTTGCATATTGTTATTATTTATGATTATCAATAATACATTTAAATTGTAACTCCTGCTTTTCTTTTCTTTCACTACATCTAATTGCCTGAGGTTATAGATGTAGGAGGGAAGGTGGGGAGAAGTTATATGGTACAATACCTTATAAACCGTCTTTGAGATTTGAGGCATTCTGACAAAGGCTACACATTAATAATACAATAGGAGAAAGTAGAGCAATATATTACTCTAGGTAGACAAAACAACCGGGGTATGGTGAGACCACAGTGTTCTAAAATAGATGCCATTTTAAATTGGCCCTGTCTGATAAACAAGAGGCAGGTTCAGGCCTTTCATGGCTTAGCGGGTTACTATCACCAGTTTATACCCCGGCTTTCCGAGAGAACAATGCCATTGACAAACCTTACAAAGAAGGGGAGACCTAATCATGTGGTATGGGATGAAACATCAGAGGCTGCATTCAGTGACCTGAAAATGGCCCTCACGCTGTGCTGAGCCAAAGTGTCAATGGAGTTGAACACCCCATTATGTACCTGAGCAGGAAACTGTTGGATCGTGAAACTAGGGATGCGGCAGTTACAGTGGTGTGAAAAACTATTTGCCCCCTTCCCGATTTCTTATTCTTTTGCATGTTTGTCACACAAAATGTTTCTGATCATCAAACACATTTAACCATTAGTCAAATATAACACAAGTAAACACAAAATGCAGTTTTTAAATGATGGTTTTTATTATTTAGGAAGAAAAAAAAAATCCAAACCTACATGGCCCTGTGTGAAAAAGTAATTGCCCCCTTGTTAAAAAATAACCTAACTGTGGTGTATCACACCTGAGTTCAATTTCCGTAGCCACCCCCAGGCCTGATTACTGCCACACCTGTTTCAATCAAGAAATCACTTAAATAGGAGCTGCCTGACACAGAGAAGTAGACCAAAAGCACCTCAAAAGCTAGACATCATGCCAAGATCCAAAGAAATTCAGGAACAAATGAGAACAGAAGTAATTGAGATCTATCAGTCTGGTAAAGGTTATAAAGCCATTTCTAAAGCTTTGGGACTCCAGCGAACCACAGTGAGAGCCATTATCCACAAATGGCAAAAACATGGAACAGTGGTGAACCTTCCCAGGAGTGGCCGGCCGACCAAAATTACCCCAAGAGCGCAGAGACGACTCATCCGAGAGGTCACAAAAGACCCCAGGACAACGTCTAAAGAACTGCAGGCCTCACTTGCCTCAATTAAGGTCAGTGTTCACGACTCCACCATAAGAAAGAGACTGGGCAAAAACGGCCTGCATGGCAGATTTCCAAGACGCAAACCACTGTTAAGCAAAAAGAACATTAGGGCTCGTCTCAGTTTTGCTAAGAAACATCTCAATGATTGCCAAGACTTTTGGGAAAATACCTTGTGGACTGATGAGACAAAAGTTGAACTTTTTGGAAGGCAAATGTCCCGTTACATCTGGCGTAAAAGGAACACAGCATTTCAGAAAAAGAACATCATACCAACAGTAAAATATGGTGGTGGTAGTGTGATGGTCTGGGGTTGTTTTGCTGCTTCAGGACCTGGAAGGCTTGCTGTGATAGATGGAACCATGAATTCTACTGTCTACCAAAAAATCCTGAAGGAGAATGTCCGGCCATCTGTTCGTCAACTCAAGCTGAAGCGATCTTGGGTGCTGCAACAGGACAATGACCCAAAACACACCAGCAAATCCACCTCTGAATGGCTGAAGAAAAACAAAATGAAGACTTTGGAGTGGCCTAGTCAAAGTCCTGACCTGAATCCAATTGAGATGCTATGGCATGACCTTAAAAAGGTGGTTCATGCTAGAAAACCCTCAAATAAAGCTGAATTACAACAATTCTGCAAAGATGAGTGGGCCAAAATTCCTCCAGAGCGCTGTAAAAGACTCATTGCAAGTTATCGCAAACGCTTGATTGCAGTTATTGCTGCTAAGGGTGGCCCAACCAGTTATTAGGTTCAGGGGGCAATTACTTTTTCACACAGGGCCATGTAGGTTTGGATTTTTTTTCTCCCTAAATAATAAAAACCATCATTTAAAAACTGCATTTTGTGTTTACTTGTGTTATATTTGACTAATGTGTTTGATGATCAGAAACATTTTGTGTGACAAACATGCAAAAGAATAAGAAATCAGGAAGGGGGCAAATAGTTTTTCACACCACTGTAAGTGGGAAGCTTTGGCTATTAAATTGGCGATTACTCAGCTGAGATACTACCTCCTGGGGCGTGAATTCACTCTTGTGACGGACCATGCCCCATTACAGTGGGTTGCCTTGCACAAGGAGTCCAATCCACGTGTCATGAGTTGGTTTTTGGATCTGCATCCATATAAGTATTTGGTCGTTTATCACCGTGGTGTACTGCAAGCCAATGCCGGTGCCACAACTTCTCGGACTGGTACACCCGACCCAACGGGTCTGGGCGGGGGAGGTGGGTTGGGGTTTATCGGGGGTCGGCAGCATGTCACACACGTGCGAGTAGGGGGACACTGTATGGACCAAGCAAAGATAATTCCATGCCCGGCCAGGGGGTGGCGGGGTGCACTAAACCTTATCCTGTTATCCCTATAGACCAGCCACGGGAAAACCTATTGATTCAGTGCTGACAATGCCGGCTCCAGCACCCAGAAGAAGGTCACTTCTGGTTCCGGCGCCCAGAAGAACGTCACTTTTGGCGCAAAGGCTTCTGGTCTGATCCCTTAAAGCCGCCATCTTTTCCAAAACTCGTCAGTTCTGTTTTGGACTCAGTATTGTCAACAGCCCTGTGCTACTTTCAAAACACCATTTTGCAGCCAGGATTACTATATGGGTGGCTGACCCAAACCTTTTTACGTGTGTCGAGTCTGTTCCTTTTTACAATATCTACTATACCCCTGACTATTTATTTGGAATAGTTTTTATTACATTGTTGCATATTATTGAGATTTATTGCTATCAGTTACTGCCTTTACATTGCATGGTGATTTGTGTCAATATTTCTGTACTAGCAGTAACAACAATTACATTTCAATGTATAGTAACCATATACTGTATGAAATTGATTTGCTACAGCCATTGCAACATGTCATTGCATCTGGTTTTACATTAAGAAATGTATTCCTGAAAATTATTTAATGCTGTCTACACACATGCTCAATTCTGCAGATGTGTTTCTACTGAAATAGACATATGTACAATTAAGGTTCTTCTGACTACCATTGATGCTTTAAGATAATTAAGTTCTCTTATTATTTAATTTCCAATTTATATTAAATGCTGTACAATTTTACAAAATACTGTCTAACACACATAACTTTTAACTAAAGCACAAAACCACCATGCATTGTTATATGTTATTTGAAATAATTATACTTGTTCTTGTTTTAAATTTGGAGCCTACATGTATTTTTTCTATTACGACATTTGCTCCCTAATGCTGTTACACATTAATAATGTAAGTAAATTGACCTAGTTCTAGAGTAATTATTTTCACAGTGAAGAAAAGGAACATACAAAGTAACCTACATTCATTTTTAAAGGAAATAAACTGCTGGTGCTTACAGTTATTTAGAAAATGACAGTCCAGTCTCTGATATATTATATAGATCACAATTATCTGACTAAATGCAAAGGGAAATTAAATTATTACACAATGCCTTAACTAAATATTGGCAGAATCTAAGAAAAACAAACTTGCTAATTCCCATAAAACGTTGCCTTGAATGTTGTTGATAGAGTATACAATGGGTAAACCTGGCTTTATTTTATTTTTCCAGCTTGCTTATTTTTTTTCCTTTTCATTTCTTGTTCTTTACAGGACATGTACTGAGCCTACTGTTTCTCTAATCACAAAGCTGAGAAAAACTAACCACAGCAGAATAAAAGAGCCTACCACAACACTTATTATATTATAAATACATCATGAATATCTGTGGAGATCCCTTCTTGTGCATTACACATACAACATTAATTTTGGACAAAAGGGTTCATTTGGCCACTTAAACTCTTTAATTTGGAATGTAAGCTGAAAGCATAGTACATAAAATCACAGGTAACTGAAGCAAATAATTTGAACTATTTTGCATAATGTCTAATCCAACTTTCCTTGGTCTGCTCTGGGAACTGTAGAAGTAGGGTATGCAATTGTGGGGAAAGTGAATGGATTGATTTGTGTTAATAAATTAAATAATTATAAGCTTTGCTTTTGGAAATTACAAAAGTTAAACATTTCAATAAGGCTCACATTTTACTTTCCTTACCTTTCACAAAAGATCCACTGTACTAATTTCTTTCATTTTAAAGACTTCACGTCACCTCCTACATCAAGATTGTTACTTTGAAATTAGTTCAATAAGAATACAAGGACAGAGTTGGAAACTTGTTGCGGATAAATTTTGCACATTATGACATTTTTCATTAGACAGGGAACAATAGAAACATGGAATTGGTGACCAAATAGTGTGGCAGACTTTAGAACTTTAGGGACCTTTAAAACTAGATGATGTTATTTTGGGGAATTAGATGGAATGGGCTGGTGAACTCTACTCATGTATAATGCCGTGCGTAGAATTCACACTAAAAATGGCATATGTACAAAACTGGAAATGAGTGTGCACAAAAAGTTCAGATGCATAAAAATCTGCGTACGCCAGGTTTCACGCACTTCCCCATAATAAATTCCAATGAACATGAAATTTAATGCATGTGCCTACCACTCAACTCCTCCCAGAATTTCACATATTTGAATATGCAAATCAATATAAATAGTCCCTTCTGTTTAGTGTTTTGTTAAAAGACAAAGGCAAAAGCATGTGGGGGAAAAAAACAAGAATTTTTAGTGATTGTGAAGTGGAAGCAAGGAAAAAAACTTATTATTTGTTAGTGGGTGGTATAATCAACAAAAGGAAATTGATGAAGTAAAACATCATGGAGGAGACACTAGACAATTCAACTGCAATCTGACCACTTCTGAACTTGATGTGAAAAGGCGAGTTGCAGCTCACTGTCTCTTCGTGTTTCAGACAATATTATAAAAGCTGAGCCCCATGCAGAAGTCATGAATCCATGCAGTGATGGTGCTGCTGTGCCAAGCAAATCTTTAGGGACTGGCTGTGCACACACATCTGTATAAAAAACTGTTGGCTGATGATCTAGTTGTGTGCTGAAGAACGCTGTTCTGGGGTCACAAAATGAAATAGTGGATGCTGTAAGAGATGTGGCCATTGAGGAATAAGGGCTGTACTATGTGACACTGACCACAAATTAAATGAATTTGTTAAAAAATAAATGAAGCATCTGATAACCTGTATTTACATTCTAATTACATTCAAACAAAGCTGTAATGCTGCCCAGTTTGGCTGATCATTTGGTGGGGCAGGGTTAGGTTCATCAAACTGCATCTCTTTAGGTACAGGCAAGCCATGATTGTGCCACATTACAATAGAGCAGCACATTAATAGAGTGGAAATGCTTTCTATTTACATAAGCAAATTAATTCTCTGAAGGCGTTTTTATAGTGTAGCATCGGTGCCGAGAACCACAAAGGATAGATTGTCTGCTCTTTACGTGGGTTTTTGAGGAGACTCACTACCCTTAAAAGGACGGCTTGACCTTTGCCGCACTAGTTGGTACTCCAGCTGTAGATGATACAATCCCAGCTCATTCTTTTGGCAATTCATCCCGGGCTGATGTAATTTGTCCAGCGCCTTTGCAATAGCAATGTGTGTGCACTGACCACTCAGATTACATTTGAAAAACTGGATGTTTTGCGAATTGCGTTCTGATGTTTGTCAGTTCAACCACAGGGTATCTGGATGGCAAGCGGATAATACCATCCTACGTAGCTGATTCAGTGGTTTTTATGAAAAACCTGATCGGTCAGCAATTCACAGAACTTGCAAAGAAGCAGGTAGAGCACAATTCCTCAAAGTTTGACTTTGCAAAGCCAGCGCCAGTTCAGCACACAGCTCTAAGAGGATAGCTCTTAGAAATCAAAATCAATTTAGAAGCTTGTTATCATCATCTATACATAATGCTCTCTTCTAATTCTTCCATTTACGATTTCTTCTAACGATGCTAAAGCAATTATAGTATTTGGAATACTTTGTCCATTCCATGCACCATTATATTGTTATAGAATGACTACAATCAAGTGAATTAAATTTGAAAATGATATGCAATTAATTTCATTGTATTTCATAAAGCCCACATCATGGATGCGAATATGAAACAGTAGCACTGCTTTGACGTTAGGTGCTGCCAGTTTGCAAAACCAAACAGAAAAGTTTGTATGCATAGTGTGAGGTGGCCGTGAAAATGTGTGTGGCTTTATGCCAAGTTTAGTTTTTATATGTCTTGAAGTGAGCGTGGAAACAGGCTTACACATCATTTTTGTATGAACACACCGTTTATACATGAGGCCCCAAATGAAGAATTTGTTAAATCTCTAATTTTAAGGTTATTCAACAGTAGCATCACTACTGTTTCCTCACAGGCTTGGGTGACACAGGGTCTATGTTACATTGTTACTCAAAGCTCTCTAGTTTAAACAAAAGCTTATAAAAGCCAGAGAATTCCCTGGTACACTTACTTATTCTGGAGCTAGTTTAATGATGGAGTACGGTTTACAGAAAAAAGCTGTAAAATGGAATATATATACTGAACCAGCAAATGGTGCTATACATCTCATAACAGATTTACTACTGTATTAGTACTAACAAGCATTAGCCATGGAACTTAAATCGGATACTGGCAAGATCAGGAAAGTATAATGCATGGTATGGTGAGTAAACATGCATATGTGACCCCCAGTTCACTTCTCCCCTTTTAGCTAGCAAGTATTAAAAATGGCCAGTTACTAACCATTGTGATGATTACTGATCTTCAAGCTTTCCTGAAAATCAGGATTGCATTTCATGAAACACCCAAAATATGTTGCTGAAAGTCAACAGTATGTGTTTTAACTATGACGAACATCAGCAGTCAGTGAATGTGATTAAATTAGGACTATATGTATACAATGTCTATGAAGAAACATTCATGAAATGCATTCCAAAATTCAGAGACTTAATGTTCCAAAAAATAATGATAGGATTAGCCATAATAAATATAAGTAAATAACACAGGTGTACAAGTAAACATACAGGAAAAACTGTGCTCAGCAAACCCAATATGAGCTTACTTAGATGAAGGTTTACCTCACTCGGCATCCCACCCATTGATCCTTCAGTATACCAATATTACTACTCATAAAATCACTCACACTCCAAAAACTGCTTTGGGTCCCCTGGCATTCATATGAACTACATAAACATTATAGAAGTAATAAAGAACAAAAGAATCAGCAGCCTAATCTTCAACTCAGCCTGGCAATTTTGATCCCAAAACAGGTACAGTCTCATCTGGATGATCATACGTGAAGTGCATTGAATCATGACTTAATTTCAAACTTTTCCGGCTACAGAAAGAATAACTGAATATCTATATCTTTCATGTTACTGATTGCAAGACCTATCAAATTTTACACTATGCTGTTAAAAGGTCATACTCTGGATACAAAGGTGCCAAACTTTACTGGGCATCTCACCGTTAAGTTTCTTTCAGGATGAGCTGTTGAAGTTCAAGAACATATGCTAATAATGGCAGGACAGGGCTCAAGTGAGTGATTTTGGCAGGGCATTGTGTGCCCTGATTATCTTGGGAGTGAAATCAGAAATCAGTTTTGGAAACCATTTGGACACCATTTTTGTCTGGCAAGAAACATGGGACTACAGAGTACCAATCTACCTTCATGCTAGCAATTTTACCTTTAAGGTTGAAAAAGTTAGTTTGTATGATTTAATTCTAGGTGCAAGTTTCCTCAATTTGAAGGCTCTTCATGACATCTCAGTAGGAGTCATGGCATTCAGCAACCTCCATGTCAGGGCACTGAGACATTTTTGAGAAAGGCACCTGAATGGGCTCTGCATCCTGACAATAATATTGAGATGCAAAGTCTTCCTAGGTGATTTTGTTATGAGAATATCCAGAATCTTAGACACCATCTGGAGATGCCAGCTTAAATACAGCTGTACTGATGATGTCACTCAACACAGCTTCTGGGGCAAATCCCCCAACCACCAGCCATATTGTCACAGCAACAGGAAAGCTGAAAACCGTGGAAAACCAAAGAAAATGTCAATGTTTAAAACAGAATGATGAACCACAGTATTTATGCTAAATAACAAATGATTCTACAGTGGAGGAGCAGCAGGTTGGGAGCATGCACCGATACATGGTGTTGCCAAATAAAAGTAAAAATGATTTCCTCATAATTCGAACCTCCATAAACAATTAACAAAACCAGTAGAAAATGTTTTGAGCTCTTTCAAAATTAAACAAAGGAACATCCTAAAAAACACCTGATCTTGAAACTTTATCTTACTCGTATAAAATTTATTAAAGGATACAAAGCACCCTCCTTCTCTTATAATACCTGGGATGTGACCCAAACCACTGTGTTGATTACTGTATTGCAGGGTTGCTGTCAAGAGATAGTTTAAAGCTGTATAGGAGGAGTAGGGTTCAAAAACAAATTTGTAAATATGTTGTACATATGGAGGAGAAACAGTAAAATATATATCCATCTATTATTTCTAGTATCTGCTTTTGTTATCGTACTATTGCTGGGAGCTATCGTTACCAACAGTGGCAGTTCTTCAAAGGAACTAGTCTTATACATTACACCACAAGGCACACTTTCACTTTTGATACAAAAATAAGGGGACTGGGAGAGGAAGTTAAAGACCCCAAGACTCTGAAAACTTTGGTGCCATTCAAAAATGATTTGATCTTCTATTCATATTTTTATTCATTTAAAGCAGGCTCCTGCAGTTTGTTGATATTTACGCTAATATTGTTACACTTAACAATATATTAAGGCTTGATCCACTATAATTGACTCTTCTGTGCATTAAACACTGCACCCCCGCCAAAGTAGATGCTGTGACCAGAGTTTTAACTGAATGATTAATTTTAGTTTAAATTATCTTCCATTTTGATCAAACTTTTTATCTTGTGATTTGTTTTTAAGTATTGCTTTCTCTAAGCTTCCTTGTGATGCTGTTCCTTGTGAAAAACCAATCCATTAATTAGTTTCATGAAGCTGTTTTTTCCTATTACACTGTCAGAGACAGCAACAATGTATCCTTGAAATACTGCAAGTTAGATTACAACCATGGACAGGGTGCCAGTCCATCACATGACACTGCACATATAAAGCTAGGAATTCAAAGTCACTCTTATAAGCTAGATATTGCAATTTACACTAACATCCATGGCTTTGAAATGCACAAGTAGAGTGGTTGAAGAAAACCCAGGTGGGTCCAAGTGGGACTGGAAAAATTACTCAAAAAATGAGGCCTAACTGAAACGATAATTTGTTTTATTTAAATTACGAGATTAAATGTTAAATTACCATATATTCAAGTATTTCTTCATGTAAAAGTTAAAAGAATGGACTGTATCTATTTTACACAGTGGTGGAAAGTAAAAAATTACATTTATTATTATTACTTTACCTGAGTAGTTTAAAAGGTAAAGTTTCCTATATAAAGTATTTTTAAATGCAAATTGAGTTCTTAGAAAGGCGCCTTGTATAAATAAAATGTATTATTATTATTATTATTGCTGTAACTGAAACAGTACCCAGTTGTCCAAAATTAAAAGGTATGACAACAGACAGCAATATTTAAAAATATGTTCCCCTTCACTGCGTAATACATATGTGAGGTGCATTTACCAAATACATCATGTCCTAAATGTGCACAGTATATGGTAAGTTTGTAATATTTACCAGTAAATTTATTTAAGAATATGGGTACAGTATTTGTAAAGTTTTTATCTTCACCATTTGAGCATGGTGAAGGAGTCAGGAATGTAAGAATGGCTTGAGGGTGCTCCTAGGGCAGAAAAGTGTAATACCTTTGTAAAGAAGTTAAATTGATTTTGGAGTTGAAAGAACTGAAATAGATCTCTTTGTCAGAGAAAAAATAGTCTGTAAAACTTACTGTAGTTAAAAGGGGCAGACGCGATTATAAACAAAGAACAGGAATCAGTTTTAGTAAAGATACTGGATTTGGCATTTGGAGCTTGGAGAGATGTTTAGGCTTAACATAACAAAAACAAAAAAAAAAACACATACATGCACCACAAGAAAAAATAAAGGAAAGATTGTGCATGAAGTCTAGAAAGGGAACAAAGTTATACAACTATTTTTCTTTTTTCTGGATCTTTTGTGTACTTTGGGTTGGTGCAGATAATCAATAGTGAGGGTGACAGGGTGGAGAAACATGCAGGAGACAGGGTTACAATTATAACATCGGGGCGGAGTGGCACTAATGGCCAGGCTGTACCAATGAGTGCCGAGAAGCAAAGTTTGAATGTTGGTACCAGGATATTAAGCAAAAAGATGAAATGGACAGAAACTGCTTTGTCACCTTCCATGTTGCAGACCTGCCCACAGAATGGAAAAAAGGCAAAGAAACAAAGACTAAATAGAAGGAACAAAAATTTGGAAAGACAAAAATAAATAAATAAATAAATAAATAAATAAATAAAAGACTTTTGGAGTTAAAAGTAAGTAGCGAGTCCACAAGAAATACACTAACAGCACTAGTCAAATAGTTACAGATTTAGAAAATGCATTTCCATCACAGGAAAATATCAACAAATCAACATTCCAGGAAGTGGAAACTGTACAAACTATTTAGGAATACCTAAAGTAAGTACAGTTTTCAGCTCATAAAATGTATATTCTGGGTGTTGTCTACCCACCATATAATTAATATATATAAGAGGAAAACACGCTAGGTATACTAAAAGAGATTTTTTAAATAAGCGGTGGCAAGCCATGTGGGCTCTGGTGGTTAGGTAGAGTCTAATTAGGAAAAACCCTGAAGCTCTGCTGTGGTACAGGACCAGTGGACCAATTCTGAACTGCGGCGTTTAGAACAAAGACTATGCATATGAAAGGCTGCACAGAAAAGTCTCTTATTTAACGGAAGACACCTGGTGCCCATGTTGGTGATGCCAGCACACACTGGTAAATGCTGATGGCAGTCAGAGATGCACCATGGATGGAAAAAAAAGAAAAGGTGACTAAATCAACCCAAGATGTGCAAATTGTGGCCATAAGATAACTCTGTAAAGTGTTTGTGCTGAGGCATTGTCAGAATTTACAATGCTAGGGCGTACTCAACACTATGATGTTAGGCTGAGCCCCTATTAGTTCATAAACCAAGAAGGACAGAGAGGTGAGTGAGAGCCATAATAGGTCTTTTTAAAATGTGCAAAAAAAGTTTACAAAATTTATTCTGCAAATTTTGCAGGTCAATGAAAACTTTAAAATGTTCCAAACAGTTAAAGGTATGAAATGGGTAAAATCCAGGAAAAAAATAAAAACTCAAATTTGTTTCTTTCAAATGAACCAAAATAATCCCAGGAGAGTAAAACCATCTTCACTGCAGTTCATGCTCACACCGCAAAAGGCAACTTGGAGTTATCACTTTGGCCCAGTGTAACAATCATTGTCAAAGGTAAGTGCCCTTCACTGTGCTAGTTGGCACTGTTACTTCCACCCTAGCATATGTGTACCATAAGGTATTCCCAATGGCATCAGTCACCTCTGCTCTGTGGTAGTAGATTTCCTTGCTGCCTCACCTCACTCCTTCTACCACCAAGAGGCATTGCTAGCAGCTGTCTGCCACTGTCACCAACTCTCAAAAGCCTCCCCCAACACAGGTCTTGCACGTTACATTCCAGGTGGGACTCTGCACATCCACCTCATGATCTCCTAGGCTTATTCCTAGCAGGTACTCACTGCTTCATCACCCACTTGCTCTTGAATCATGGTTCTTCATCACCATGACCACATCCATCTCACTCCTTTTCATCTTGGATCACTTTCTACACCATCAGTCCGATCCAAACATCTGACCTTAACAACATTTCCACCTCATGACCCCTACTGCTGCCACTTGCAGCCTAATAAATGGCATTCGTCTTTGCCTGACCACTAGCAATTATTTAATTAAAATGAGACCAGCAGGGACATTGAGTTCCAAGTGCTATGTGTACCTCTTTATAAAAATTACAGACAAGCTACAAAAACAATTCTGTCAATAAACCCATGGCACACCTTACCACAAGCACATGTGCTCTCACAAGAGCAGAGGTGGCTAGCACTGGCACCTGGGGCATGTTACCTTACAAATTTTTAAAGTTCATTGTACGACTGTATGGGCTTTGATGAATATTTTGGGACAGAGGTCTAATTAGCAGTTAGACACAAGACTGGGATAGATTACTAGGGAGAATAAAACATTTTCACACAATAGATTTTAAAATGGAATTGGGCAAGCTTAATGGAAGAAGTTGGCCTTTCTCATTTTGAATCACCTGATGTGAAGAAATAGAAAGCCACTATAGAAGATAGAAGATTAAAAAAAAGAAGAAACAAAAACAAGCCAGAGCAGATTAAAGTCATCCATCATCATAAATAGTAGTGCATCCAAGTTCTCCAGATTGTCTTTGAAATAAAAAAAAATGGACCTGTTCCTTGGAAACTTATCACCTACAACCAATGATGTACTAAACACATGGTCATACCCAATTGTGAACACAGGAAAAGCAGTGACAGCAACTCAAAGTGCAATTCAGAGCAGGGTTAATGAAACAAGACTCTTTGGAGGGTCACAGGACACTACACCGTGATGGCTGTCTAGGGCTTGATCTCTGACTCCTCATGCCAACAAAACCCGCTTTTCTACTTTTTCTCCCAGCTTATTTTTACTATTTTACAGACTGTACCATATTTCTCACTATCACCGAGAACATATGTCTTCTTCGGGCCCAAGACCCCATTCCTCTCCTACTAACTTGCCAAAGAAGCTGAAACATCCTGCAATGGAATCCAATGGACGCCTAATGGGACTCAATGAAAAATCTCCTCCTCCTTGAACACACCACCACACTGAATACTACAATGCAGACCAACTTGATTGAAATATGGGGACACCTGAAAGCTATTAAAAAGAAACTGATCAAGACGACAGGGCTTGAAGAGAATTTAAGAATTATGAGACTTAAAGAAGGTGCTGAGAAAGACAATCCGATTTACTGCATCTCCTTGATGTGGCAAAAGTGTTTCCCAAATCTCTCAAACTTTCCTCTGGAGATCATGCAGGCTCATTGTGTGTACACTGGCTGTGCTGATGCAGCCAACCCACTACCTCTTTTAATAAAATTTGAAAGGTTTTTGGACCTCCAACAAATTCTGTCAGAGGCATACCATGTTCAAAACATTTATTTCGAATGGCTCATGGATCCATTTCTTTGTGGATTTGAGTTCAGTCACTGCACAGTGAAGGAAAGCCATGGACCCCAGTTGCCCAGAAAGCTTGGTCCGTTGGTTTTCAGCCATATTTGCTCTATCCTGCGAAGTGGAAAATAATTCTCAGTTCAGTGCATCACCTATTCAACTCACCCTCTGAAGCACTTGCAATGATTGACAACTTCATTTCAACTGGCACTTTCACGCCATGAAGATATCTCCACTGACTCTGAATTACACTGTTGTATTTTATACATCGTTGGTCAAGTTCAAGTTCCGGCAATTCAGGTTTCTTAACTAATATTATTCATTATTGACTGGAATCACTTTTTTTAACTGCCCTTTAAATATTGTTCATATAATGTTGATGTTGAGGATTGGTTGGGAATGGAATGTGTGGTTTGGGAGAGAACCTGAGCTGGGGAGACTTTTGGGTTTTATGTTTGTGATATTACAGATTGCCGCAAAACAGCACACTATTACTTCAATTTCTTGTCATTCCATTCTTTCTTCTGTCAGTCACTTTTCTCATTCTAATTATGGCAAAGCTTAACATTACATTGTGGAATGTCAGAGCCCTGAACTCCTCAATCTCCTCCACCGTCACCATGTGGATGTGGCTTTAATTCTGGAGTCGCACCTGTTGGCCGCGAATGTCTCCCGATGTTATAATAAGCTGTGCAGGGTTACAGCATCCTCCTCCATTCACTCTAAGAGATGTGGCATTCTTATTCTGCTGCTCTACACCTTAGAAATTAAGGTTTTAGAATCGGGTAGTTTTTTTTTGTTTACCTGAAGCCCGAGCTAGGTGGTTGTAAATTACTCTTCATTACCATCTATGGCTATACCCCATATCGCCTCTCCTTTCCACGACCCCACTGACCATTTTTTTAGGTTCTCTGACTGTGAACTTCTAAGTCAGCATTGACACAAACGCCGCCTTAAACACATTGCTAGACAGATCACCACCCCCGGTTGGCAAGTGCACACCTCACTGTACATATTCTTTATGTAATTTTACTGCCAATCTTAACTTAATAGATTAATTTTGGTTACTTAATCCTTCAGTCAGAGAATTCTCTTTTCTCTCTTCCCATCACAATTCACATACTTGCATTGATTATATTTTCATATCACGCAATCTGACTTCATTGGTTTCAAATGCTTCATTGGTATCATCTGCAATAACTGACCACAAATTTAATAATTTACAGTTGATCCTTCCATTTTTAACAACTCATTCACCGAGGCAGAAATTCATTACATCTCTTCAAAAAAAATGAACCGTTTTGCAAACAACTTGTAGTCAATCTAGAGGAGTTCTTATCATTCAATATTGGCTCTGTAGATAATGCAGGTGCTATCTGGAAGGCAAGTAAAGGTTTAATTCAGGACTTTAGTAACTCCTTTTCCACACACTTGGTACATACAAACTTCAAAAAATAAAAGACCTCAAGTCAAAACTTTCATTCTTTGAAAGGGTGGGTTGCTAACACCAGATCCGAACGTAATAGCCTTTAAATCCGAAGAGCCGAATTCTTAATTCACTGTGCTAGTGCTCACTATTATGTCTCTGGGGCCAGGCTGAGCAGACTTCTTTTGGCTAGGATTAAGAAAAATTCCTTGATCACCTTCATACATTCTATCCATACTAAATCTGGCTCGATTTTTAATGATCCTCTGATAATAAATAATGATTTTTAAAATTACTACTCTAAAGTATTTACTGATAACTCTGGTACCACTACCTCAAATATCAAATCATTCCTCAAAACCCTTCCCTTCCCTTGTCTCATTAAGGAAGAGGCTTCTCCTCTAGATGCTCCCATCTCTTTGCCTGAACTTTAAGAGGCAATAGACTCAATAAGCACAGGCATGGCCACAGGAATGGATGGGCTTCCGCCTGGGGTAATTTCCACATTCTGGAAACACTTATCATTTAAACACTAGTATTAATATTGCAGTTATTATATTACTTTTGAAGCAAGGTAAAGACCCTACTCTATGTCAAGAGTTACAGACCCCTATCATTAATACGGATACAAAACGTTATGCTAAAGTTCTGCTTCACTGTTTATAGAAAGCAAATTAATTCACCCCGATCAGTTTGGTTTCATATATTCATACATTAATTTCATACACGGTTAGCCTCAGACAACATGAGAAGACTTCTGCATGTCATTAATTCAGCTCCCTCCCGTCACAGCCCTGCTGCACTCCGCTTACAATTGCCATTCGTAATTCCCAGCTCCTAACTCCAATGACAACTTGAAATTCCAGTCATATAATATCCTTATACACCAACGACATCCTCCTCTACCTAGGTAATGGCTCTGAATGACATCCCTTGCGTGCTAGAACTGTTCAGGTGGTCCAAAGCCTTGTCCGGTTACAAAATTAACTTGTCTAAATCATCTCTCTTGACACTTAATGATACTGTATGTGCTCTCAATTCTCCATACTGTCTGTCATCCCTGTATCTAGTAGTACAAGATATTTGGGAATTGATATTACTCTCTCAATCTCGGACATATCCTCTAATAACTATCGCTTCATCTTTGCTGATGTGAAAGCCTCCATAAACACCTGGTCCAAACTCACTCTCTCTTTTCAATCTCATTTGGCCATTATGAAAATGAATACTGTACCCCACTTCAACTTTATTTCCTTCATTGCTGCCACTCCTACTAAATATCGGTCTGAAGTTAGGTCACTGATATCAAGGTCCCTCTGGAATGGCAAGAGACCAAACCTTAAACATTCAACCCTGGCTAGAGATGGATTGAGTGCAAGTATAAGCACTGCCTGACCTAGAACTATACTATTGGGCTTTAACCCTCCACTCTGTTTTGTCATGGCTGTGTCCTCCCCCTCATCCCCTCCATGGTGCCCTACAGAATCCTCCCTTGCTTTCTCACTTTCACTTCAAGGTGCCCTGTGTACCACCTTGAAGTCTAAAGTCAATAAACTTGCCTTGGGACATATTTAGCCATAAGCCATGAACATCTGGCATCGTGTGGAAAAGTTGCTTGCACCTTCTGGAAAATGGCACTTCCTCAGTCCTATATTTCATAACCCTGTTCTTTAAATAGGTGGCCGGCCCTGTGTATTTCCTCCTTGGTAGCACACTGGAATTAGTGTGCTGGGAGAACTGTTTAATAACTATGGGCTTATGATGTTCCAGACTTTACAAGCACATTGTTATCTCCCTGGTTCCATTTTCTTTTTCTACCTTCAACTCCAATCAGTGCTCAGGACATGTGGAATTTCCTGGACAAACCGCCCAAAAAATCACTAAATATACTCTTTGTTGTGTTCTTTCTCTTCCAAGAAAAAACATCTCTCTAACCTCTACTCTTTACTTTGAAAACCATCCTATAAACCTTTGCCCTTGATTTCTCTCTTGTCCAGAGACCTTTATCCTCTCTTTTCACCCCTTTCATTGGACACAATTCTCTCCAATGTAAGGCTTTGTTCTTAGAAACCCAAACTGCCAGCACACCCAGTTCAAAATTCTACACAGATTCTATCCTACTCTTCACAAGCGTTTTCTGGTGGGCCTCACTCCTGATTCTCTCTGTCATTTATGTTCCCTTGGTTTAACTGGCACTTTTCTCCACATGTTCTGGCACTGTCCCCAGTCTTCTTTTTGGACACACATACAATATGTCACCTACTGTCTTTCTTGCTCTGCTACATCCCTCTGTTACCTCAAATCTTTCTTCTCTGAAACCTTTCTAGCCTTTTGCTCAAATGCTCTGAATGCAAGTTATTCTGTCTGGATACCCTTGCAGCCAAACTAATTATTGCCTCCTGCTGGAAGACACCTGAATGTGTCATTGTTGAGAACTGGCAGTCCTCCTTCTACAATTTAGCACATTTGGAGATGTGTAGATTAATAGTGGTTTTAGTAATACAATCGAATCCTGGTCTGCTGCTGCACAGTTGTTTAATTCTCAGTTTGCAACTCCCTGATTTTTTTTTTTTTTTTAAATAATCACTTGGCTCAGGTTGCGTGGGTGATAGTGGGTTGGGTTACTTTGCATTTAATGTCCATTTATTCCTGTCAATTTGTTTTTTCTCAATAAAAAGTTGATCACAAAAAAAAAAAAAAAAAAAAAAAAAGAAACAGACTTTTTAAAACAATCAACAGGCTAGCACCTGGAGTGGGGTGGGATAAAAGGCTTTGCATTGATCTGCTTACAACAAAGCACCCTTGCCAAAACAGTTATAATTCCGTTTAGGCTTTCTATGAACCATCTCCTCCCAGGAAGAAGCCAAAGACTGGGTGACAGGTTTGAAAAAGTAGCCCATTGGTCCAGTCGTACTGAAATTGGATTGAACAAAGAAATCCTATTGGTCCAGAGGTACTTTAAGTGAATTGAACCAAGATCAAAAAAGAGATAACAATGAAGCTCTTTGTTCTGCCATTCTCCATCTTGAGAAGACCTCTCGCTTGGTGGCCATATTCACACAGGTTGCATGGCCCTCCAGAGATGATGATCTGAAGAGAGCTGACCAGAAAAAATAGAGTAACTACAGACTTGAAACTACACATCTAGCAATATTAGTTTATTTGGTTTGCCACTTGTATTTTGTTTGGGTTTATTACCTATAATACATAATAATTAGAAGTGTAACTCTCCCACCTGGTTTTTTTACTCAGTCTAACTGACAGGTGTTATAGATTGAAAGCGAAGTGGGGAGGGAATTGCTAAACTACAGCAGCTGACAGTTTGGTGTGAGATTTGAGGCAAGTTTACATAATAAAGATTATAAAAGGGGAAAATAGGGTTTCCTATGACTGTAAATGACAAAACACACCAATTTCAACAGAGCAACAATTGACAAAATTTAATAATAATCTAAATAATATAGCTGCCTTAGTGTCTGCAGTGACAATTACAATTTGAAATCAGTAAGGCTGCTGTGTGGTTTGTTTTATTTATTTATTTTCAGAAAATTTTAATATACATGTACATACTGAATCAGTTTGAAATGTATGTATGCATATGTGATTGTGTGTGTGTACATAGAGTTTCATGCTGAAATGAAAAATCTCAAAACACT
>JANRMT010062818.1:59129888-59144673 GCA_026402145.1 Polypterus bichir lapradei | reverse complement strand
GACGGACCTACGAGTTTTTTCGTAGGCTCTGGTAATTCTAGTGTTAATGGAAAATAAACATGTTTTTGGTGACTTGAACATGTCCGCCTGTCTGTGTCCGGGTCAGCTACCACAATGGCATCCCAGATGGGACTCTCCGCCTGTTACAAGGCAGGGACCCGTCGTAAACAATTTTGTTGATGGGCCGGCGCAGCAGGTGTGTCCACACGTGCCGCAGGGGCGGAGTGCACATTGCTCCGCTAGAAAGACTTACACCACGGACCGCCACCGGTCTACAGAAGACTTGTTTTCCCCTGGTGCGGGAGAACAACAATGGGTGGTGCAAGAGTGCAGCGGGCTCCGACGAGCGTGCCCGAGACGGCATGTCGCCTAGCGAGGCCACGCCGAGGATGTTTTCTCGGATAGACGGGACACTGGAGGTAAGTTCCCTGCTTGCTGGCAACTGGCCCTGGGGGCCGCGTGTGCTTTGTGTTTAGCAGGCTGGGACTGCCCGGATCTGCGTTGGTGGCAGGCGCTTGCCGGTCTCCGGGGCCTCAACAGCGCACCGGCAGCAAGAGACGCTGCGAAGTAGGAGACATTGCAGCTCAAAACAACATGAGCATGCCACCGCACCAGAAAGAAGGGAGACCAAATGGCCGCAGACCGGACGTCCCTCCCCAAGACAGGCACGGGATTGGAAGGTGTGTCTTGTGTACCTGCCGATGACTGGATGGAGGTGGGACCAAGTAATGTCCGTCTTGTGTAGGGGAAGGACCCGATTGGGCCTGAGGAAAGAGCCCACAGGAAGCAGCCGGCGTGTGTCGCTGACGGACAGGTAAGCCCACCATCGGCTGACTTTCTGTCCTTGCCAGTGGCATTGCATGAGCTGGAGATCTGCCTTCAGCCTGTAGAGTCGGTTTCGCAGGTGCTACGTGCCCTCCATGTGGATTTGCAGAAACTGGAGGGGAAGGCAGTTGTGTCAATGTAGGTGCTGTGTTCGACAGAATGGTGCAAAGCTGGATCGTTTGGCTAGAGCGGCACAGTGGGGATGGTGAGTAGAACTAACCCCGTAAAGCATAAGGGATATCCCACCAAAAAGTCCCGTGATATAAATTAACAGAACCAAGTGTTGGGCGGTGGGGGTGGTATCCAACAGTGGATACGGCAGCGAGTGTTGCATGCGCGGTGAGGGGAGGAAGACCGAGAGGGCTGGCAGGACGAGGGCTGATGTGTGCCCCGGGTCCTAGTGCCTCCTCCCCGAGCCTGGAATGCAGACAGGACAGGTTCTGTGTGTTTGCCATGCGCAGACTCAAACTGTCACGGCGTCCCAGAGGAAAAGGAGGAATCGAGGGAAGAGAAGCCGGTTCCTCGGATAAGGGAGGGCGTGAGGCAGGAAGCTCACATCTGGTGAAGTCTGCTGAGGCTACGGAGGTGTTGGTAGCTCCAACCAAAGGGGCACGGAAACCTTGGAAAGGGTACCGAAGGTGTAGGCCCCGGGGTGCTGATGGGCGAGGGGGGGGAAGCGCTGCCTGTGCAGGGCACGACAGGACTCCAGGTGGTGGTGTCCAGGCAACGTCTCTGCCCCTATTTCTGCACTTTGTTTTGCAGGACCGTGCGCCGGAGCTTCAGGAGTAGGGCCCACTTTGGGGGTAATCTGCCCTCGTGGGACGTGCCGCTCCACCCGACAGGTCTTCACTGGTGGAGGGGCAGTGTCACAGGTGGCTGGGTCACCCCGGAGGACCAGAGGAGGGCTTATGCCTCCTCCAGACCATGTGGGGTCAGAACTTCTGGGTGGAAGAGGATTGGGGACACCTGGAGTGTTTCCGTGTGCGCAGCCGGCACTTCAGCCACACTGGGGAGTGCCGGCGGAAGATTATCAGAATGCACCTGGAGCACTTCTGGGTGATTATAAAAGGGTCCGCCTCCCTCCTAACAATGGCTGGAGTCGGGAGAGAAGGAAGGACAAGGTCTTGGAAGAGGCAAGGAGGCGGCCTGAAGAGAGAGAAGGCATTGAGTGAGAGGCCTAGACTTTTGGGGACTTTGGGGTTTGTGCACTTGTGCTTAATGGAAAATAAACGTGTGTTGGGTGTCTTGAACTTGTCTGCCTGTCTGTGTCCGGGTCAGCTACCACAGTATATATATGTGTGTGTGTGTGTGTATCAAAGTGTTTTTGTCTAAATATTTAGACCATTATGAAAAATTTCAATCAGATGTTTTTTCCAATCATTAAACAAAAATAGAAAATAATTTAGTTACGTTAATTCTATTCATCTTACAGAATAGTGTAATTATACTTTTTGACTGAAACGCTGTTTAACATAATTCACAATAACTTTCTGTCACTCAGACTTGCAAATGTTGTTGGACTGGCAGATACAGCTCTTTGTTGGCTTAGTATTTAACTGTTTGCAACATATGAAGAAATTTGGCGACAGGGTTATTTTGTTGCAGTATGTTTGTAGTAGAATGTGCTCTCTGTTGAAGTTCAATGTTAACTTGGCCATTCAGAATGTGAAATGCATTTGCTTGATTACTTCCTGTGTTTAGGTCCTTTCCACACTGCTTGTTCCATCTTCTATAATCACAGAAAGATTCCCTGAAATATTTTAATGTTGTGTAATTTTACCAGAAAATTAAATTATCTGTGCAAAAACATTGTTACAGTGGTAGCATTGAACATGCAAATGGACTTTAGTACATTTCAGATGGGCAACCTATTGTAGCTATGAAATGAGGGAGCCGCTTATTTTTAGAAATGCTTTTGTAGCCCATCTCTGCTTTGAGCCTCAAAATGTATCTTCTTTGTTTAGGTCACGTTATGCTTCACCTTCTATTTTTTGTGAAGACCAGAGAACAAATTTTGTATATGTCTGATTATTTTTGTATTTTTACTCATTGTCATTTTAGTAGTCTAGTACACCTGACACTTCTAACCTCTGTCCTCTGTCCATGCACTACTTTTTTTTTTTTAATATACATCCGTGAATTTTTTTAAAATGTTCATTTGTTCAATAAACATATGATAATATACAATTCCAAGTCTGTTATTTATTTATATAGATTGTCTTTATCTATTATTATAACTTTGGATTACATTCTTTGAACCATTTCCTGCAAAAATCTAGGCATTTATATACAGTTGAAAGTTTGAAAATGATGATGCACAATTGTGCACATGGAAATGCTCACTCATACCAGGCCCATTTAGAGTTTTCAAATAAAGTAACATCGAGAGAATCCAGAGCAAAACCTGAAGCAGTGAAAGTGCAGACTACACAAATGGAAACAAATCTAAGTGTTCAGAGTGAAGCTTTAGGATCCCAGTAAATTTACAAACAACTAATGCTATTCAAAAAAATATTGGGATATGTTACTCAGTATAGGTGAGTATAACTGAAGAAACTCTATGCTAGAGTTTTGATCTCCATGTTTTAATCATCTTACAAAATCCAGTAAACAGCTACTACTCCAGATGATTGATTGCTTGGTATGATCCTTGAGGAAATATTGCAGTTGTTGTGTTTTTAAATGTAAATGCAAATTATGCAGAAAATGTGAAAAGTGGAAGCAATATGTTACTTTAAAACAGATAATCAACAAGAATGTAAGGTGCACAATTAGAATATAGTTGAAGTTTACATTACACATAAATGTTAATTCTTTACAATGATACATTTTGTGAATTACGATAATTATAGGTGAATAAGATATGATATGTGCTAAAATGAATGGTATTAATCATCTGGAAGATGAAAACTTCCAAAGATATGCAAATGGGTTTAAGATGTGACCCTACATTTGCTTGAATGGTACGAATGTGGGTGTGCATGCCAATGAACCAAGTTATTCTGCTGTCGGTTTATGCATAATTCTCATAGGCAAATGTAGTCTTACATAGGATAGGTGCTAGCCCCCAGTGACTGGTACTTGCCATATGCACTAGGCACTGGGGATAGGTGGCTGGTTTAGAAAAGAAAATGAGCTGTCGACATCTGCATTGGTATAACACAGACAATATAAATAAAAGCATTGTTTAAAAATATGTATAGGATTCTTTATAATGTTTACTCCTGTTTAAATTGCAGAAAACAGTGTATATGAAGGAAGTATCGATGGAAGTATTTGTGGAAGTGACTCTACATTCTATAAGCAATCTGAAGGTACAGTATTTCCTATCCTTGTAAAACTTCTTTGACAATATGGGATATGAGGAAAGCCCTTGTACTTTTGAGATAGCTCATTTCGTAGTTTAAAAAAAAATACATGTTAAAATATACTTAATTTTATGCAGTTATTACTTTTGGTGATTTTTATGTCAATTAAAATAACAGTGATGTCATAATTATAAAATGCCTGAAATTGTAGAAAGCTGCAGTTTATATAGGCTATTTAAATCTGATATACCATATTATAATACATAGAGATCTCGTACCTTACTCAGTTTAGAAGTTTTTTCAACCATTAGATTTTTTTTTTTTAAAGTAAAAGAAATGGATATGTTTTGGTATGTTTACGTATTTTAATAAATATAATGAAGGAAGGACTTTAAGGTGGCTTTTTCCATTTTTAGATTACAAATTACATATTTTGTTTTTTTTTTTTTGTTTAAAAAAATGGGTATATATACTGTATATTGTAAGGCAGTCAAAAGTTTAATTTAGTTATGTGTATACCAGCCAAAATCCATTAATAATGACTTTATTCCTGTCACTTTATTCCTTCCCCATTATCATGGCCTTATCTTGTA
Source organism: Polypterus bichir lapradei (assembly GCA_026402145.1). NCBI lineage: Eukaryota > Metazoa > Chordata > Cladistia > Polypteriformes > Polypteridae > Polypterus > Polypterus bichir. Next base: position 59,139,947 of record JANRMT010062818.1, on the reverse strand, counting down.
TCATCATCTCTGAAAACCCCCAGAGAACCATGTTGACATCTGCCAGAGTCGATGAACAACTGATGAAAGGAAGCCAAGTAGTTTTGTTTTCATCATTTACATGGCATAGTTTAATGTTTTCTGACATATAAAAACACTTGATGATTCTTACAGGTGACTGCTACATAAAATTCTGTAGTAGTACAGTATTTTCAGAAATTATAGCTATAAAAAAGGATTAAATAGACAGGAATAATTTCAGTTTTGATGGGTGATCGTTTAGAACTTTAAAAATAAAAGCATGATATCTTTGCTAACATTGGTATTTCATGTCAAACTGCATATTTTGTAACATATTGCATACACAAAGGTGAAGTATTTTCCACTGAAATATTCATTTAAGATGATTCTTCTCTCCAATATTAATAAATGAAAGTTATTGTGGATCTTGGAGGAGATGTTCTTCTTTCATGCTGTGCAACCAAATTGTACTCTTCAAATTTATTTTTTTTTTTTTTCCCCCCAAAGCTGAAAGATACAAATCCTTAACTTCTAAACATGTCTCCCATGTCCCTTGTTAAAGATTCTGGAAATGGGCAAAATTAAAACAATAGGGTATTCTCTTCCTTAAAGGAGAAGAATATTTACCTATATAATTTCGATTAAGATAAATGCAGGCTAAAATTCACAAATAGCATTACAAAAGAAGAACATTTTCCCCAAATTCTGTCCTCACAGATCAAATTTCTCAAACAAAGAATCCATGATCTGGTGCAAAAGCCATAGGCCAGCCAATAAAATTATTTTTGAATTTAGTTATCTGCACAGTAAGTGTTTATTTCCTTGTAAACACATTATACACAGTGTGTTAAAACCAAGTCAGAATTGTTTGTGGACCAAAAATTGAAGCAATAAACTTTAGTTTACTACTATTATTTGTTCATTTTTTTTTCCTAAAAATAATGTAGTAAACGTTTCCAAGCTTTCTAAAACAATTTGCCATGCCTCATGTCTGTGATTATTGCTGTTTTTTGTTTTTTTACTCGGTCCAACTGATTCTACACATCTTCAGTTATGTTGGGGCTTTGAGGCAGTCATGATAATATTATTAATGTTTTATCTGCAGCCTCCAGTCCAAGTAGATTTTGATTGTGTTTGCAATGTGTTTTAGATTGTTATTGTACTGAAAGATAAATGTATCCAAATCCCTTAAAGTACACCAAGATAGACCAATGAACTTTACACACAACCTTTTTATTCCCTCTGGCATAATGGCACCTTTATGAACCAAACAATTTTGAATTTGCACTTCTCTTTCTTTAAAACTTCCTACCACATTCTACAGTCCCTTCTACCTGTTGACTTTCTGTAACAATATTTTTCTTAGATGCAACACACCCTTCTTTACAATTCTGAGGAGCATACGTTGGTGCCAGATGATGAACAAGTACTTCATTGAAATCCCTTTCATCCATAATGAAGTGAACCTTAAATTTTGTTCATTAGAAGAAAAGAAAGCTTTTTTGGTCTTCCACTGTGTTTTTGTTCTTTGGCCCACCAGGTTTCGCCAAAATTTCTTTGACAGCTGACCTTGTATTTTTTAAAAATTTTATTTTATTTTTGTTTACTAATGTTATGTAATGTTTTTACAGGGAAAAAAACACTTGGTCTTCAGGTAAACTAGCTTTAAAAATAATTTTCTTGGGTCATCTAAGACATTTACTCAGTCTGTAGAGCTTTAATTCTTCCAACCATTGTCTCAAAACCTCTTCCAGCCCTGTGAGATTTTAGAGGTTAAATCGCCTTGTTAACCAATATGGTATGACTTGACATCAGTTAAACAAAATGTCTTGACTGCTCAGAGTGTCTTAGGTTTCATGCATAATGTCTCATTATCATACAAGTACTGCTCAAGCAAAGCTTTTTTAGTCCTACAGTATGAAAAAGGCTGTTATTAAAACACATTTTAAAATGTAAAAGGCAAGAAGCACATTTGAATTATTAACACTAAGTCAATTATGAATGAGAGTCAGTTGAATTACAGTTAATATAACATTTTGACAGTAACACACATTCAACAAAAGTCAACGGGTACTGCTGAGAAAATTTTGAATGAAACAGAAAAAACTTATACTCTGTATTCATTTGTGAAACTACAGCAGTACGGTATATTTTATTGTACTTGCTTCTAAGTTTCTGCCAACTAAAGTTCTACACGGTTCTTGCTATGTAGACTTCATCCAATTTAAAAGAGAGTAATCCTGTAGTAATTAGTCTAAATAAAATCTTATTGTCCCCGACATAATTTTTATAGTAAAATTGGATTTTTTTTTAATTTGAGAATAATTATTCATTAAAGGACAGGTTCACTCATGAGTACTCTTTTAGTATTACTTCATTTTGTATTATCTTTAAATATTTGTAGTTTGGGAATAAAATTGTAAAAAAAAAAAACTAAAATATAAATAAAATCTTTGGATGCCTTCTCTCATGCATTGGAGAGAGCCGTTTCTTATCATCTTCTCTTCCAGTATGTGTCCATACTGCAGATTGAACACTCATACTGTATCATGTTCTGTGAAAATAATGACTTATTTTTCGAAGAATAAATTTAGTGAATTAATGAGCAGACACTATTTATAATGGCTGTTTTAGCCAAAAAGAATGTGTCAAGTTCATGAGGTATGCAAGTTAGGTGTTACTTTGAATGAGTTTGTTTGGTGAGTAGGGGAAAAATTAGTTGTATAACAAGTTATCTTTGTTTACTAAAGATGTGTATAAAAATTATTTGGGATATCAACATATATAAAAATGATCTGGGATGACAACAAAGACCACATCTACAGTTTTAATGAGCAAATATGTCAAAATGTGTTCATGTGCCTTGTACTGTAATGGCAGTTAACTTATTTTACAAGTGTACACTGTATGCCTTGTTTAATTGGATTGAATCTTTTCAAACTCCGTACTGTTTATTAGAGAGGATGCATTTTTCAGAAGTTCACTTCTAATCTTTGTAATTTATATCAGAAAAATTTCTCTCACAATATTACTTTAATATAATTTGTTGTAATGAATATCTTAGGTCATAGCATGGCAGAAACTCTTACAGTAGCACTTCGCGTAGCAGAGGAAGCTGTTGAAGAAGCCATCTCTAAAGCAGAAGCCTATAGTGATAGTTTGGTAAGTAACTTACCTGTATTTTTTCTGTTACCAAAAGAGATTATAATTCCATTCTGCATTAATCCATTTCTGAAAGTTGTTTGTACTGTATTGTATGGCTCTTCATTTAATGCAGTGCATTACCTTGCTACTCGAGCTTTAACTTACAAATATATATTAACATGCTAGTGCGTGAAAAGAACATAATTCTCATTAACATAATTATTGCATATAAGAAATGTCATTTGCAAGATAATGCCAGAGTGTGCTTGACATGCATTAATTCCTCTAATCCCTGGCAAGTGACATCATACTGTTTACATTCAAGACGGAACAAATATGCAAAGAGAACTCCAGTACAGGTCACACTCATTTCTACACTTCATTACCCTAAACTGGAAAAGGCTGATTTGAAAAACTGGAGGATCAACAGATGAATGGACATACAATATTTCTACCAAGGAAGCCAGCAGTAGCAACTCCTCAGCCACATTGTTGTATGATGTGTTAATCTCATACTGTAATGAAAGAACACACTTCATTCAAACTTCCTAGATAGTCAATACTGTTTTGGCACCATTAAGTTGTTTTGCATTTTCAATAGATGTGCTGAAGAGATCAGGCTTCTTGAGTTTATGACTTTAGAAGGAGCCATGTAGGGCCAGAGTGTTCACTCATTTGTCCCTTTTTCTTTTATTGAAAAGTAGATAGCATGCATGCCAAAATTTTTAGAAAGGTTTTCTTTTATTAGAGATTTTTTTAAAAAGTCAACATTGGAGAGCGTCCTTTTTTTAAATCAAACTTATGTACGTTATTTTGTTATATATGAACAATAACCAATTTCTAAACTACTCATGAATTAAAATCTTTTCCCACTTGCCATTATGCAAGTGTACAAGATACAAAATCTTCCTGTTTCTGTAATTGAGTCTAGATGGAAGACTTTTTTAATCAGAAAAACCATGAATAAAAAAAATAATGAAGCAAATAATGGGTGTTATGCTTTAGTGAAACAACTAAAAATACAGCCTAAATGCCAAAATGACCGGTTAAACACCACATTGGCACATAAGGAGACAGAAAACAAGGAAAGATCAAGTAATTATTTTATGATGCAGGGAGGAGAACACAATCAAGAATGGCTGGCAATCCAAATACATTTCTATAAATTTATGTGATCATTTAGTATGTTTGACAGAAAAAAACAGCCACATGCAAGGAACTGTGTGTGTAACCTGTGTGCTGTAGTAAGTGATTCACAATGCAAAAAGTAACCCTATTAACATTGCAAGGTACTTGGATGTCTGCGTATTCATAAGTTTATTGCTAGTAAACAAAACATTAATTTTAATTCCATTAATTATAACAGCCAAAGTAAATGTGAAGAAACTCTGTTTTGGTTTCTCAGTGCAATAGATAGATAGATAGATACAATGAAGTTTTGTCCTGAAGGGTCTATCCTAAAAGGTGTTAAACTTTAAAAAAAAACCGTCTGTTCAAACTTCTGAATACAATACATGATAAAAATTCAACTGAGTAATGTGCCAGTGCTTCTGATACTAGTCATGTTTAACATTACCTACTTATCGACAGGTGTCAAATTTAAAAACTTCTTCCCCATTAATCTAATTCTTTCATTGTTTTTAAACCAAGATATTACCACAGATTAAACCTATCACAATGCTAATATAACTTCTGGCCATAATTTCAAAACATGGATTTCTTTGGGGGAGAAAAAATTCAGCCATCATCTCCCCACATGTACAGAATGTATGTATGTATGCATGCATGTATGTATGTTTATTCTAGTTCCTAGAAGATAAATTTCCTTTCTCTGGAAGGAAATGAATTGCATTTATTCAACATTTCCTATATTCGGCAAGCTGTAGGCTCCAGAGTAACTTCATTAAAAACATAGCCACATTACTCTCAAGTGCACCCCCACACATATTCTCTACCTAAAATCCTTCTCTCTGCTCTGCTGTTCTTCACTGCATTTGGGCATTATTAAACTATATTCAAGTTTACTAGTCTAAATGAGGTGGGTGGGTGTTGACATAATGGAGTATTTTTTTTATAATTATAATAGTTGTGTTTTCAGAGCTAGAGGCTTAAATGGGGCTTCATAAAACTATAGGACTTGAATCTAATGTAATATTTCCAGCCCCCCACCCATCAGATAAATAAAAAAAAAATCTTTCTTACTGTAGTTTTCCTCATATAAACAATGTTTTGTCATTCTTTTATAAATTTGATAGAGTTGACTTTGAAAAGAAGAAAAGCATACCATTCTGTATGATGAATTACTTTATTTGTATGTTTTTATAATTATCTATTCATTTGTAATAATCTGAATTTTTTATACATTTCAGCACATACTTGAAAATGTATATATTAAATTGGTATGTTTATTTAAACTCTTCAGATATAAATAATTCATTAATTCAGTCATTCCTAAAGCAGAACATACTGGAAATGCTGAATGTTGCTAATTGTCAGAAGTTTAAAAAAAAAAACAATTGTACAGGTACAATAGATTAACTGCATGATGTACCCATTTTAACAGCACATCACATAAATTATTAAAAATTATTAAAATCTGATTTCAAATTGCTGCACATCACAGCTGTTTCATTTGAATGTCACTTTTCAAAGGAGTCATCTTTGAGATTTCCATGGCAAGTTTTAACAATTGATTCCCAGGAGGAGATCCATTGAGCTACCCCAAACCCTTGTAAACTTTCTCTGAGGATGATCTTGACTCTAATTTTATGCTCTTTGGGAAAATGTTTTGCACTGAAACTTACATTTCTGTCAGCCTACACACATATGCACCTCGGATAAAACATTGGTCAACAGTAGGCTACCAGCAATTGGTTTATTTAAAAATAAACAAAAAAGTAAAACATTTTTTGTTTCCACCCATTTTTACAGTATTTCAATAAATTTAGGTTTTATTTTATTTTATATTCAGTGTTTACTTTCATTCTTATTTTGTTTTTGTGTAAATTGCTTTTTTGATGTTTGTTATTGTCTTCAATTCCCTCCATGCCCCATAGCAGGCACTATCTCAATAACCACTGCAATCAAACTTGTGGTGACAGGCAAATGCCAGTAGTGCACCAGTCATATATAAATAAATAGTAAAAGTAAATACAGAATCTGGCTCATTCTTTTGTATTTTAAACATGACTGATTTCTCATTCATGTAATCTATATAGACATACACTGTGTGCACAATTATTAGGCAAGTTGTATTTTTAAGGATTAATTTTTAATATGGAGCAAATACCATGCTATCAGTCAATCCAAAATGTTAACAAACCTGAAATCTGAATGTTTTACAAAGGAAATGTAAAGGAATTTCTCAGGGGAATACATATGTGTTCACAATTATTAGGCAACTGTTAGTGTGCAGAATTATTAGGAACTAACGGAAAAATGAAAAATTTCCCATCTCACTTGTTTATTTTCACCTGTTAAAGTGAAAATAATAAACAAACAACCCAAAATTTACAAATAAATATTTCTGACATTTAAAAAAAAATCGGTGACCATTATAGCCACCCTTCTTTTCAATAACAGTCATAAGCCTTCCATTCATAGAGTCTGTCAGTTTCTTGATCTGTTGGCGATCAACTTTTTGTGCAGCAGCAACCACAGCCCCCTAGACACTGTTCACAGAGGTGTACTGTTTTCCTTCCCTGTAAATCTCTCGTTTAAGAAGGGCCCACAAGTTCTCAATGGGGTTTAGGTCAGGTGAGTAGGGGGCCATGTCATTATTCTTTCATCTTTAAGGACTTTACTGGTTAGCCTCGCAGTGGAGTACTTCGATGTATGCGATGGAGCATTGTCCTGCATAAAAATCATGTTCTTCTTGAAAGATGCAGACTTTTTCCTGTACCACTGTGAAAGAAAGTGTCTTCTAAAATCTGGCAGTAGGTTTGGGAGTTGATTTTTAGTCCATCTTCAAACTGAAAAGATCCAGCTATCTCATCTTTAATAATACCAGTCCTTACCAGTACCCTGTCTCCACCTTGCTAGCGTCTAAGTTGAAGTGGAGGTCTGTGCCCGTGACTGATCCAGCCATGGGCCCCCTCCATCTGGTCCATCAAGAGTCACTCTCATCTCATCAGTCCATAAAATCTTTGAAAAATCTGTCTCCAGATATTTCTTGGCGCAGTCTTGACATTTCAACTTATGTGTCTTGTTCAGTGGTGGTCAGGTTTCAGCCTTCCTTACCTTGGCCATGTCACTGTGCGCTGAACACTTTGTACTTCTGGGCACTCCAGGTAGTTTGCAGTTCTGTAATATGACAGCATTGGAGGATAATGGGTTCTTGGTAGCTTCACATTTCATTCTTCTCAAATCTTCTTCTCAAAAGTTAATTTGTGTCTTTTTTTCTCAATGCGTTTCTTGCGACCCTGTTGACTATTTGCAGCAAAATGTTTGATGGTTCTGTGATCACGCCCCAAGATTTTAGCAAGCATCCACTCTGGAAAACATTTTTACAATTTTTGACTTTTCAGAGTCAGTTAAATCTTTTTTAGCCCATTTTCCCTGAGGAAAGCAAACTGCCTAATAATGTACACCTTGATGTGGCGGCATTGATGTCCTTAGGCCACACCCTCCCTCATTACACAAATACACATCACCTGATATTCTTATATCTAATAAGCATTCAAGTTCATACAGGTTGGAATCATAATATATGCATAAAATTATGATATTGTCAAAATACTCACTTGCCTAAATATTGGGTACACAGTGTATTGTCTGAATTGCTGCGCACAGATCCTTGCACAGTAATTATTAATCAGTCACATCAATCTATTCAAAACAGTTACAGGATCTAGGGAATCCGATGTCCTGTTATGGTGAGCCTAACGGCTATGTCAACACTCACTGGCAAAATAGCAGTCAGTACAACCCTACCTATAAAAAGAAGCAAGACACTTTAATGGAGCACATTTATCTCATTTAAAATTGTCCAAAATGTATCCAGGGCAAGATTCAACCTGTCAATGTTCCATTGTAGCTCCAGTCTCACTGGGCCACATGTTTTTGGCATGCACCAAATTAACATTATTTTGGACAGGATTTTGGTCTCGTCCGATGCGAGAGATGGACGTCTGAAGTGGAGCTCCGCTAGCAGTGGTGTTATTTTTCATATTATTTGCTTATTATCTTGAGATATCCTGTATTTATTCAACCCAAGAGGGACTGCTACAGTATATGTAAGCACATATAAACATGGCCAACAAGAAGGGGGGTTCGAAAGAATCGAAAACTAAAGCTACACCCAAGCTGCGATCAGCAAGCCCCGGTTCCAGATACGGCCTTTCAGAGACAGACCTGGATCAGATGGGCGAAAGCACAGACTCCTCGGGACCACGGTCCGCTACATCGTCGCCGGCTGAGAGCGAAAAGGGGAGCGAAGGTGCGATCGTGAGTGCAGATCTGGATAGCTCGCCGATTGGAGGAGATCACATGAAACTGGAAAGGGCCTCGAAGTCCGCGGCTTCAATTGCGCAATTACGCGAGCCTGTAGCAGCGGGGACACCGGCTACAGCAAAGTCTGCTGCTTCATCTACGGTACAAGAAAGCACAATTGAACTATCTGAACTGAAGGTGTTGCTCGTTGAGCTCGCGCAAGACATAAAGAAAAGCGAGAAGGCTAATGAGATAGCAAGGGCAAAGGCACATGAGAGACTGAAACAGGAAATCCAACAGGCAACTGAAAGGTTGCGACAGGAATTCCAACAGGAATTCCAACAGGCAAATGAAAGGTTGCGACAGGAATTCCAACAGGCAAATGAAAGGCTGCGTCAAGAGGTGCAATTTGAGCTTCGACAGGTGCTGGGTAAAATTGAAGAGCGCATTCAGGAAAACTCGATTAAACTGAGCACGCTTACTGATCAATTGGAGCATCTCAAGGAGACATTCACGAATCGGATTGAAATGGTCGAACATTCAGCTACCAGTGCCGAAGAAAGAGCAATAAATGTCAGTTCCGAATGCAAAAAACTCGGAGAAAAACTTGGAGACAGACTGGCTGCTTTAGAAGATGGCAGTAGAAGGTATAATGTCAGAATTGAAGGTCTGCCGGAGAATCGAGAAAGTTCAAACCCTGTGAAATTCGCAGCTGAACTTTTTTCTAAAATAATCGGGGACGACTTTAAAGCAGAATCTGAGATAGCAGCGGCTTACCGCGTACGCGGACCAAACACCGTCAGACCCCGACCAAGATCTTTTATAGTTCGTTTTGAACGATTATCATTTAAGCTAGAGGTGATGGCACTCCTCAGAAACAAGGAAGGTATTATATTTGAAAATAACCACATTCTTATCTTCCCTGACTTCTCTCCAGCAACAGCTACTAAACGCGCATCCTTCTATAATATTAAACAGCGGCTACGGCAAGCCAGTGTGAAATACAGCCTCCTGTATCCGGCAAAACTGAAAGTGGAATGGCAGGGTCAATTCTATGTCTTCGCTAGCAAGGAAGATGCAGAAAAAGAATTAAGAAAGCTGATCCCGGGACTATTCTGATACATAATAGTGAGTCATGGCGGTTAAAACGATGAAGGAAAGATTAATAATCTTTTGTCTGATCTATTCGTTTTAAAATACGGGTTTTTATCAGCATATATTCTCATTATTACTTAGTATTACTAGGGCGCTATATGTTTATGTTTTATTGTGCTTAATTATTTATCTATTTATTTATTTTTCTCTTTTTCTTTTCTAATTATCTCATCTCTACCCTAAACGAGACTGTTCAATATCATACCCTAGGTTTACTGTTATTGCTATTACTGCATTAAGACTGGTTATGCTTCTTCTGGACACATTTTTAATACCATCCCCTGGGTTTATTATCTGGGTGTATCATCTTAATGCACTAAAATTGCTGAA
>JANRMT010062818.1:59110321-59121235 GCA_026402145.1 Polypterus bichir lapradei | reverse complement strand
AAATACGCACTTTGCTGATAAACTGAGCGCACTGAGTTTGCACGGCGCTTTGGTGACTTTGAAGAACAAAAAAAGTCCGTCTACATGCGGCTCGAACCTTGTGCATGTTTGGTAGCACATATCTGTGCGAGAAGCTCTTCTCAGTGATAAAGACTAACAAAACAGCACACAGGAGTCGCCTCACTGATGAGCACCTGCAGTCCATCCTGAGAATCTCCACAACACAGAACCTCACACCAAACATAAACGAACTTGTTGCCAAAAAAAGATGCCAGGCGTCCAGCTCTAAAATGACATATGAGCAAAGACAACTGAATGATTTGATTTGTTATTGCTGAAAGGAACACATTTTATTTATATTTCCAGGTTTTGTTATGCAGCATGTTCATATTTGAATTTGTATAATTTTGACAGGATATATTTTTATGGAGAGCAAAATCTTTTGGGATATTTAAAATCTAAGTTTATTTTTTATATAAAATTACATAAGAGTAAAGAAATTTGAATATTTGTTCTTTTAACGTGTACTTTATTTCTAACTTGTATAATTTAGACAGGATATATTTTTATGGAGAGCAAAATATTATAAGTTGTTTAAGGTTTGAGTTGATTTATTCAAGAATAATATTCCTGTCTATTTTTACCATTCCTACCAAAGATATTTCTGTCGACTAAATAAAAATTCCTTCTATTTAAAATTTAAATAGAACTTGAACAAATACGATAGTTCATAATATCCACGCAGACTTGCACGTAAGAGCGGGAGTTATCCGTTTTAACAAGCAGCGTATTGCACTGATACGAAATAGCTGTGTGTGTATATATGTAGATATGTATGTATATGTATATATAGGTTTATATATGTGTGTATGTATGTATGTATGTATGTGTATATATGTAGATATATATATATGTATATATGTGTATATGTATAGATATGTATATATATATATATATATACAGTATGTTTATGTGTGTGTGTGTAAATATATATATATATATATATATATATATGACAGCAACACTCATCACTCACAACAGTGACAAAACAATTACATTGACAATCATGTTACGTTATTTTCAAAATGTTTCCTTTTCTTTTTCATTGCTTCTTTAACACACTACTTCTCCGCTGCGAAGCGCGGGTATTTTGCTAGTATATACATATATACACATATATATATCTACATATATACTGTATATACACATATATATATACAAATCTACATACATATCTACATATATATATTAGGGGTGGGACTCGATTAAAAAAATTAATCCAATTAATTAGAGGCTGTGTAATAATTAATCTTGATTAATCGTATGTAATCGCACACGTAAATTTGCCCCAAATCGCAAATGTGTTTTTTTAATTTAAAAGGGTTTTAGTGGGCGACAGAATCAAATAATAGACATGGACATGAATATTGTAAACTCAAGCTCTTTTAATTTCTGAAAAAAAAAATGCTTTTAAACTGCATTTGAATTCAAAACAGAAACAAAAATATCATCCCTGGTTAAAATTGGGCAGACTTAAAAATAAAGTGGTAGTTTAAGTACTTTAAGTACATTTTCAGAATGGTATTGTCTTTAAATAATAATAACCAAAATTTCAACAGAAAGTGCAGTTTTTCTTCTTAAAAAAATAAGTCAGAAACATAAAAGGTAATTTGACCAACTTAATCTTTAAACTCTGAGTAACCTTAGCCAAAATTATTTTGTACATTAGGCTAAAACAGTGTGATCATTGAACATTTTGTAATTAGATGTAATTAGAATTACTAACGGTCACGGAAGTCCAATGATCCCCAGTAAGAGCCACAAAGTCCGCTTTCTGTAATGCATCTAATTTTGCTTGCTTTTCACTGTGCACAAAAACCATGCTTTTATCAAGGCTTCGCTCGGGTAGTTTTTTGAAATTAAATTTTCCTCCGATCAGTCGTAGGAACGTGCTTCATCCGACTGTAACATTTGTGTAGCTGTGATGCGTGCATCAGTGTAATCAATGTACCAGGAAATCATGCATTGACAAAAGTTCCCCTTTGCTTGGAATTGAAAGTGTGATTAAATGCGTTATTTTTTGTTATGGAGTACATGCATCGAAGCTTCTCAGTTGTGCTTGTGCTAAGAATAGGAAATATTTTAAAAATAACGTAACATGATTCTGCGTTAACCGCATATTTTGTCATACGTCTCAAACCAAGGAGATGCGAGGTTAAAATGAACCGAGAAGCGCGCGTACATACTCAGTACATCCACTCTCGGGAATCGAACCTCGGACGTAGGCCCCACGGTGTGCGGCTTATCTACAGTATTTGAGAGTATGTAGATCGAGGTATATAGATATATTCGCAGCGGAGACGTAGTGTGTTAAGGAAGCTATGAAAAAGAAAAGGGAACATTTTAGAAATAACGTAACATGATTGTCAATATACAGTAATTTTTTGTGAGTGTTATTGAGTGTCACTGTGATCAAGGATTCGATTATCATTATTTGTTTCAATCAGGGTCGTATTTGTACGATGTGTTGTGTTCAAGTTACATTCTGTGTTTGTCAGTCGTTGTAAAGATTAAATTCTGTAATTACAGCCACATTAGCTCCACAAATGAGACACACGGGTTTACCGGCAATGTCAGTAAACATATACTCAGCCTTCCATCGGTTTTTAAAGGCTCTATTTTCAGAATCAACTTTTCTCTTCGGCATCGTGTGGGCTAGCTTCGCAATAACTTGCACCATCATAAGCTAGACTTGATTAACGCGGTAAGTGTTCGGCAAGGTAGCTGAAGCGCTGCATTATGGGATCTGTAGTTTATTGTGTTACCAGCGCTTCATATACCCGGGCCATTAATAACCATAATACAGTATATAAAATGATCTTGCGGGCCGGATATAATTACACGCCAGGCCGGATGTGGCCTGCGGGCCTTGAGTTTGACACATATGGACTAAATAGAACTTGAAAAGATATATTTTTTCGTACATCGAGCCCGCGTGCTATTGTGGTTTTGCCTGCGTGTCTCAATAAGTCATCCTCCCCTCGCTCTTACTTTTTTACCGTTCATCTAATGAATACACGGAGTATGGCTTTACCAAAACAATCATTGATGGCGAATAAAATATCCATTATTCGAGTATGTAGATCGGGGTATATATATATATACATATATATATATATACCCGCGTATCGCAGCGGAGACGTAGTGTGTTAAAGAAGCTATGAAAAAGAAAAGGGAACATTTTTAAAATAACGTAACATGACTGTCAATATACAGTAATTGTTTTGTGAGTTTTACTGAGTGTTGCTGTCATCAAGGATTTGATTATCATTATTTCTTTCAATCAGGTTCGTATTTGTAGGATGTGTTGTGTTCAAGTTACATTCCGTGTTTGTCAATCATTGTAAAGAAGACAGGTTTCATTCATCGATTCGTTTCTTACTGCATCAATAAACAGCTCGTCTTCTTCTTTATCTGAGACCTGACACACTGCATGCACCGTTTTTTTTTTTTTTTACACTGTCTTCCTTTAGCGGGACATTGACTTTTTCCACCGTGTGCTTTGTTTCCGCAGTAGCTGCATTTATGAATATGCTTGTATGTATCACACGCTTCATATTTTTTTGCTGCCTTTTCAATTGTGTAATTCGGTTTTTGTTCAGCGCTCTTCGGAACTGTTGCTTTTTGTCTGTGCACTGCATCAGTTCACGTGAGCCGCTCGGTGTACATGCATCGAAGTTTCCCAGCTGTGCTGCTGCCATCTCGTGCTATGTCCATGGCTGTATTTAATGTTACCGAAGTCCCGGCACTTAAAACTTTCTCTCGCAGTTTCGCTGAGTTTGTGCCAAACACCACCCTGACCATCTCATCTTCCTCTGCATAAGCACAGTCCTTCACCCGTGAATATTTACCCGTGGCAGTTTGCTATTGGATTGCCGCTGACGGACGGCCTTATATGGGCAGGCACTAAATTACAAACGCCAGCGGCAGCCTGTCTATGAACTTAAAGTTTAGGTTTACATCGTGCTTTGTTTCCAAAGTAGCAGAACTCATGAATATGGTTGTATATGTCACTCGCTCGCTTCTTATTGTTTCGCTGCCTTCTCAATTATATAATGCATGTTTTCTTCAGCACTTTTTGGGCCTCTTCCTGATCTTCTACGTACTGCGTGATTACGTGGGAGGCGTGATGATGTCACACGAAACTCCGCCCCCACGGGTTTCAAGCTCATCTCCATTACAGTAAATGGAGAAAAACAGCTTCCAGTTATGACCATTACGCGTAGAATTTCGAAATGAAACCTGCCCAACTTTTGTAAGGAAGCTGTAAGGAATAAGCCTGCCAAATTTCAGCCTTCTACCTACACGGGAAGTTGGAGAATTAGTGATGAGTCAGTCAGTCAGTCAGTCAGTCAGTGAGTCAGTGAGGGCTTTGCCGTTTATTAGTATATATATATATATATATATATATATATATATATCCTTTCAGATAGGCCAGTTTACATATTCTCTTCTTGTGTCAGCGCGTGCATGTGCGAGTGCTTACGCCTAAAAAAAAAAAAAAAAGATCGTCCTGTCAAAATAAGAGACTCTTTCACCTACTTGGCATGAATCATCTTTAAATGAAATGCTGCCGATAAGGAATAACAGAAATAACCGCGCTGCTTTCTATCTTTGATGAACTAACGTTTTATGGGGTGAAAAAAATGATCACCCCTGACATATACACTTAATCAGTAGTGTGTGCGACTCACGATTTCTGTGTTTGAGTGTGTCTGTGTGTGCGTATGTACGTGTGTACATGTGCATGTGTGTGGTTTTGTCAGTTTTACTATAAAAACAGTTAAACACCCGTTATTTGTGAAACAGGGATATGCTGATGATTCTGATCCCTGATCACGGATAAACATTCAGAAGAAACAGAGCTATTCCAGTGTTTTCCTCCATAACATCCTTTCAGCAAACAGGACTAATGTCCTTGCTGAAACAGACCGCCATTTAATGAAATGCTGCCAATACGGAATAACAGAAATCACCAAGCGGCTTTTGGTCAATGTTAAAGCAGTGGTTCTTGAGGTGAACTGCGGTTGCTATCAATGCTTCCCGATAACTCAGCTTTTGAGAAGAATCTGTCATGGGTGGGACAAGAGGGAGCGAGAGAGGCGGGTTTTTTGAGCCAGGGAGGGATGGAGCGGGGCGAGGAGGCGGGTATCTGTGCGAGTGTTTTAAATAACGAAAGGAAAAAAAGTGCTTTGAAATCGAGGACCCCCCAACCAAGACGATGTAGGAAACAAAACGTGGCAGGTAGGCATATGCTACTTGTATAAAATACATACAATAATGACAACAATATTGAAGCAATGATGAAGTGAAGGGGAGATGCTAAACTTAGGTGGCCACGCTGTGCCTGTCCGTAAATTTCAACCGATCTATTCAAACCAATATATACATCTGAACCAATTTATATATTTATGAACCAATCTTTTTTTCCTGAATGGCCCCTCATAATACACACACAAATTATATACATATATACACACACATATATAAATATATACCTACACATACATGTTAGTTTCACACATCAACTTCTGTTTTGGGAGCATCTTGAACCTGACACGTTATGATAACGTAACCGGATGAGCTGGCAAATGAGGAACACGAAGGAAGGGATGGGTGCAAAAAGTGCAAAAGTGCTTTTATTAAAACAAGTCAAAAATCAAAACAGCGCCTAAAAATGCAATGCAACAAAATGTTCAATAAATGGAGTGATGGAGGTTAAAACAACAAGTTGCTCCAACTTGAGCAGCACTTCTGCCACTCCAGCTCCCAAGTCACTCAACTGCAGCGGGCATCAACCCCTGAGCGCCAGTTACATGCTCCATTAGGTACTTTCCTCCTGGCTGCCTGCCTTCTCCACCTCTCCTTCATTCACTTGCACCAGATCTCTCTCCCTCCTACCTTCTCCATTCTTTTCTTAACCTTGTTTATTTTTGTTCTTTCATTTATCTCTAATTCTTTTCCCCCTTTTCTGGTGTTGGCTTTCTTGTATGCCTACGTGGGGGCAATGTCTCAATCATATACGCAGGAGGCTGATAATGTAATTAAGACGGACCGCACCCTCACATGCAGGTGCATCTCACCCCAATTATTCGACCAACCCCCAGCAGCTGCGTGAGCACATCTACCCAATGAGAGTATGCTGACCAATTAAATACTGTATTTATTAAAATGGCAGAACTGCTATAATCACAGCATCTTTACCAGATCAGTTGTTAATCCCAAAGAAAGTTGGAATCCTGTCTATGATGAAAAATAAAGATAGATACATTAAGGCTTTATAAAGTTCAGAGTCCCAAAATGTCCAAAATGGAGGAGACAAAATTTTAAACCTCTTGTCCAAAGTATAAACAAAAGAAAAAGTTAATTATTTTTAAATATTTACTCACAGAAATAATTTGATAAAATAAGGAACACAGTGAGAATATCAGCCTCTATTTAAATAGTTGCTGGGGTGCTGTAGCCCAGCTTCATAATTAGTTGGCCCTGCCTCCTTAGGTTCTACATAGCACAAAAGGAAGGTGACTAGAAGTGGAAAACACCACATAACTAACATTATTTAAAATCAGCAAATTATAAACAAAATCCAAAAATCCAAATTAAATCATACAACAAAAAAAGGACTTTTTACAGAATATTCAAAAGCCAGAAAACATTTTAGCCAATGATAAAATTCTAACTGAAACAGAACTACATATTCTCAAAGATCCAAATTTAGGGAGCTCTGAACAGTCAAGACTCATGGGGAACAGGAATAACACAAGTATTAACATTTCTTCTCTACTTGCCTCTACAGTGGAGGAAGGTACCACTGATGTATCCTAACATTTTTTCATTAAGTCTCACCTCTTTTGGTCCTGTTACTACTCAAGGAACCTCACTGTCAGAAGTCAGCATTCATTCATTGACCAGCTTTGACAGTATACTCACCAGTAGACTGAAGCACTTATCAGGCACGTGGGGTGAATTGCATGCAGTATGCAGTATTACTGCACAGGGACAGCACTTTGCATCAATGTACTGTATATTGTGAAATTCTGATAAATTACTGGCCTCAGAATTTTTCTCATTGGTACTGTCCACTGTTTTTCATATCTCTGAATCTGAAAATTTCATATTTTTACTGATACCTCTGTGAGTGTAATACAGTCTGCTGTCCTTAATCAGTTTCAGCCAGTTTCTCGTTTGAACCTGAGGAAAAATGTGAGTTATATGAAACCGCCTTATTTTATTCTCTTGACTTTATGCCTGCTCTATTCTTTAAAGGTGTGTTTGATTTAAGTGGTCCTAATATACTGTCAACTATTAACAGCTCCTTGATGATGGGGACAGTTCCTATGTACTTTAAGCATGCAGTGACTCAACCCCTGTTAAAAAAGGCAAATCTCAATCCTTTGTTTACTAGTAGCTTTCGTCCCGTTTTCAAATTACCATTTCTCTCCACCGTTTTGGAGAAAGTTGTGGGTACCCAGCTACGGGCTTTTCTGGAGCACACAAATATTCATTAAGGAGTTTCAATTGGGATGCAGAATATTTCATAGCACAGAACTGGTGCTGCCAAGAGTGATGAATGAGCTGCTGTTGGCAGCTGATTCTGGGAGTTGGGCAGTGCTAATTTTATCAAAGAAACACTATGAAAACACATCAGATCTCAATGGGGAAAAAAATCATGCTGGATATCTATACTAATACGGACTTAGTAATGTGATAGGAAAACCACATCATTTGATGGAAATGAAAATTATCAACTTACAGAGGACTGAATTCAAAGACAACCTGAAAATTAAAGTGAAAAAAATGACGTGGCAGGCTAGTCCATTTTGCCGAAATTTCATTGCAGCAACTCAAAATCGTACTCAGTAGTTTGTATGGCCACTACGTGCTTGTTTGCATGCCTGTCAACGTCGAGACATGCTCCTAATGAGACAATGGATGGTGTCCTGGGGGAGCTCCTCCTACATCTGGACCAGGGCATCACTGAGCTCCTGGACAGCGAGGTGCAACCTGGCAGTGTTGGCAGGACCAAAACAATGTCCCAGAGTTGTTCTGTTGGATTTAGGTCCGACGAGCGTGGGGGCCAGTCAATGGAATCAATTCCTTCATCCTCCAGGAACTGCCTGCATACTTTCACCACATGAAGCCAGGCATTGTCTGACAATGGGTCCAAGGATTTTATCCCGATACCTAATGGCAGTCAAGGTGCCACTGTCTAGCCTGTACAGGTCTGCGCATCTCTCTATGGATATGCCTCCCCAGACCATCACTGAACCACCACCAAACCGGTCATGCTGAATGATGTTACAGGCAGCATAACGTTTTCCATGGCTTCTCCAGACCCTATCACGTCTTTCACATGTGCTCAGGGTGAACCTGCTCAGTAGTATATAGTCGGGGGTATGTGTCAAAATGTCAATCAAAGATGATTGATGATGGAATGCCCCCACCCCCTTTCCTCTGATTGGTGGATTTAAATGATCTGCCCCACCCCCATCGGTTGATTGGTGATTTACAGCCTGTCCCCGACCCACCCCCACTTGCCTGTGTGGCTCAGGGTTTGTGTCAAGAGCAGTTTGATGGGTGTCGGTCCCACCTTAATCCATCCCCACCCACCTGATTGGCTCAGGGTTTGTGTCAAGAGTGATATGATGGGTGCTGCCCCTCAGTCTGTCAACACCTGCTTGTTGCTTGACAATCCCCTCCCTGACATGTTCCTGCATATACTGTGTTGGATCGTGCTCCTGAATCTATTATTTTAATATTATCACAAGATTAAAATCTCTATCTAGCCTTTGCTTTATAATTTGTAAAATCTTTTCTATCAAAAACGCCTACAGGTCCTGTAGTAAATCAGCCTTTCACCCTCTCACAGAAAATCCTCTCGCAGAAAGGCAAGCTTTCAGCAGCTACTCATTTCACAGAAAGTCAGGCTGACAGGCTCTGCAATGAAAAAGCCTTGACCATTTCACAGAAAGGCAAGCTGATAGGGGCTGTGCACGGTCGCATGTACAAGCAGGCATATGCCTATATAGCTCAAAGCTGACAGGTACCCGCTGTGTGAGGCCCTGCGTGTCCTCGCCTGCAAACATCTGTATGCACGCTCCAATGCTCATCCCCCTGCCCCTCCATGCTGCTGCGGGAGCCTTTGCAGAGAAAGCCCATTTTTGTGCTTTTTAACTTTTGAATGTCAAGCATGAGAACTAGTTTGATATAAGCCTTTTTATATAAAAAAAAAAAAAAAAAATCACACAGAGGTAAATAGTATACAGCAATTCCCTTGTTAATCACGTATAAAAAAAATCTATCCTTTACTTTATAATTATAATTTATATAAAAAAATCTATATAAAACAAACCCTTTTCTATCAAATACCTCCCATTTTAAATAATCAAGTACATTTATTTCAAGTATTTTCAGCTGAGCTAAGGATTCACATTGCGGAAGCATTTCGCTTAACTTTCTAAAAGTGAGAAATTGTTCCCAGACACAGAGTGAACGGGGCATGCTTGAATAACCAGCTACCAGAAGTGGGGATTGAACCCACGTGGGCATTTGCCCATTGGATCTTAAGTCCAACGTGTTAACCACTCGGCCATTCTGGTGGCAGAAAAAGCCATTTTAGGCACTCTTCGCCACTCCACGAATACTGCGGTCATTTTTTCAGCTCCTTCAAAAACATGTGTTGACCCCTTCTTCAAACGCAAGAGGCCAGAAGGGGCGATTCACACGTCAGCGGAACCAGCTGTGTGCCCTGATCAAACATTTTGCTGATTCAAGAGTCGGTTCACACGTAGGTCTTTTAACATCAGGTCATATCTTCCGGTGGTCAGTGTAAACTGAGCTTAAAGATGGACAGACACCTGCTTAAAGCAATCTCCTTATTACAAAGACTTTTGAAAAAAATACCGTGTTTAGGTAGGTAGGTGTTTAGATATAAGCCTTCGGCCGGACACCGACCCATTACACAGCTGTCCATTGAAAACGGGGGCCAAAGGGCACACATTTTCTAAAAGAAATCACTGTCCTTATTTTAAAGTCCGCTTTCAAAAAATGCCCTGCTCTTTTCTGTATATAAATAAGCGTTAAGCCAGACACCGATCCATTACGCCGCTTGTCGTTAATACTGAAAGATGACTCCGAATCTCGTTGAAAGACAAAATGGTACATCTTCATTATCTTATTAGAACAATGTTTTCTATTTTTTATGGAAAGGACTAAATGAAATATAATTATTGTTAATACAGATTATTCTCCCGAGAGTCCCGACAATCAAGATCATGGTACGTCATATTATTGATTATTATATGCGTCAAACGAGAATGCTTTAAAAAATGTATGGCTGAATCCTTAAATTTTACCCTTAGATCAATATTTCCAAGTTGATTCTCTGATCTATTACTTGGAAACCTGTAAGTCCTTTTTTAAAAAAATGATATCTGTTTAAAACGAGATGGGGATGGGGGGGTTTAAAATCCAAAATTATCTTAGGTTATCGCTATTTATTATGTACTAGCAAAATACCCGCGTTTCGCAGCGGAGAAGTAGTGTATTAAAGAAGTAATGAAAAAGAAAAGGAAACATCTTGAAAATAACGTAACATGATTGTCAATGTAATTGTTTTGTCACTGTTATGAGTGTTGCTGTCATATATATATATATATATATATATATATATATATACATACATACACACACACACACAGTATATATATATATATATATCTATATCTATATAGATATTAGATATCTATATCTCTCTATATATACACATACATACTGTACATACATACATACACATATCTATCTATATATATATATCTCTATCTCTATCTCTATCTCTATCTATATATATATATA
>JANRMT010062818.1:59080405-59094354 GCA_026402145.1 Polypterus bichir lapradei | reverse complement strand
ATATATATATATATATATATATATATAATATGACAGCAACACTCATCACTCACAACAGTGACAAAACAATTACATTGACAATCATGTTACGTTATTTTCAAAATGTTTCCTTTTCTTTTTCATTGCTTCTTTAACACATTACTTCTCCGCTGCGAAGCGCGGGTATTTTGCTAGTGTATTATAAATCTTATAAATTAAGATCTTTCTTTCCCCCATCTCAGCATTTAGGGCAAGTCTGGCATGGCCTCACATCTCCTAGTAAATGGCAATGCTATACAAATGTTAAACAACTAGTAAACTTACCAATAATTTAACATGTTGTTAAAATGTTTATACAATGTTTATACCAAACTCAACTTAGTTATTATAATCAAGTATTTCTAATTTTCTGTAATGTGTACAAAGCAATTTTTTGTTTAGACAAAAAAATCTTATTGGAGTTTGTGAATCTTTTTTTTTTTTTTTTTTTTTCTCTCTGCATCTTGTTTTTGGCATACTTTTGGTCACATATGCACATGTGCAGCCTAAACCTGTCGGCTCCACCCTGGACACTGAGAAGACAGTGAGACAATTTATTTATTTTTTTAAAAACAATTGATTGTTTTAAAATAAATATTCATAAGCTTGTACATTTTGCTATTTAAGATCCTGACACCTGAATCATATTGATAACTACTGACTAAATGGTTTTAGCTCTTTGCTTGCTGAACAAAAGTTGGAAATTTACTAACATTCATTTGCATTTCTGATTTCAGTATTGAGTATTCGATGTTGAGGCATTTATGAAGACAAAATATTGTATTGACACATCTTTGTTTTGTGTGATTTGCACCTTTTATATATAAAATATTTATTTGTGTGTGTGTGTGTGTGTGTATATATATATATATATATATATATATATATATATATATATACACACAGTTGACCCTTGATAAACGACCGGCCTGACATGCGAACAACTTGATTTACGACCAAAATTTTGCAATACAACCCGAATGCGGTCACGTGTATCCGCTTGTGCGATTGTAAACAAACAGACGAGAGCGTTCGTAAGCGTCAGTCGGAGCCCAGATACATGTGTTTGTGGACGTAATTTCGGTCAGCGCAGTGATTTATCTATATGTACAATTCACTAAGACCATGGCAAGCAAGACGCATAATTGCTAAGGAAGGAAGAGAGGGTAACGAAGGTAAAGAAAGCGATTGTTATGGGATGTTAGCTAGCGGGCTGGCACGGCACATGATGATGTCATCAGGCTGAGTCAGCACCGGCTTGCTTTGGAGTGTATTATTACAGCAGTTTACAACACGACCAGCTTTAAACCGAGTGCTCGACTACTGTCATTAACTTGAGAAACTGTGATCACAATCAAAACGAAGAAGGAAATTGTGCAGAAATATGAGAGTGGTGTTTGTGTGACCGATCTCGCTAATATGTACAGCATGTCGAAATCCACCATCTCGACAATTTTACAAAGAAAAGATTTGCATAAGGAGGCTCCTTCTAAACAATAACCACCTTCCGTTTCATTCTCCTCCTCCTCCCTTCCTGCAGCCCAAAGATGTCAAATTAAATGGTGAGTACAGTATGAAATTGTTTCTGGTAGGCTAGGCACTTTTTTACAACTTTTTGGTTAGTGCATTAGAAAAATTATTGGTGTTTTGGTAAATTATGCCATTATACAACCCTTTTTTATTATGAAAAGGTTAAGTAAGTGTTGCTGTGGGAGGTTTGGAGCGCATTATGGGTATTTCCATTATTTCTTATGGGAAAAATAGTCTTCACTTACAACCAGCTTGAGTTACAACCAGCCCTCACGAACGAATTAAGTTCATAAGTCAAGGGTCCACTGTATATATTGTAAAAAGAAGAGAACACACAGCATAAAGGGTTGGGGTTTCCGGCCCCGGATACTGTACAAAAAACAAATCTTTTCTCACAAACGGGTCAAAATATATAAACATAAATGTTCATATGCGCAACGCCCTTCAAAGGCGTCGGCGGCCATTTTATAGAGGAAGAGCCGGAAGTGGAGGAATGCTGGGAAGGAAGCGTGAGGGTTGACGGGATTGCTGACGTCAGGGAAGATGGCGGAGGAAGGGCGGAAGTGGACGTACTGCGGGCAGGTTATGATGGCGGAGCGTCTTTTTTCCTGAAAGAGAGCAGAAAGGTTAGTACACCGCCATTCCCTGCCGGCAAACGTCTTTCAAAGTGGTTTCAGGTCTGTCCGCGGCCTCCTACTTGCGCATGCGTGACATGACCCCCCCCTCAGCCCAAGACCGTCCGGTCGGGCGGACCTAACCGAGAGGTCGTGGACGCGAGAGAGGGCATTGGCATTGACCTGAAGGCCGCTGCGGCGGTAAGTGACCGTGAACTTATAAGGCTGCAGGTCCAGGAACCACTTGGTGACCCGCGGATTCGACTCTTTGTGGAGGGACATCCACTGAAGCGCAGTGTGATCAGTCACCAGAGTGAATTTGCGACCCAACAGGTAGTACCGGAGATGAGTCACGGCCCACTTAATGGCCAGGGCTTCCCTCTCCACCGCCGCGTACCTGGCCTCTCGGGGCAGCAGTTTCCGGCTTAGATACATCACGGGGTGCTCGACACCATCGACGCTTTGGCTCAGCACAGCGCCCAGGCCTGTGTCCGAAGCGTCGGTCTGGAGGATAAAAGGTAACCCAAAATCAGGGGTCCGTAATACAGGTGCCGATGTTGGGGCCTCTTTCAGGTCACTGAATGCGTGTTCCGCCTTGTCGTTCCATACCACATGCAGGGGAGCCCCCTTCTTTGTTAAGCTAGTCAAGGGTGCTGCCCTCTCGGAGAAGCGGGGTACGAACCGGCGGTAGTACCCCGCCAGCCCCAAGAAAGCCTGCACCTGTCTTTTGGTATTCGGACGGGGCCATTCCAGGATGTCTTTGACTTTGGAACATTGGGGTCTCACCTGTCCTCGTCCCACTAGGTAACCCAAATATTTGGCCTCCTTTAGACCAAAAAAACACTTACGGGGGTTAATGCGGAGGCCGGCCTTAGCCAGTGTCGCGAGGACAGCAGAGAGTTGCAATAGATGCTCCTCCCAGGTGCCGGAATAGATGACGACGTCATCCAGGTAGGCGGCACTATAGGACTGGTGGGGCTTCAGCACTCTATCCACCAGACGTTGAAAGGTTGCAGGGGCCCCGTGCAGCCCAAATGGGAGGACCTTGTATTGCCAATGTCCACTAGGGGTGCTAAAGGCGTTTTTTTCTTTTGCAGATGCCGTTAAGGGAATTTGCCAATACCCTTTTGTCATATCAAGAGTAGTCAAGTATCGAGCCGCACCCAGCCGCTCGAGCAGGTCGTCAATGCGGGGCTTCGGGTAGGCATCGAATTTGGAGACCTGGTTTAAACGTCTAAAGTCATTGCAGAATCTCCAGGAGCCGTCCGGCTTGGGAATGAGGACAATTGAGCTGGACCAAGGGCTGTGGCTTTCCTCGATAATGTCCAAGTCCAACATTCGTTATACCTCCAGTTCCACTTCGGCGCGTTTTGCCTCCGGGAGTCTATAGGGCCTCTCCCGGACGACTACTCCGGGGTCCGTGACTATGTTGTGTGCAATCAGCGAGGTCCGGCCCGGTGACTCGGTCACCACTTCGGGGATGGCGTGGATAGCTTGGGTTATCTCTCGCCGCTGTACGGGCGTCAGCTCGTCGCCGAGGTTAAGGGCTGCCGTGCTAGCGAATAGGGAGAGGGATCTGCGAGTGTCGGGAGACTCCTCCCTGTCCTTCCAAGGTTTCAATAAATTGATATGGTAGATCCTCTCGCTCGGTCTACGATTAGGTTGCTTAACTAAATAGTCGACGAGCCCCTTTCTTTCCTTAACCTCGTATGGCCCCTGCCAGTGAGCCAGCAACTTGGAGTGGGAGGTGGGAACGAGCACCATCACTCGATCCCCCGGGCGGAACTCCCGGAGGACAGAGTTGCGGTTGTAACACCGGGCCTGCGCTGCCTGTGCACGAGTCATGTGGTCTTTTAGGAGCGGCCTGATTTTTAGCGAGCCTGTCGCGCAGTTGCGCTAAATACTCCAATATATTAGAGGAGGGAAGGGCCTCAGCCTCCCAGCCTTCTTTTAGAATGTCTAAAAGTCCCCGGGGTTGTCGCCCGTACAACAATTCAAAAGGGGAGAAGCCCGTAGAGGCCTGGGGCACCTCCCGGTAGGCAAGAAGCACAAGCGGCAGGAGCTTGTCCCAATTCCTGCCATCAGCGCTGACTACCTTGCGAAGCATCTGTTTAAGCGTCTGATTAAAATGTTCTACCAGACCGTCCGTTTGGAGGTGGTAGACAGACGTCTTCAGGTGCTTTATTCTCAGTAATTTGGCAACCTCCCTGAACGTATCTGAAGTGAAGGGAGTACCCTGGTCCGTGAGGACTTCTTTAGGGATACCCACTCTCGAAAAGAGGTTGACCAGTTCCCGTGCGATATTTTTGGTGTTAGCAGAGCGCAGGGGAACCGCCTCTGGGTACCGAGTTGCATAGTCAACCATGACCAATATATACTTGTGGCAAGGGTTCTAGGGGCCCTACTAAGTCGACCCCTATTCGGTCAAAGGGAATGTCTATCAGGGGTATTGGGACGAGAGGAGCGCGGTCCCTCCTAGGTATCTGGCGAATCTGACAGTCCGGACAGGATTGACAGAAGCGCCGGACCTCCTCGTTGATCCCGGGCCAGTAAAAACGGAGCTTGATTCTCTCCAATGTTTTCTCGGCCCCGAGGTGGGCACCTAGGAGGTGAGCGTGAGCTAGTTCACATACCTCCCACCGGAAGGTACGCGGCACTAGCAACAACTTCCGCACCTCGCCCTCGTGAGTTGCCAGCTGATACAACAGATTATTCTCCAGTACAAAGAAGGGCTCGCGTGGCATGGAACCGTCAGCTTGTGAGCTGCCTGGAAGAACAATCACATTCCGGGCAAACCGCAGGGAATCGTCATTCCACTGCTCTCTTTTAAACGAGGCAGGCGTGGAGCGAAATTGGTGGTCCAGATTGCTCAGGGGATCTTGTGAGAGGTTTGGCGGAAGTGTTCCCTGGCTCGTCCCTTCGCCGGCGGGAGGTTCCGGGTCAGAGTCCGTCGCCTGAGAAAGTTCCCCCATTGTGCCTGCGCCATTATGGCCTGCTTCAGAGCATGGCGTGGAGACCGCGGGAAGGGTGCCTTGCCCCTCCATAACCAGACCCAGTGAGGCCCTGGGAGCGGTGTGTGTCTTACCGCATTTTCTATGTGACCAGTCTTGTCCCAAGATAACTGGATAGGGGGGTTCTGGCAACACCGCGACCAACAACTTGGACAATTCCCCCTTCCAGGAAAGGTGAACACTCTGCGGAACGGTAAGACCTGGTCTCTCCATGTACACAAGTGACTTGTAAATGTTTGCTTAGGCACTGTCGCGGTAACACATAACGGCAAGCGACAATAGTTATGTTGCTGCCGGAGTCAAAGAGAGCCACCACTGAGTGCCCGTTTACCAACACCACTCCCGTGTTCGGACTCGCCAAGGGATGCGGCGGAGTACAGTACCTTTCCGCAGACGCCCAGGTGCAGTCCATCGGCTCCATGGGGGTGTTCAGAGGGCAGGTCGGTAGTAGGTGGCCGGTCTCTCCGCACTTGTAACAGCGCGGGGAGGCCGGCTTCTCTCTGGGTTTAGCAGGCGCTTCTGCAGTGCGTCGAGAGGGCTCGGGGGTGGCCGCCCGTCCCTGTCGGTTCCCACGAGCTTGCCTTTCTGTCCCCCTGGCTCGGAAAACCGTGACCTGGCGCTCCAGGACTTCCAGGAGTCCTGGCATGTCCGTATATGGGTGGCGCCGAACCTGCTGGGCGAGGGAGCTGGGCAGTGCATTTACTGGGCCCTCACAGGCCACCTGCTCCACGACCTTCCGGGCTTGGGGACCCTCGGGCCGTAGCCACCGCCCCATCTTTCCCCAGAAGTCAAAGGCCTGTGCTCGGGCTTGCTTTTCAGGGTCAAACTGCCAGCTCCGCCACTCACTCGCCTGCTGGCTCGGCGTAATGCCGTAGCGTGCCAGGATCTCCTGTTTTAGGAGCTTGTAGTCCGCGGCCTCCTCCTCGGGGAGGTCATAATAAGCTCGCTGCGCGGGCCCTTTCAGGTAGGGCGCCAGAATGGACGCCCGCTCGGACCGCTGCCACTTGTTCCGGGTGGCCGTCGTTTCAAAGATCCCCAGATAGGACTCGACGTCGTCCGCCTCCGTCATCGGGACAAAGGGCGGAGGTTTTGGACGAGGTGGGTCGGCCCTTACCCTCTCGGCTTCCGCGAGCTTCGCCTTCACGGCCTCCAGTTCCCGGTTGGTAGCGGCCTGTGCTTGCTGCAGGGGCTGGATCTGCGCATTCATCCCCTGCAGCACGGTGTTGAGGTCCTGTCTTTCAGTCATTCTGTCTTTTCTTCGGAGCAGTATCCTGCCGGCTACGCCACTGTAAAAAGAAGAGAACACACAGCATAAAGGGTTGGGGTTTCCGGCCCCGTATACTGTACATAAAAAAAACAAATCTTTTCTCACAAACAGGTCAAAATATATAAACATAAATGTTCATATGCGCGACGCCCTTCAAAGGCGTCGGCGGCCATTTTATAGAGGAGGAGCCGGAAGTGGAGGAATGCTGGGAAGGAAGCGTGAGGGATGACGGGATTGCTGATGTCAGGGAAGATGGTGGAGGAAGGGCGGAAGTGGACGTACTGCGGGCAGGTTATGATGTCGGAGCGTCTTTTTTCCTGAAAGAGAGAGCAGAAAGGTTAGTACCCCGCCATTCCCTGCCGGCGAACGTCTTTCGAAGCGGTTTCAGGTCCTCCACGGCCTCCTACTCGCGCATGCGTGACAATATACACTCACCTAAAGGATTATTAGGAACACCTGTTCAATTTCTCATTAATGCATTTATCTAATCAACCAATCACATGGCAGTTGCTTCAATGCATTTAGGGGTGTGGTCCTGGTCAAGACAATCTCCTGAATTCCAAACTGAATGTCAGAATGGGAAAGAAAGGTGATTTAAGCAATTTTGAGCGTGGCATGGTTGTTGGTGCCAGACGGGCCGGTCTGAGTATTTCACAATCTGCTCAGTTACTGGGATTTTCACGCACAACCATTTCTAGGGTTTACAAAGAATGGTGTGAAAAGAGAAAAACATCCAGTATGCGGCAGTCCTGTGTGCGAAAATGCCTTGTTGATGCTAGAGGTCAGAGGAGAATGGGTCGACTGATTCAAGCTGATAGAAGAGCAACTTTGACTGAAATAACCACTTGTTACAACCGAGGTATGCAGCAAAGCATTTGTGAAGCCACAACATGCACAAACTTGAGGCGGATGGGCTACAACAGCAGAAAACCCCACCGGGTACCACTCATCTCCACTACAAATAGGAAAAAGAGGCTACAATTTGCACGAGCTCACCAAAATTGGACAGTTGAAGACTGGAAAAATGTTGCCTGGTCTGATGAGTCTCGATTTCTGTTGAGACATTCAAATGGTAGAGTCAGAATTTGGCGTAAACAGAATGAGAACATGGATCCATCATGCCTTGTTACCACTGTGCAGGCTGGTGGTGGTGGTGTAATGGTGTGGGGGATGTTTTCTTGGCACACTTTAGGCCTCTTAGTGCCAATTGGGCATCGTTTAAATGCCACGGGCTACCTGAGCATTGTTTCTGACCATGTCCATCCCGTCATGACCACCATGTACCCATCCTCTGATGGCTACTTCTAGCAGGATAATGCACCATGTCACAAAGCTCGAATCATTTCAAATTGGTTTCTTGAACATGACAATGAGTTCACTGTACTAAAATGGCCCCCACAGTCACCAGATCTCAACCCAATAGAGCATCTTTGGGATGTGGTGGAACGGGAGCTTCGTGCCCTGGATGTGCATCCCACAAATCTCCATCAACTGCAAGATGCTATCCTATCAATATGGGCCAACATTTCTAAAGAATGCTTTCAGCACCTTGTTGAATCAATGCCACGTAGAATTAAGGCAGTTCTGAAGGCGAAAAGGGGTCAAACACCGTATTAGTATGGTATTCCTAATAATCCTTTAGGTGAGTGTATATTTTATTTATTTATATATATGGCATTTTATCACTGGTGCTGGTACCATAGTAAATTGTGAAATAGTGTCTTGCCCATGCTGTTTTATATAATCAATCTTGTACCGATCCTTCCATGTGGCTCGAAACGTATTTTACATACCAAACCCAGTGTATTTAAACAGAGGAGTGAGTCTCATAAATTCTGCTTTTAAAATCTTATTTGCTACTGCAAATTGTTGCATCCTACATTGGTTGTAACTCCCAGTCTCATCTGAATTATGCAAGTCAAAACTCAAACTGAGTTAAGAGGTTGCAATCAGGAAGGTAGGAAAATCAGTACTGAAAGTTAGGAAGAATAGCCAATTGCAAAAAAGTCAGGGCAAGAAAAACAAATTAAGGTTGTTAATAACTCTTACTCAAGCTGAACAGGGATAAATGTTAATGCTGAATTTATGTTCATGCCCTTAGTAAACTCTGTGACCTGCTACTGTAAATCAAAATTAAAATGAAAAGTGATTCTTTATTTTTGATTCTTCCCAAGCCACTCAACTTTTCCTGTTGTATCCCTTGTTGCTTACTTCTGAAACCTATTTGTCAATTAAGCATATTACATGAGCAAACTGCATTTTACTCACCATACTCTTCCAATTTTTTCCCCAGTGAGTGGCATTATTCTTTGATAGATTATTCATTCATAAGTAGGTGTTAATATGGTCTTAATATGTAATATATTTTGCCTTGTCCTAATATATTAACTTACATCCTTTTAATTTTGATTTTCTTCTGTGATTTTACCTGCAAGTCATTTTCAAATCTTCTCAAACCAATGCTGCAGACTGTTGTTGTTGTTGTCCACATTTTCTACATGTACTTTACATCCACTTGTTGTTTAATGCTAAGCTAATTGCAAAATATAAGCATTTGTAGGTGAAGAGTCTAAGAAAGTAGAGATCTGTGGCAATTGCTTTAATCATATCATTAAAGTAAAGCAAATGCCTGATTGAGTGGATTCTCTATAACATTGTTACCTGTCAAGATTCAACTTTAGTTTTGCTGTAAAAAAAAATTTTAAATATTAATAATAGAGGCTATATAAACACAATGTTAAGTCTGTTAAATAATCACAGTGGCACTTAAACCTGCCCAAAATCCTCCTGTCCTGGCTTTTGTTCTTTACTACTTGTTTAACCTGACAGAATGAATCCTAGCAACACTCTTAGGTTTACTCACTCAGACGTGCTATCTTTGTTAAAATGCATATATTTAGAAAACAGTATAATTCTGGGAGAAACTTATTTTCCCTTTTAGAAGAGTGGGCTTTAACTTGGCTGTTGGTACCTTTGAGGGGTGAAAGGATGAACTTCTATGTTGTGCTAATCACATTACCTTTTTTTTTTTTTTTTTTTTGCTAAATCCTGGGTGTTTTTCTAAACGCCCGAAAAAAGCACAGCATCTTGCATTTAAAGCAGGATTCCCACTCAACAGCTGATAACAACCTAGTAAGTCTGGTTCCCAAACTCTTACAAGGTGCCTTCAGAGAAGCCCAAGAATAATACATTCATTCTACTTTTTATTTCAGAATTTATTATAACACCCCTTCAGCAAGTCACCTGATGTATTCCATGAGTCTCCGTCTCTCTCTACCCCTCTTAATCCCTCACTCTCCTAAGCATTGCCAATGGTGCTGCATGGCTTTCTGCATCTGCTGGATTACTACCACTGCTAAAGGTCATTGCAGTGAAGAATGTCATAAAAAGTTCAAGCTTTGATTATACATGGAAATATACTTTCTCTTTTCCAATTATCCTGCCTGTCCAGTGATCAGGTAGTGCATGTAGTCTTTTTAATAGAGTATATTTAGTTTGGAATCTCTTTTAGCTCTACTTCAAATAAGGCGATAACTGTCAGCTGTTCCATTCAATGAATAATTCAGCTGGTGGTGCTTGTTCTATAAATATTAGTTATAGTATCTCTTTAGTCCCTGTGTCCTTCTGCTTTTTGCAATTTAGAAAGTAGTTACATAGATAAGTTGTCTTAGCACTCTTCTTTGATCAGTGGTCAGTTTTACTTCTTAACTTGATGATAATGATTCTCAAGAGGAAAGAATTTCTAGTTGGGTGTCATTTCTCAAACTCCAGACGTATTAAATTTACCATCAAAATATATATCCATAATTTATATTTTGAAGGTAGGGTAATGTAATGAAAGTATGTCTAATGATGCTATTTTGCTAGTTGTCAGTTTTAATCCTTGTTCGTTAACAGTGAACCAAATTTTTTCATTACATTGTCTGTTCAATCCAATTTTACAACACTGTTTCCATAAACTGTCCAATCATCATTAAGTGTAAACTGGAAAGAATTCCTGGATGTTGTACTAATTCATTGCATGACTGTCTCATGTACACATCAGCACACACTGCGAGTTTAAATTCTTCAAATTAATCTTATACATTTTTGTAAGTAGGAAGAAAAATGTGATCATATCAAGCCACAGTTACCAGGCAATCACATCTGAATTTTGTTTTGACCTGGGTATGTAATCAACCATTAATGAGCCCTATGATTACAGTATGAATGAAGTGATACACAACTTAGGCAGTGCAATGTCCTTAAGGGCTTATGAGACCTTTCACTAGAGATAAGATGCTCTGAAGGGAATAGGTGTAGGTGTGAAATAATTAACAGAAAGAAGACAAGCTGTAGGATGGTTAATTTTGAGACCACTAGGTATATCTGAAAAGAGAACCTCAATATCGAACTATAACTGTGATGTTATGTTGTGGATGAATCTGTGGAAAGAATTAGGGGAAGAGTGGAATTGCAGCACCAAGAGAAAAATGTTTTCCTTCATCATGTTTCATCAATAGCTTTTTAATTGTGAGATACTTTTAACACCAGAATCCCTGAAGCCTATGAAAAAAGTTGTAATCCCGGGCCAATTTAAATTCCTACGCACTTCTCCATTAGCGTCTTTATTTTGCAAATGTCAATCGGCACAAGCAGCCTTCTATCCCATCCCCCCACCAACAAGGCTGAAGTTCTCCTAGCTCAAGTCTGTTTTGATGGGTGTGAGGTGCCTACAGTTGTACAGGGCAAATATATTGTGATTTGGATACATGCATTTCACGTATGTTCTGTGTTTGCAATGATATTGGTAAATGTTTGATGACAGGAAATGTGAGGCAAGAAATGTTGAACACATAACTAAAACAATGTTTTTCCATGTTATAGTAAAAATTAAAAAAAAAAAAAAAAAATGGTGATGTGAAATATGTGTGTGGAGAATCAAGTCCAAATATCAAATAAACATTTTCACAAATGGTATAACAAAACAAGTGCACCTTTATTCAAAAAAATAACCAAAAAAAAAACATTATTCAATTTACATGTTGCTTCCTTTATATAAAAACAGAAGCCCATTTGCTTTGGCTGATTTAGAGGGAAGAACGGCTGCTTCTGAATCAAGAGGTTGTGGGTTTGATCTCAGGTTTTCCCCGTATTTTCCATTTTGAGTAGTGAGCTTCTGTTGTTGTTACTATATACATAGTTTATCTATACTAATAAACGGCAAAGCCCTCACTCACTCACTCACTCACTCACTCACTCACTCATCACTAATTCTCCAACTTCCCGTGTAGGTAGAAGGCTGAAATTTGGCAGGCTTATTCCTTACAGCTTCCTTACAAAAGTTGGGCAGGTTTCATTTCGAAATTCTACGCGTAATGGTCATAACTGGAAGCTGTTTTTCTCCATTTACTGTAATGGAGATGAGCTTGAAACCCGTGGGGGCGGAGTTTGACATCATCACGCCTCCCACGTAATCACGCAGTACGTAGAAAACCAGGAAGAGCCCCAAAACGCGCTGAAGAAAACATGCATTATATAATTGAGAAGGCAGCGAAACAATAAGAAGCGAGCGAGTGATATATACAACCATATTCATGAGTTCTGCTACTTCGGAAACAAAGCACAGTGTAAACCAACACTTTAAATTAACTTCATAGACAGGCTGCCGCTGGCGTTTGTAATTTAGTGCCTGCCCATATAAGGCCGTCCGTCAGCGGCAATCCAATAGCAAACTGCCACGGGTAAATTATTCACGGGTGTAGGACTGTGCTTATGGAGAGGAAGATGAGATAGTCAGGGTGGTGTTTGGCACAAACTCAGCGAAACTGCGAGAGAAAGTTTTAAGTACCGGGACTTCGGTAGCATTAGATACAGCCATGGACATAGCACGACATGGCAACAGCACAGCTGGGAAAGTTCGATGCATGTACACCGAGCGGCTCACGTGAACTGACGCAGTGCAGAGACAAAAAGCAACAGTTCCGAAGAGCGCTGAACAAAAACCGAATTACACAATTGAAAAGGCAGCAAAAAAATATGAAGCGTCTGATAAATACAAGATAAGTATGTAATAAGTACAGCTACTGCAGAAACAAAGCACACGGTGGAAAAAGTGAATGTCCCGCTAAAGGAAGACAGTGTTAAAAAAAAAAAAACCCGTGCATGCAGTGTGTCAGGTCTCAGATAAAGAAGAAGACGAGCTGTTTATTGATGCAGTAAGAAACGAATCTTTTTCATAGCTTATTTAACACACTACGTCTCCGCTGCGATACGCGGGTATATATATATATATGTATATGTGTGTGTATATATATATATATATATATATATATACCCTGATCTACATACTCGAATAATGAATACTTTATTCGCAATCAGTGATTGTTTTGGTAAAGCCATACTCAGTGTATTCATTAGATGAACGGTAAAAAAGTAAGAGAGAGGGGAGGGTCACTTATTGAGGCATGCAGGCAAAACCACATTAGCACGCGGGCTCGATGTACGAAAAAATATATCTTTTCAAGTTCTATTTAGTCCATATGTGTCAAATTCAAGGGCCACGGGCCACATCCGGCCCGGCGTGTAATTATATCCGGCCCGCGAGATCATTTTATATACTGTATTATTGTTATTAATGGCCCGGATATATGAAGCGCTGGTAACACAATAAACTACAGATCCCATAATGCAGCGCTTCACCTGCCTTGCCGAACACTTACCGCGTTAATCAAGTCTAGCTTGC
Organism: Polypterus bichir lapradei; assembly: GCA_026402145.1. NCBI lineage: Eukaryota > Metazoa > Chordata > Cladistia > Polypteriformes > Polypteridae > Polypterus > Polypterus bichir. The sequence goes on along the minus strand of JANRMT010062818.1, from coordinate 59,081,190 downwards.
AAGTTATTGCGAAGCTAGCCCACACGATGCTTAAGAGAAAAGTTGATTCTGAAAATAGAGCCTTTAAAAACCGATGGGAGGCTGAGTATATGTTTACTGACATTGCCGTTAAACCCGTGTGTCTCATTTGTGGAGCTAATGTGGCTGTAATTACAGAATTTAATCTAAGACGGCACTATGAGACAAAACATCAGGGTAACCTGAAAGACCTGAATGCAATGCAGAAGATACAGAAAGCAGAAGAATTAAATAAGAATCTGACACTTCAGCGGACGTTTTTACCCGTGCACAATCACAAAGTGATTTCAAGTGAAGCTGCTTTTATGGGAGACACAAATGCACCAGTGCAACTTGCCCCACTTTCCCTATTGCCAAGTAATGTTGAACCAAGTCGTCACTACGGTGTTCCCAAATACGTACTTTGCTGATAAACTGAGCGCACGGCGCGTTGGTGACTTTGAAGAACAAAAAAAGTCCGTCTACATGCGGCTCGAACCTTGTGCATGTTTGGTAGCACATATCTGTGTGAGAAGCTCTTCTCAGTGATAAAGACTAACAAAACAGCACACAGGAGTCGCCTCACTAATGAGCACCTGCAGTCCATCCTGAGAATCTCCACAACACAGAACCTCACACCAAACAGAAACGAACTTGTTGCCAAAAAAAGATGCCAGGCGTCCAGCTCTAAAATGACATATGAGCAAAGACAACTGAATGATTTCATTTGTTATTGCTGAAAGGAACACATTTTATTTATATTTCCAGGTTTTGTTATGCAGCATGTT
>JANRMT010062818.1:59058728-59079965 GCA_026402145.1 Polypterus bichir lapradei | reverse complement strand
CTTTATATAGACAACGTCTTTGAATCCTATGAACAATTACATTCCAAATTTAACATTCCAGCTACACATTTCTGTCACTATCTTCAAATCAGAAACTTTGTTAAACAAAACCTTCCAGATTTTCCTCATCTTGCACCCTCATCCATGCTGGAAAAAATATTGCTCAATCTCTAGGAATTAGACTCCATCTCTACAATATATAAAATCATTTTACAATCCCTCCCTTTCAAAGATCCAAGACGACACTGGGAAAAAGATCTTTCAATTAATATATCAGAAAAGGAGTGGAAAGTAGCAATGCAGAGAATTCACTCGAGCTCCATATGCGCAAAGCATACAATTATACAACTCAAAATTATATATCGAGCACATCTGTCTCGACTAAAACTCTCCAAATTGATTCCAGGGCATGATCCAACCTGCGAAAGTTGCAACCAAGTCCCAGCCTCACTAGGTCACATGTTCTGGTCCTGCACCAAATTAACATTATTCTGGACAAACATTTTTAATTACCTTTCAGATAGCCTTGGACTCACAATCCCTCCAAACCCATTAACAGCTGTATTTGGTGTTCTTCCAGATGGGTTTAAAGCGGAGAAAGAAACAAATTGTGATTGCATTCACTACACTTTTGGCACGTAGACTTATTCTCATAAACTGGAAGAACCCAAACTCTCCTCTTTTAAGTCAGTGGGAAACCGATGTGCTATATTATTCGAAGTTGGAAAAAATCAAATACTCAGAGGATCCGTACAGACTTTTTTCAAAACATGGCAGGATCTAATCAGTAATATTTTAAAATAAGTTCATAAGGCACAGAGAATTTATTAATTTAGGTATGTTTACAAGCCTTAAATTTAACGCCGTTTGGCTTGCTCTTTCTCTCAGGGGTGGGGATCGATCTGTTCTTAATTTTTCTCTTTGTAAAAACTTGATTGCTTTGTATGGATTGTAATAAAATTAATAAAAATAAAAAATAAATAAAAAAAAAAAAAAAAAATTATACCATAAGGCTCAATAAGGCTACCCGATCGGCTATCCGACCTTTGTTTTTGAGGAGTCTGGCGATCTTAAGCCTTACTTCAGGCTCATTAAAATCACCATGCTAGCCCCGCGCAATTTGTATTTTCCGGTCCTCCCTTTAAGAATTTGTGGTAAACTGATGTTCACTCTGTGCCGTACGTGTGCAGAAACTTAGACATCAACCAGTCTTTGCCATCATAATGATTGGGGATGGTCTTTAAGAGGAACCTGGTGCAGTGTTGAAATACTAAAGGCCTTAGATAAGAGGTACAGAGTTTTAAAAATTCATGAGATATGGCACTACGACCAGAGCACTGACGATTTATTTTCCGATTACATCAAAATTCATCTGAAAGGCAAACAGGAGGGCTCTGGTTGGCCATTGTGGGCCCAGGATGAGGCATCCCGCAAGCGCTATGTTGATGACTATTTTGTAAAATAAGGCATATTATTGGAGCGTGAAAACATAGCCTCAAACCCCACTAAGAGACAAATTTCAAAGTTATTTCTGAATTCTCTTTGGAGAAAATTCGGTCAGAAGCCTAACCAACTTACCACTATGTTTGTTAAACACACCCAAGAATTCTTTGATTACCTGTTCTCAGACGAGTATCGGGTCTCCTATTTTGGCTTGGAGGTATGCGGATGACAAATACATAATACCCGGCCCAGTCAATGTGGCGATAGCCACTTTCGCAACGGCCTATGCCCGCCTAGAATTGTACGAATTGTTGGATCGTTTAGGGCCAAGGATTCTGTATCATGATACAGTTTTCGTTATCTACACAGCATTGCCCGGGCAGTACACACCACCGTACTGTGACTATTTAAGTGAACTCACCAGCGAACTAGATCATGACGACTTCATAGAAGAATTTGTTTCTGGGGGGTCCGAAAACGTACGTGTACAAAATGTTCAAAGGCAAGGTCTATATGAAGTTTAAGGTCATTACTCTCAATCACGAAACAGTTCGATCGGTAAACCAATACTCATTAATGGATCTAGTAAATAGTTTTGTAAACCACGATCTCGCAAAAGAAATAATGGTTCATGGCGCACAGATTCATAGGAACAAAAAGAATCTGATGCTGCAAAATTGCCCACTCAGAAAAAGATTCAGAGTGGTGTACAACAAAAGGGTTCTATTGCCTGATTGTACAACTCTCCCCTATGGATACTAAAGAGGGTTTTGATGTTAGACTTCAGCATCTATTCTCAAAAATAGTCTCTGGGCCCTCCGGTTCAGGCAAATCACATGATGTGAAAAAGCTTTTGGAGCACACAGACCATGTGCTTTCTCACTGCCCTGACAATATAGTCTGGTTTTATAGTTGTTGGCAGCCTCTGTACGACGAACTGTTTTCTGATTTCTAAAAGCAAAATTTTTTTCAAGAGTTAACTTGGTGATTGTTGACGATTGATGGAACAGGCGAGCCATAGCGGAGAGATAGAGAGGGCCTTCACAAAATATACTCATCACAGGAATTTGTCCATCATTTACTTGGTTCAAAATTTATTTTTTCAAGTCAAGAAAAGTAGAACAATAAATCTGAATGCCAATTACATCACTCTCTTTAAAAGCCCGAGAGATAAGCTGCAAATCACCAATTTAGCGCGTCAAATGTACCCTGGGAGGGTTACATTTTTCCTGGAGGCCTTTGAGGACTCTACGATGGACCCTTACGGTTATCTGTTGGTGGATCTGAAAGCCCATACGCCTGACAAATTTCGTTTGTCTCAGATTGTTTCCTCCTGACTGGCCTGCGGTGTAGGTTGTGTAAAGATAAAGACATATGATTTTCCAAGTATTTGAGAAAGAGCCAGCATGTCGTGCAGAATAAAAAGAAATCTCCCTCTGCTCAAGACCATGTATAGGGTTTCCTGTCGCTGAAGAAAAGCGGTGGTGAGCGAGGCTCTGGATGATTTAATTTACACTCTGGCCGAAATAGCTCTCAATACTTTAAAAGGCAATGTACCACTGATTTCCAGATAGTTCAAGCTGCTGAAGAAGCATCGTTGCGCCATTAAAAAACTCAGTGATAAAAAACTTACCGTTAAAAAGAAAAAACCCGCTTAAATAAGAAAGGAGGGTTTTTCGGAGCCCTATTAAGTGCGGCCATTCCTTTCTAGTTTATTAAGTTCGAGAGTATAAATAAGGAATACACGTGCAAGATGTACCTGATACCTAAACAACAAATGGCTCAATTGCAACAGAAAGCCCCAGCTTCCAGCGACCTTTTAAGCACTACGGAAAGTGAACTGGATAAACAAATGAAATTCATACTTGAACACAGTGAGCTGATACAAAGGTAAAACTTTATATGACCGTCTTGCAAAGATACCTTACCTTTGTGAAAAAAACAGATAAAGAAACCGGGGCTCTGACGCTATTGCTCCCTGCAGAGAGCAAGAACCACCGCTGGGTGAGATCAAAGAGTCTCCTAGTACCCCAGAAGATTTTGAAAAGTGCGCCGGATAAATCAAAGAAATATACCAATCTTATTTAGAAGAAAATGTCGCATAACACTAATACAACCTACTAGAATGGCTTGGGAGAGTTTGTGTTTCGTGGAAAACCATTAGCCGGTATGAATATGGTCGATCTAATGCGGAACTTGACCGTCCATCACAACATACCATCTTATAGGAGACCTAGGGGGTGGAAAGAGTTTGTCAAGGCCATGGCCGGTCTGAACATTCTGGCATCTGCCGTGCCAAACGCCAACACAAGAGAACTTCTGGAGAGCTTCAAACCTTCGGCCCCAGAAGGGGCCGCTGCTTCCGATATACCTGTTGGCAAGAAAAAGAGATCTCACAAAAAGAATGAATGGACTCCTTATTTAAATGTAATTATATTTTTGTTTAATAAAATATTACATTTGATTACACAGTCTGCCTATTCTTTATTAAGATAATTACAGGTCATAGAACTTTGCATACAGGGGTGATCCTTAAAACCTCTAGACGTGTTCTTAGACAAGGTGCTGACAAATCTTTGAACCATATAATCGTTCTTGGTGACTTCATTAAAATACAGGTTCATTACATCTTTATAAGGGCTTCCTTTCCCTCTGTGATGCAGGAAAAAAATACAGTGTTCACCACAGATGGTGGAAAACCAGGTTTGAAGCTGTTGGGTATGGTGAATTTCTTTACATTTTCTGTTTAAAAAGCTGTATATTTCCTCAGGAAAATAGATAAAATCTGGTGGGGCACCGTAGGAATCAAAAAATTCTCCAGTTCTGTCTCCTCTGAGATGTATCGCCAACCAGTGTTTTCCGGGTTGATTTTGACGGTGAGTATTGATGACGATCATGGCCGGGAGATCCATAAGTATTTTTTCAGGCAGTTCGTCACATGCCAACACTCTGTAAAACAGATTTTCTGTGTACGAATTACAGGACAGTTCTTTGATCAGCAGGGTGTTCATGCTTTTTAATAATCAAAAAGTATGTTTCTTCTCTGGTTTATTTCAATGATGTTGTCAAAGACGGCATACACTATTAGATTCACAGTATGGGGTAGGGGCTGCCGAAAGTGGATTTCAAATCTCACATTCCCGGTTTTCACCAATGAGAAATGGTCTCCACATTCTTGATCAGATGTCAACTCAAAGGCAAACAGGGTGTATCCCCAGGAGAAGTAAGTACAACTGATGGCTAGAGGCAGGTCTTTCAAATGCTTTCTGGAAGACAATACAAGGTTGTAATATTCTCGAGCTGTGTTTTCATTAGCAAAACTGGGTTGAAATGGTTTGGCAGGAATCTGCTCTCTGTCCAAATACATACATATGACCACGTACTTGGGCAGCTGTCCTAAGAACAGGTTCTCCTGATTGCACACTAGTATCCCGGCTGGCATACTGAGAACTTTCATATTCATTCTTTCCATGGGGTACATGGCATTGGCGGATGTGATAGCGTGGGCGTGCCCCAATTTTACCACCACTGTAACGTTAACTTTGACAAAAAGAGCGGTGGATAAAATGTTTACTTTGTAACACTCAGCATCTCCGGACATCAGACAAAATTCATTTTTCATCATTTTAATTCTGACGTCCACCTCGTTTAGAGTTAAATTTTTCTTGAAAAAATAGGTCAGAATGAATATGTCCGAGGAGTTCTACTATTTTACCCTGGGAAATATAACGGTTTCTTTTTTTGAATCCCTCATTCAGAACGTACAAGGCTGTGTTTTCATGTTTGTTGTCCGTGTCTTTGTAAAAAAGACCGGCCGCAAATTGGGAATTGAGAGTTTCATTGCTGTTATTTAGCAGTCCCTTGAAAACGGCCTTGTACGTGTAAAGGCTGAAACTCTGTGATATTAAGCGATCTCCCAGGGTTACATCCACTTGTGAAAATTAACTGGCTATCAGATAATTAACAAAGGCTACCTTGGCCATGGATGCAGGATTAGTTCCATTGGCCTTGAAAATTTTGCATCTGACGTGTAGAAGCGTGTTACTCAGGTCCAAGTAGTTTTCACCGTTCCCAGTAATCAGAAACTCTAGTGGTGCGACTTCAGATAAAGCTGAGAGAGGAGGTACCTTGACGTAGATGCATTTTTCTACGCTAGTCTGAGTATAGGGCACCGTAAACAAGTCCAGTTTGGATTTCGCATACTCTTGAGACATTCGATGAACGAAAAGACATCTTGAGTTAAAAAATGTTTTTCGATTTCTTTTTTCTGCAGGCTCCGGACTTATCCTTATGGCGGAGACAAGAAAATGACGTAAAAGCTGAACGGCACGTCTTTTTGATGATCGGTCCTGTGGGTGACCCGGGAGGTCTCTTACGCTTAGTTTTCCTCATCACCATTAGCCCTGATCCCCCTTGATTTTCTTCGCTTCCTTGAGTCATAGCTCCGTACACGGCCCTAGCCACCATGTCTTTGACAATATTCTGAGCAGCTGACTTAATGTGTGGTTTGACAATTTTGAATCCTCTTTACAAGAGAGGCAACGCTGTTCTAAACAGACCGTGAAATATCCCTCCCATCCCAGAACCATACATCACAGGGGCCCCAGAGAACCTAGGGAGGCTGTTGCCTGCTTGGGATTCATAATTCCTGGTAAGATCTCATCTCTGTATTAGTCGTGTATACACCACTTAGTGGGTCTGAAATGTAACTTGACTATGACCTTGACAAACTGAAATGGAACCGCTTTTTTCTGATCCATCTTTATTTCAATGGTCAAAGTATCAAACTGAGTCTTGCTGACCAGAGTGTAGTGCAGCTTGTCACAGGTGATTGTGGTAATCTTATTCATCTCATCCTCAATATGTATGCATCTCAAGAGAGGGACGTAGCTGTCTCCGACTCTTTGGTGAGACACAATGTCGCTGTAGACGTACAAGGTATAAAACCCCACTCTGGTATCTGCGGGTTAAGAAGCCTCATTCACAAGGCCTATGGTCATGTCTGAAAGAGCTCCTATAATCATCCCCAACTGACCCCTGACATGAAGAGTTTCATCCTTCGCAGAGCTTATGACGTAGAATCTTCGCTCCAGAGCACCATAGCAGAACCTCTTGGTGTTTTCGGTATTGTAGTAACTGCTAAACCAGCCTCAACAGCTTTTGGTTCTTTCGTAACAATGTCATTTATCTTGGATGTAACTTTCTCGAGGCTAGAGTAATATCCTGCAGGAATAGTATAAAATCTGGTTATTCGCGGGAACATAATGATAAAGTCATTATCCGGTTTGTCTAGGGTATTCCAGGTGTGCGGATACTGAATTTCAGCCAATCCAACTTCCCAGAGGCCCTGTAGTTCGATTGGGGCAGCTAATTTGATGGTAAAATTGGCGATAATATTATTAGGGAAAACATCCCTGGAAGAATTGCTGGGAAGAACAACGTAAAAGCTTTTCCTCTCCATTGTAAACACACAGTTAATGAAATACTATTTTTGATTCTCAGTATTTAACGTCTTGCGCGTAGCTTTCAGAGATCCAACTGTTAAACTTTTCGAGCCATCAGAGCCAATTCACCAAAATATTCTTTCTTCTATTGCTATTTTTTCGCCAAAATTTTTTCAATCCTGAAGACGTCTGAACCTCGAATCTTTTGTAACTCAGCGTCGTAAAATGATCCTATAATGTCTTTGCCGTCATAATCTTTGAGCTTGTAGACAGGCGGATACCTCGGGACTAGCTCAGAAATGGTAAATACCTTGTCTGAAAATGTTTGTTTAAATCCCTTTATAAAAAGGATTCCAGGATTGACATTCTCACTGTATCACCGACTTTGAATTCATATTTTGGGGGTCTTTTGGGTTTAGTTAGGTCACATAATAATTTAAAGACTTCCATTTTTATGCCTTGGTGATAGCTCAGATTATAAGATTTCACCAAATCCTGTAGCACTAGCAAATAGGACCAGGTATTCTGGGAGCTGAAATAACGCCACATTTTGGTCTTCAGAGTTTGGTTGAATCTCTCAACCACCGAAGCCTTTAATTTACTAGCAGTGGTAAAATGTTTTATTCCGTGCTTATTTAGCAAGCTTTGGAATTCCCAATTGAGAAACTCTTTACCACTATTGGTCTGAAGTTTGATGGGTACTCTACCCTCCTCCAAAATTTCTCGAAAAGCCCTTGTTACTTCTTTACCCGTTTTGTTTTTCAGAACCCTGACCTAGGCATATTTAGAAAGAATATCTATACAAGTCAATAAATACTTGTAACCTTGGTTATAGTCGGCCAGGTTTGTTATATCCGCAAGATCGATCTGCCATTGCCTGTCTACGTTGGAAACATACACCTTATTCCTTTTAAAATGGATTCTGACCGGTTTATGTATCGTGTAGGTGTATTGCCCTGATAACCACTCGGACACCTCTTGGTCCCCAATATTGTGACCCGATTGCAAGAGAGCTCTTTTCAAGGATTCTTTAACCCCCCAAGGATCCCACTTTCTCAGAGTTATATGTTTTTTCCAAGACCTGCTCCATCGCCGGTGATAAAACAGACACTGACACAACTTATTAACTTAAACATTGATTTAGTAGTCTGAGATGTTCAGACTGGTACGGGTTCAGGTTCAGAATTACCAACAAGTTCTGCCACATCAGCATATTCCAGGTCATATTCACCCCAGGGGTTCTTACAACCCTCATGATCAAGGTTACGGTTACAAAACTCATGTGCAATACGGCGGGTTACAGAGTAGCAGTGTTCATCCATTTCATAAAATGACTGCATTACAGCATCATGAATAGAGTAGGTATTTTCAAGTTCATCAACAGTCTTTTCAATCACCACATGTGTTTTGTGAAACGGAAGAAAAATGCCTATAATACCTCAGAACTTTCACAGCCAATCGTTTCAACCAAGACTTACGGAAAATCTTCAGAATCTTCTGAAAGCGTCCTACACAGTAGGCGCTATCAGGTTCACCGAGGCAGGAATGTCTTGTCAGGCTGGGATGGTCTACCTCACAGCCATGACTTTCTTTTTTCTGGTTGCGGTAAACAATAATGTCCAGCAGAGACGTCATCAGCCCTTTAACAAGTTGCTGGGCCTTTTTCCAGGTTTCAGGCAGCACACCATCAGGGCTATCCATATCTGCCTCAGAAAGTCCGATCGACATCGGTTCCTGTGGAACTTGTCTGTTCACCCACGGCTATCCTAGAGCTATGGTAAGAGGTATCCGTCTGAGCACCATTAGAAGAAACGGGGGTAGACATTACCAGTCCTGGAGAATGGAATAGACTGTCTACCTCAATGTCTCTAGACCAGAGACTGTAATTAGGCCGTACACTAAAAAACATAGGGTCAGATTCTTGGTTGTGCTGAATGCAGTCGATCTCAAGCTCCCTGTCCAAGTTATAGAATTGGTAATATTTAGGCTTTGGAGCCTCAGGCAGGACCCCTGTGGCTGTTCCGCCGACATCCGTCATTTGAGAGTCTGTAGCAGCCGATATGTGCAGAGATTTAAAATCTTCAACAAGTTCTGAAATTGTTAGGTCCTCGATCTGGGCCCGGTTGAAAACAGGCTGAGTATTTATTGTAAAAGGGAGGGGCCTGGCATAGAATAAAGGTGGGATTTCCATTTCGTCATCTCTCGATTCTATCGATGTTTCAGACAACTTCAAGCATTGAATACTAAAGGTGGTGGGTAGCTTTCCTTTTCGTCGTTTACCCGATTCTGCCCGTGTTTCGCACGACTTAGTCCGATCTTTGTCTGCCACTTCAGCTTCAAGAAAATTGGGCAACAAGTGTCTTTTAACCCCTTTCAAATGGTCATCCAAATAGACCCTGCGGATCCAACGCTTCACTGGGGCATTGGTAATAGATTCCATTTCTTCACAGAATCTTTAGAGCCGAAGACGATGAACCGTTTTTTTTATACACAACTTTCAGAAGGGAGGGGACTTATTTGAATATGTTCTTTTCACATGTCGGAGGTGGGCAATTCATGTCTGGACATGTCGATCAGGGCTTGGCTCATTGCAAGTTCGATCTTTTGATATAAAGGGCCTTGGGAGAAGGAGCAGGGAGGGGATTGCCAACCAACAAACAGGTGTTGACAGACCGAAAGGCAGCATCCGTCAAACTGCTCTTGACACAAACCCTGAGCCAATCATGGGGGGTGTGGATGGATGAAGGTGGGACCAACACCCATCTAACTGACACAAATCCTGAGCCAATCAGGCGGGTGCGGATGGATTAAGGTGGGACCGACACCAATCAAACAGCTCTTGACAAAAACCCTGAACCAATTAGGCGGGTTGGGGATGGGATCAAGGCGGGACCAGCACCCATCAAACTGCTCTTGCCACAAGAGGTGGTCAAGTGGCGCCGGTGGTGGACCTGCCAATTCTGGTATTCTATGGCAAATGTCAACCGAGCTCCGTGGTGCCAGGCAGTGTGCACAGGGCCTACTACAGGACGTCAGGCCCTCAGGCTACACTCATGAAGTCTGTTTCTGATTGTCTGGTCAAAGCTCTCCTAGAGTAACTGCCTGTCTCCTGGAATCTCCTCCATGCCATTTAGACTGTGCTGGAAGACACAGCAAACCTTCAGGCAACGGCATGTATTGATGTGTCAACCTGGAGAAGTTGGACTACCTGTGCAATATCCGTAGGGTCCACGTATCACCCCATGCTACCAGTAGTGACACTGACCATAGCCAAATGCAAAACTAGTGAAAAAACAGTCAGAAAAGATGAGGGAAAAATGTCTGTGGCCTCCACCTGTTAAACCATTTCCTGTTTTGGGGGTCATCTCATTGTTTCCCCTCTAGTGCACCTGTTGTTAATTTCATTAACATCAACGCAGCTAAAAACTTAACCACCACCACCTTGGCTACTTAACTGACCAGATCAATATCCTATAAGTTTCATTGACTTATTGCTATACTCTGATTAAAAAGTGTTCCTTTAATTTTTTTGAGCAGTGTACATACTGTATAAATATCTCTGCAATGCCATTTTCATGTTTTATTTTATACAATTAGGATATGTCTATCTGCCACGTTTTGTTTCATACGCCTTCTTGGTTGGGGGGCCTCGATTTCAAAGCACTTTTTTTCCTTTCATTATTTAAAACACTCGCACAGATACCTGCCTCCTCACCCTGCTCTGTCCCGCCCCGGCTCATTGTACATGCCTCACTCGCTCCCTCTTGTCCCACCCATGACAGATTCTCCTTAAAAGCCGAGTTACCAGACAGCATTGATCTCAACTGCAGTACGCCCCATTTTTTTCACCTCATGATACGCTGATTTATCATTGACCGAAAGCCGCCCGATGATTTCTGTTATCCCATATTGGAAGCATTTAATTAAAAGGCGATCTGCTTTAGCAAGGAACTTAGTTCTATTTGCTGAAAGGATGTTATGGAGGAAAACCGTGGAGTTGCGCCGTTTCTTTTAAATGTTGATCAGGGATCAGAATGATCTGAATATTCCTACTTCACAAATAACTGATGTCTGTTTTTATAGTAAAACTGACAAAACCACACACACACACACACGTACAACACACACACTCAAACTCACAAATCGTGGGTCACAAACACTACTGATTAAGTGCATCTCTCAGGGGTGATAATTTTTTTCACCCAATAAAATGTTACTTCAAAGATAGAAAGCAGCGCGGTGATTTCTATTATTCCTTATTGGCAGCATTTCGTTTAAAGATGATTCACGTCAACAAGGTGAAAGAGTCTCTTATTTTGACAGGACAATCTTTTTTTAGGCATAAGCATTTTTGATTGACTTAGAAAAAAAAATAGTTATTACTTACCCTCTTTGCTTCAAACTGGCTTTTTAAAAAACCTTTTTGATATAATTTACTTATGACAGTTTAAAATAAAAAAGTAGTGCTCAAAATCATAATGCGCCATATGTAACGGGAAGAGGTGGTGGTAGGAGTAAGACTGCTGACTCGCAGTTTAAATGGTTTGTGTCCGGGGGGCATCCTGTCTGTTATTTTATTTATTTTTACAAATTGCTTTGAGTGGTAAGAAAAGTGCAATAAAAACATAAGGAATTATTATTATACGTGTGAATGTGTGATCAAATTCAGCCGCTGTGTAGTGGGGTAGAAATGGGGATACTATGTGCTCGACAATACCACGAGTTCATTGAAATAATTACACAGCAAGGTGCACACGCAATACAATGTGTATATTATTGAAGTAAAGGTTCACATAAATTGATTATATACAAATTTTTAACAATTTGAGAGATGTAAACTGGTTAAAATGCACAAAATTATACATGTATTGCTTTCTAGTCCACATATAGTGTATGTATATTATTAAAATAATGATATAAAAATCATATAAAATGGTATAGAATCTGCATCATAGACTTATTTTGTGTCATTTTTCTTCAAAGAAGCTTTTAATTAGTTTGCTTTAAAAAAATCTTACAGCAAACATGTGAACCGTGGAAAATCGCCAATCTTAAACAATTTGTTTTAACCCATGCTTTGTGCAAAATGCTGTCATATCTGTTAGTAAGCATGCACGCACAGTGATGTCGTGATGTCTGCGTTCTAAGGCTGCAGGTATATTAAACGCTATTGACCTTTTACTGGGGTGCTCTGTGATTGAGGGCGGACAGTAAACTTTGTTAAAATGACATCGAAAAATACCAGCCGTCAGTTGTATTTTCAGTCGGTTTGGCATGTTTACTGTTTTGTTACCAAAAAAATTCTTCAACTGGGGCTCATCAACAAAGAAACATGGATAGTAAGATTTAGTAAAATATCCATCCATTATCCAACCCGCTATATCCTAACTACAGGGTCACGGGGGTCTGCTGGAGCCAATCCCAGCCAACACAGAGAGGAAGGCAAGAAACAAACCCCGGGCAGGGTGCCAGCACACTGCAGGGCGGACAAACCCACACCATGCACACACTAGGGACAATTTAGAATTACCAATGCACCTTACCTGCATGTCTTTGGACTGTGTTGTATTGTGGTCAGCTATCAAAAAGTACCTGATTAGAAACCAATGTCCCCAGAACTCATTAATTTTCAAAGGAAGCAGTCAGTTCTGTATCACCACATTGTGTGACACTACTCAAAGCAGTCTGATTATTCAAAGTTGGTGACTCTTTAGCAAGACAGGTAAATATTTATGTCCTGTAGATAGCCATCAACAACAACCTGTAGCTTAATTTTCTAGAAATTTTGCCTTTCCTTTAAAAAGCTAGTTTATATCCCATTACACTAAGCAACACAGAGAAATGTCATTTTCTTTAAAACACTCAATTCCAGCCCATTACACTATTATTACTGACAAATATCAAGAAATAAATCCATCTATCCATCCATTTTCCAACCCGTTGAATCTGAACACAGGGTCACGGGGGTCTGCTGGAGCCAAACTCAGCCAACACAGGGCGCAAGGCAGGAACCAATCCCGGGCAAGGCGCCGATCCACTTCAGGACACACACATCCACACTCACACACCAAGCACACACTAGGGACAATTTAGGATCACCAATCCACCTAACCTGCATGCCTTTGGACTGTGGGAGGAAACCGGAGTACCCGGAGAAAACCCATGCAGACACGGGTAGAACATGCAAACTCCATGCAGGGAGGACTCGGGAAGCGAACCCGAGTCTCCTATCTGCGAGGCAGCAGGACTACCCACTGCGACACCGTGCCACCCATTAGTAAAATATCAGTAATAATAATACATTGCTCGACACCCAGTAACACTTTACAAAGACATTTAAAAGACAGCTCGTTAAAATAAATGTAACAATTCATTGTCATGCGCTAAGTTATAGCTTGCTCTTAAACATTTGCACAGCTGGTTCCTGGGGATAAAAAAGGAAAAAAAAAAAAAATCAACGGGAAAGGCTTTGTTGTTTTTACCTCCGCCATGTGAGTCACTAAAACTATTGGAACGAAATAAAGTTCTATATAAATAAATAAATAAATTTCCTATCACAACCACTCTTTCACCCCTGTACATTGCAAAGGATCTCATTTTCACAGCAGGTGCAATTATCCTATAAAACCCATAGGAGATATGGGCACCGTTTTTCTTGGGAGATTAAAATTCATCAAATATATTTTAAAAACTTGTAGGAAGCAGTCTGTGACATTCATCATCTGATGTGGACCATTACAAAATGAACACCAGCCAGTTAAAATTGTGCACAGTTTCTTTAATAAGCCTATCAAGACAGTCTTTTATAGCACTTTCTTTTTGAGGGAGTCTCTTAATCCCTTCTAGCAGAGGAGACACTTATTTCCACAGCTTGGTCTATGCTGTGGAAATGTGTGCCCCCTGTCTTCTGCTTGCAAAATTAATACTGGAATTACAAAACTGTCCACAATTTATTTAAAAAGATTGAAGGAAGTCCACTGTTCCGCGACCAGGACGAAAACCACACTGTTCCTCCTGAATCCGAGGTTCGACTATCCGACGGACCCTCCTCTCCAGAACCCCCGAATAGACTTTTCCAGGGAGGCTGAGGAGTGTGATCCCTCTGTAGCTGGAACACACCCTCCGGTCCCCCTTTTTAAAGAGGGGGACCACCACCCCGGTCTGCCAATCCAGAGGCACTGCTCCCGATGTTCATGCGATGTTGCAGAGACGTGTCAACCAAGACAGTCCTACAACATCCAGAGCCTTAAGGAACTCCGGGCGTATCTCATCCACCCCCGGGGCCCTGCCACCAAGGAGTTTTTTGACCACCTCGGTGACTTCAGTCCCAGAGATGGGAGAGCCTACCTCAGAGTCCCCAGGCTCTGCTTCCTCATTGGAAGGCATGTTAGTGGGATTGAGGAGGTCTTCGAAGTACTCCCCCCACCAACCCACAACGTCCCGAGTCGAGGTCAGCAGCGCACCATCCCCACCATATACAGTGTTGACACTGCACTGCTTCCCCCTCCTGAGACGCCGGACGGTGGACCAGAATCACCTCGAAGCCGTCCGAAAGTCATTCTCCATGGCCTCTCCAAACTCCTCCCACGCCCGAGTTTTTGCTTAACCGCAACAACTGAAGCCGCATTCCGCTTGGCCTGCCGGTACCTATCAGCTGCCTCCAGAGACCCACAGGACAAAAAAGTCCTATAGAACTCCTCCTTCAGCTTGACGGCATCCCTCACCGCCGGTGTCCACCAATGGGTTCGGGGATTGCCGCCACGACAGGCACCGACCACCTTGCGGCCACAGCTCCGGTCAGCCGCCTCAATAATAGAGGCACGGAACATGGCCCATTCGGACTCAATGTTCCCCATCTCCCTCGGGACATGGTTGAAGTTCTGCCGGAGGTGGGAGTTAAAGCTACTTCTGACAGGGGACTCTGCCAGCCGTTCCCAGCAGACACTCACAACACGTTTGGGCCTACCAGGTCTGACCGGCATCTTCCCCCACCATCGAAGCCAACTCACCACCAGGTGGTGATTAGTTGACAGCTCCGCCCCTCTTTTCACCCGAGTGTCCAAGACATATGGCCGCAAGTCCGACGACATGACCACAAAGTCGATCATCGACCTGAGGCCTAGGGTGTCCTGGTGCCAAGTGCACATATGAACACCCTTATGCTTGAACATGGTGTTCGTTATGGACAATCCGTGACGAGCACAGAAGTCCAATAACAAAACACCGCTCGGGTTCAGATCGGGGGGGCCATTCCTCCCAATCACGCCCTTCCAGGTCTCACTGTCATTGCCCACGTGAGCATTGAAGTCTCCCAGCAAAACGAGGGAATCCCCAGAAGGTATGCCCTCTAGCACCCCCTCCAGAGACTCCAAAAAGGGTGGATACTTCAAATTTCTGTTCGGCGCATACGCACAAACAACAGTCAGGACCCTTCCCCTCCACCCGAAGGTGGAGGGAGGCCACCCTCTCGTCCACCGGGGTAAACCCCAATGCACAGGCTCCGAGACGGGGGGTAATAAGTATGCCCACACCGGCTCAGCGCCTCTCACCGGGGGCAACTCCAGAGCGGTAGAGAGTCCAGCCCCTCTCAAGGAGATTGGTTCCAGAGTCCAAGCTGTGCGTCAAGGTGAGTCCGACTATATCTAGCCGGAACCTCTCGACCTCGCGCACTAGCTCAGGCTCCTTCCCCTTCAGAGAGGTGACATTCCACGTCCCAAGAGCCAGTTTCTGTAGCCGAGGATCAGACCGCCAAGATCCTCGCCTTCGGCCACCACCCAACTCACACTGCACCCAACCTCCTTGGCCCCTCCCATAGGTGGTGAGACCATGGGGAGGAGGACCCACGTTACCTCTTCGGGCTGTGCCCGGCCGAGCCCCATGGGTGTAGGCCCGGCCACCAGGCGCTCGCCATCGAGCCCCACCTCCAGGCCTGGCTCCCCTCTTTAAAAAGGGGGACCGGAGGGTGTGTTCCAGCTAAAGAGGGATCACACTCCTCAGCCTCCCTGGAAAAGTCTATTCAGGGGTTTTGGAGAGGAGGGTCCGTCGGATAGTCGAACCTCGGATTCAGGAGGAACAGTGTGGTTTTCGTCCTGGTCGCAGAACAGTGGACCAGCTCTTCACCCTTAGCAGAGTCCTGGAGGGTGCATGGGAGTTTGCCCAACCAGTCTACATGTGTTTTGTGGACTTGGAAAAGGCGTTCGACCGCGTCCGTTGGGAAATCCTGTGGGGGGTGCTCCGGGAGTATGGGGTACCGGACCCCCTGATAAGGGCTGTTCGGTCCCTGTACAACCAGTGTCAGAGCCTGGTCCGCATTGCCGGCAGTAAGTCGAGCCCGTTTCCAGGGAGAGTTGGACTCCGCCAGGGCTGCCTTTTGTCACCGATTCTGTTCATAACTTTTATGGACAGAATTTCTAGGCGCAGCCAGGGTGTTGAAGGGGTCCGGTTTGGTGGACTCAGGATTGGGTCACTGCTTTTTGCAGATGATGATGTCCTGTTTGCTTCATCAGGCCGTGATCTTCCGCTCTCTCTGGATCGGTTCGCAGCTGAGTGTGAAGCGGCTGGGATGAGAATCAGCACCTCCAAATCCGAGACCATGGTCCTCAGCCGGAAAAGGGTGGAGTGCCCTCTCAGGGTTGGGGGAGAGATCCTGCCCCAAGTGGAGGAGTTCAAGTATCTCGGGATCTTGTTCACGAGTGAGGGAAGAATGGAGCGTGAGATCGACAGGTGGATCGGTGCGGCATCCGCAGTGATGCGGGCTCTGCATCGGTCTGTCATGGTGAAAAAGGAGCTGAGCCGTAAGGCAAAGCTCTCAATTTACCAGTCGATCTACGCTCCTACCCTCACCTATGGTCATGAGCTATGGGTAGTGACTGAAAGAACGAGATCGCGAATACAAGCGGCTGAAATGAGTTTCCTCCGCAGGGTGTCTGGGCTTTCCCTTAAAGATAAGGTGAGAAGCTCAGTCATCCGGGAGGGGCTCAGAGTAGAGCCGTTGCTCCTCCGCATCGAGAGGAGTCAGATGAGGTGGCTCGGGCATCTGATCAGGATGCCACCTGGACGCCTCCCTGGTGAGGTGTTACGGGCACGTCCAACTGGGAGGAGGCCCCGGGGAAGACCCAGGATACGCTGAAGGGACTATGTCTCCCAGCTGGCCTGGGAACGCCTTGGGATTCTCCCGGAAGAGCTGGAAGCAGTGGCCGGGGAGAGGGAAGTCTGGGCCTCTCTGCTTAAGCTGCTGCCCCCGCGACCCGACCTCGGATAAGCGGAAGAGGATGGATGGATGGATGGATGAAGGAAGTCATCTATATCACTTTTTGTCTACTATGTCCTTACTCATCCACTGGTGGGGGCCCTCATTTCCTCAGTGGAGCCTTTGCCATAGAAACGTGTGCCACCTGAATACTGCTTACAACATAAATGCTAAACAGTTAAGATTGTTGAGCTTGTATTTGAACAATTTTATATCACTTTCATGTCTACTGTGGTGGTCTGTACCTTCCACTGTAAGCGACACTAATGTCCACGGCTGGAGCAGAGCTGTACAAACGTGGGCCCCTGTGTGCTGCTTTTAAAATGAACACTGAAATTGCAAAATTGTTCAAAATCCCTTTTAAAAGTTCACAGGCACCCTTTAGTATCGCTTACCTTTCTATTGTGGCCCTCTGTTCTGTCTGCTGGCAGAGATGGTCATTTTCATGGCTGGTGCTAATCCTTAGAATTCTATTTCTGTTCTGAAAAATTAGGCTACAATATTGAACATTTTTAATTAAAAAAAAAAAAAATCAAGCACTTACACTGTCTTTTTTTAACTATGTCCATGAAAATCGCTGTGAGTAGCCAGAAAAAATACTTTATAAAAGATATTATTATTTAGGTTTTTTAAAATCCAAATAAACCTGATAGGACTTCTTCCAAGATATGTGCCACTCTAGGGTACCAACAAAGTCAAACTGGATAGGAAATTTTGTGATCAGTTTGTTTAAAGTATATTAAGCAAAAAATAACTTTTCATCATCCTCTCATTTCTAATTTGGCATTTCAGGATACAGTATATACTGCAAATATACATTTAAATTGTAACCGCTGACAATTATTTACTCGTGTGCTTGTGTTTTCCATTAAACAGCTTCAATATGTGCACAAAGTAGGTAATAAAACATACAAATTCTGACATTAGCATGACTGTTGAAGGAAAACGTGTTAGAATCTATTCTATGGAGTTTTCATAAATTAATCATTATATACCTTTTGAGGTTTCTTGATATAATTTTGTAATCAGATTTTTACAATATTTTTTGGATTTTTACTGCCACTTCACAGATCAACAATCCCTAACTTAGCCACTGTCACAATAAGTCTTTTAACTTTTTTCCTGTGTCCATTAATACATTTTCCGGGTTTCACTACCCATCTGAAAGAGTTAGCATCAGGTTGGGTGGCACTTTTAAACTGCAGTAGTATGAGCGAGTGTCAGTGTGACAAGCACTAGACTGGCGTTTCTTTCAGTCTCATTTTTTGTCTTCTGGCCCAAGCCTGTAAATTTCTTTTGTAAATGGGTGGCTTGATTAGGGAACAGATACTAACAATTTTCAAGTCTATTTAAAACAATACTAAAAGATATTTGTGTATGTGTGTTGTAGTGCCCCATGTTGTAAGTGTTAGACTCATTGAAGTCAACTTAAACAAAGAAAATGTACATTTTGGAGGTTTGTTTAAGTGTTTTACATTATAACATTATTATTAATTGCTAGAACTTTATTTGTCCTCTAAGGGAAAATGTGCATTTTTTATATGGAGGCTGAATGAATAAATAATTTAATATTAATATATAATGAAAAAAACAGCCGATCCAATAACAATTTTAGCTGTCTAATGTTCATTTTGCAAGCAACAGTTGGGGCTCACAACTCGGAGGCAAAAGCTCAGCTGTAGAAGTGAGTGTCCCTTTGAGTGGAGATTACAATGGGACACAGTAGTCTTGAAAGTGATGTAGAAGACTTTCATCAATCTTTTACTATGGATTTCAGATAATATTACTTACCAGGGTTCATTTTGAAAGCATTTCCAGCCATGAAAATGAGTGCCCCCTGTAGAGGATAGGATGCAGACACATAGTGGAGAAGATTATATAGAAGACTATACCTACGACCTTTTAAAATCAATTTTGCATAATTGAACCTCTCCGGTATTCATTTTGTAATCAGCAGTCAGGCAGCACAGATTTTACAGCTCTGCAGCAGCCATAGAAATAAGAGTCCCTACTAATGGATGAGACATGCATTTTTATTCCAATAGTTTTAATGACTCACATGGCAAAGGTGAAATTTGAATTCAGCAACAAAGCTTTTCCCGTGGATTTTTTTTTTTCCTTTTTTATCCAGAGTAAATGCCACCTGTGTAAATGTTTAAGAGCAAGCTATCACTTATAGCATGACAATGGACTGCTACATTTATTTTAACGAGTTGTCTTTTAAATGTCTTTGCAAAGTGTTACTGGGTATCGAGCAATGTATTATTATTACTGATATTTTACTAAATCTTACTATCCATGTTTCTTTGTTGATGAGCCCCGTTGAAGAATATTTTGGTAACAGAACAGAAAACATGCCAAAACGACTGAAAATACAACTGACAACTGGTATTTTTCCATAACTTTTTAACAATGTTTACTGACCGCACTCAATCACAGAGCACCCCGGTAAAACGTCAATAGCATTTAATATACCTACAGCCTTAGAACGCAGACATTAGGACATCGCTGAGCATGCATTTTTACTAACAGATAATGACAGCATTTTGCACGGAGCATGCATTAAAACAAAAGACAAGCGGCGCGCAAAGGCACGCGAACAAGAGGAGTTCCTCAGCAATCATATCTCAGTGCACATAAGAGAAGGGACACTGAATTCTACGAGGCCAAGATATTTTAGAGCACCTGTTCAAACATTTATTGATTGATTAAGATCAGAGATTTTCAACGGTTCACAGGTGTGCTGTAAGATTTTTTTTTTTTTTAAAGCAAACTGCGACGCACAGATTCTATACAGTTTTATATGATTTTTATATCATTATTTTAATATACATACACTATATGTGAAATATAAAGCAATACGTGTATATTTTTGTGCATTTTAACCAGTTTACATCTCTCAACTTGTTAAAAATATGAATTATATGAACCATTACTTCAATAATATACACATTATGTTTGTATTGCGTGCGCACCTTGCTGTGTAAGTATTTCAATGAACTCATGGTATTGTCGAGCACTTAGTGTCCTTATTTATACCTCACTATGCAGCAGCTGAATTTGATCACGCATTCACATGTATAATAATAATTCCTTAAGTTTTTATAGCGCCTTTCTTATATATATATATATATATACATATATATATATACATATATATATATATATATATATACACACACACAGTAATCCCTCCTCCATCACGGGGGTTGCGTTCCAGACCCCCCCGCGATAGGTGAAAATCCGCGAAGTAGAAACCATATGTTTGTATGCTTATTTTTATATATTTTAAGCACTTATAAACTCTCCCACACTGTTAACATTATTAGAGCCCTCTAGACATGAAATAACACCCTTTAGTCAAAAGTTTAAACTGTGCTCCATGACAAGACAGAGATGACAGTTCTTTCTCACAATTAAAAGAATGCAAATATATCTTTTCTTCAAATGAGTCTCTGCATCAGGAGCAGAGAATTTAAAAGAGAGAGCGCACGCTCGCAAAGAAAAGCAAACAATCAAAAAATCAATACGTGTGCTTTTAAGTAAAGCGGCATTTTTCAGAGGAGCGTCAGTATCTTCTAAGCAAACAGCCTCTGTTGAAACAGCCCCTCTGCTCAAATCTCCTCCGTCAGGCGCAGAGAACGTCAGAGAGAGAGCGCGAGATTAAAGCAAACAATCAAAAAATCAATACGTGTGCTTTTGTGCTTTTAAATATGCCCAGCACCGCAATAAAGCGGCATTTTTTAGAGGAGCGTCAGTATCTTTTAAGCAAACAGCTTCTGTGCAAACAGCACCTCTGCTCACACTCCCTCTGTCAGGCGCAGAGAATGTCAGAGAGGGTGAGATAGAGGCAGAGACAAGCAAACAAACACCGCGCGGGATGCATATCTTATAGCATTGAGGAGTTTTAGTTAATATGTAATACATGCTCTGATTGGGTAGCTTCTAAGCCATCTGCCAATAGCGTCCCTTGTATGAAATCAACTGGGCAAACAAACTGAGGAAGCATGTACCATAAATTAAAAGACCCATTGTCCGCAGAAATCCGCGAACCAGCGAAAAATCCGTGATATATATTTAGATATGCTTACATTTAAAATC
>JANRMT010062818.1:59008655-59028728 GCA_026402145.1 Polypterus bichir lapradei | reverse complement strand
TTTAACTTACCGTAGATCCCGGAATACAAGCCGACCCGGTATATTAGCCGATCCCCTTCTCTACCGACTAAATTACATGTATTTGCCGATGACCGGTATTTAAGCCGACCCCCTTCTCCAAGCAAAATTTTCTAAATTTCCTTAAAAGTGTCTCTTCGGGTATATTTATAATGTTTATCGGTGAGAATTTGAGACTGCCGGCATTTTTGATGTAAACTAGGAAGTGATTGCGGAGAAGTTTGGTAAATTGGAACCTTTGTGTTGAAACTATATACGCAAATACGGCACATCGGCGGGTGGATTTCCGGAGACTTGTTATAAATTTGATTAACTTAAATACGCAATACAGTGGACCCTTGACTTACGAACTTAATTCGTTCGCAAAGGCTAACCCATAATGCGTTCCAAACCTCCCACTACAACACTTACTTAACCTTTTCATAATAAAAAAACACCAATATTTTTTTCTAATGTACTAACCAAAAAGTTATAAAAAGTGCCTAGCCTACTTCGATTAGGCTAGGAGCATGGCGGCGCGCAGCGGCTCAGGGCTCTCCTTTTCAGTGCACTTTTTTTATTGTTTTTGTACTTTTTTTTTGTCCTTGTTTGTGCACGATCGGTTCAGCGAAAATCCGCTACACCATTCAGAACCTTATAGACATCGGTGTCCAGAGCCAGACATCTGTTTTGAGTGTTTTTCATCACACGCACAACATCCCAGACAACATAGCGAGACCAGCGGGCTCTCCGTGGTTTGTTGTCGGGTCTAGGAGACGACACAGACGGAGGAGGGAAAGAAAGCAGAAACGGGGCCGCAGATACGGCGTTATGCTAAGGCTAAAAAACAACCATACAAGCCCTATACAGAACTTTTTTCTGCACTGAAGGAGCTGCTTTTAATCTCATTGTAGATGCGTATAGTGACATTAAAAGGCATTCTATTCTAGAAACAATTTCATACTGTACTCACCATTAATTTGACATCTTTAGGCTGCAGGAAGGGAGGAGGAGGAGATATTTCCACACAATGTCCATCTTCGTTTCGAAATTACATCCACAAACACATGTATCTGGGCTCCGACTGACGCTACTAACGCTCTCGGTTGTTTGTTTACAATCGCGCAAGCGGATACACTTGACCGCATCCGTTTCATAACGCAAGATGTGGATCGTGAATCAAAATAAATTTTATTTTAAACTTCCCGATAATTTATTATAAATTTTATTAATAAAATCAACAACTAAAACACTTTTTTGAATAAATTCTTTATTTAATTTAAATTACCGGCATGCAAAGTTACTTCTTCATCTGAAAGATGGCTCTGTGGTTTCGTCATTATTTACTTCCGTATTCATCGGCAAAACCGGCATTGCGCTGGAAATCTGGAATCTGAAATGATACTAGTTGTATAAACCGAACCCCAAACTCCAAGCCAAAAATCTAGGACGAAATTCTCGGCTTGTATTCTGGGATCTAGAGTATATATATATATATATATATATATATATATATATATATATATATATAGTGAAAGATCCCTGGACACAGACAGACACGGAGACAGCCAGATGTCCAGAAGCACAAGTTTATTTACAGACAACACTACACAACACAAAAACACACAGTCCTTTAGGCTTCTCACTCTTTTGCTGCCTCTACCCCACTCCTCACAAGCTCTGTCCTCTTCCACCTGACTCCGACTCCTCGAATGGAGTGAGGTGGCCCCTTTTATGGCACACCCGGATGTGCTCCAGGTGCTCCCTGATGATCTTCCGGCAGCACTTCCTAGTGTGGCAGAAGTGCTGCAGTCCATGACTCAGGAACCATCCAGGTGCAGGGGGATGGCCACGGGTGTGAAAACAGGAGGCACGGATGAAGATGCCAAAAGAAAGGAGGAAAGAGACAAGAATGCTGGTGAATTTTATTTGATTAGATCATTGTCGGGCAACCGGTGCGCCATGTAATTTTCTAGGGGCGCCGCAAAAACTTTTGTAAAATATTTAAAATTGCTAGTGTTATTGAACTTTTGGTTGATTAAAAAGATAATGTTTAAAAAAAAATATTTTATGTTGGAAAAAGAGATAACTGTTAATCAGATTGTTGAATAAACAAATATATTTATTTTGAATGCAAATTAATTTTCGCTGTTCACCATTCATCATAATATCAACACCAGCGGTGTCAAAAACACATCTCGTAAGACTTAAAAAGTCTCGTTGTTAGAAGATCTCACTCACTGTACGGATAGAAGGCGGCGGAGCAAATATAGAATGAGAAAATACAAACGCTACATTTCGGCTCTTGCCGACGAGAGAGTCTTGCTGTAGCTGCAGCTCTCACTACTTAATCATCTGAGTATTAATATGGAAAAATTAACCTTATTTTTGCTCTGACACCACTGATCAACACAGTAAACTTTGTACACTCAGTGACCTTTTCCAGTTTGTGGTGAAAAACATTTTGTTGTGACGCAAGCATTCGATACTTCCTTGTAATTTAATTCTCAACGATTATCACTCGCTTTTTATTTACAGTAATTTTAATTAAACTTTATCTAGAAAAATTCATACATAGTTTATTCTCGTCACGACTTTATTTATGGGCAGTCCCTCAGGTGTGCCACAAAAGAAACTTTTTGGACTTGGTGCTCCGCAACTCGAAAAAGGTTGCCTTTCACTGGATTAGATGATTAGAAGTAGTATTGCTAGAGCGTATATGGAGGAGCTTTATTAGATCTCATTTATTTAGTGGAGATACTTTTTTGATTTTCATTTTTGCTTACTTTATGTAATCAAAGAGACATTGTTAAATGAATTTTGCACACCACACACAAGTGTCACTTCAGGCCTGCAACTGTAGGACAAACTGTTTCAATCATAAAGTAGGCTCACTCTAAGAAGGAGAAGTACATATTCAGTGAGGTTGCATTTTATAAGTGTAACAATTGTTCAAATAATTTTAAAAGGAACACTGAAATTTCTCCATTATCTCTCTATTATGTTGAAAAGGTTTTCCATCATGTCCGTGTTATTCAGCCTTGACCACTCCCTTCCACACAACTCGCCCAATCATTATTTGAAATGCACACGTCCTCTCTCCGTACCACCCGTGACACTCTCTGTACTACCTCACGATTCAACACAGTCAGTTAAAATGGCAAGGCAGAAAAGCAAGTTATCTATACGAGATCATCAAATTTTAGATTGCAACAGAAAAAGATT
Organism: Polypterus bichir lapradei; assembly: GCA_026402145.1. NCBI lineage: Eukaryota > Metazoa > Chordata > Cladistia > Polypteriformes > Polypteridae > Polypterus > Polypterus bichir. The sequence goes on along the minus strand of JANRMT010062818.1, from coordinate 59,025,506 downwards.
ATCAAGAACTGATAATGTACATTGGAAAAAAAGAAAATGAAGAAAAAAAGAGCTGCATATAATAAGAAAATCAAGAACAAAGAGAATTGTCCAATAAATGAAAAACAGCAAAATATCCCAAACAATATGCAAATAGAAGTGCAAAAAAGCAACATTTTTAGAATGTAAGTTAGAGGATAAAATAACTCAAAATATTGTATTTGATGAGGTAATGTAATTTTTTTTTACTATTTGGTAGGTTTTAAATTTTTACTACAATTTATTATTTATTGGTATTTAAGATAGACAGTTGTAGTGAAATACTCAAGTAACTGAATTTCTATCTATAATAACTAAGGACCAAACGGTTTTCCTCCTGCATCCCACATACTCTTCTATATACCACCTCTTTAAATACAATCACTTTCTCTAAAGGAGGAGCTCCCCAATACCATTCGAGCAGGTCAGCCACGAGACAGCGGGTACCCAGCACCTGCCCCATGTGGTTGGTAAGTGGCTGCTTTCCCACTGTGGAGTGAGTTTATAGCATCCAGTAGTTTTGAGAGTTTCAGTGGTTTATCCTTTTCCTCTGCATTAAGATTATCTGGTATTTGTATTGTAGAAAAAAAAAAAACACCTTAGACTGAGTCTCATCATCTTTAACATTGGAATTTCTGAAGCCTACGAAAAAACTTGTAATCCTGGCCCACCTTAAATCCCTTTGCACCTCTCCAATCTTTTGTTTTGTAAATGTGCCGATTAGCACAAGCAGCCTGCTATCCCATCCTCCCTGTGCCACAGAAAGGGCAAAAAGTTCTCCCAGCTCAAGCCTTGTTTATCTGAGACTGTGAGGTACCTGGAGTTATATAGGGTAAATATTATATCATTACTTGGAATGCGTCTACGAAGATCTATGTAAGTGTAGGATGACAGGAAATACAAGAAATGTTGAACACATACCTAAAAGACCAATTTTTTTCATGTTTTAGTATTAACGAGAAACATTTTGACATGAGGTGTATAATGTGTGAAGACTGAAGTCCAAATATCAAATAAGCACTTTCACAAAAGGTACAAGTATAACAAAACAAGTGTGCTTTTATTCAAGAATATAATCGAAGAAAAAGAAATCAGGTTAGTGTACTTCATTGACACAACTGCTTTGGTAGTACAGCGGTAAGAGCTACTGACTCATAATCAACAGGTCTCTGGTTCGATCATGTCTGCTTCCCAAAATAAATGTTTTGAGTAGTGAGCTGCTTTTATTGTTACTGTTATACAATAAAAACATACATTTGATTTGAGTCTGTAACAGCTGGTGTAAATGTATGGTACTTGTAAAGGTTAGAATTTTTTTTTTTTTTTTTTTTTTTTTTTAAATCCAGTTATATTTTCTCAATCACGTTCACCCCAATCTGACACTGCGGTTTTCAAATAAAGATGTGCTATAACAGAGGTGAACTCAGATGAGGATGAGGGTTCTGCTTCAGAGAAAGAGAACAGAAGCCCTCCCTGCATGAAATGTTCACTCACATATAAGAACAACACAGCTGCACCAGGTGTAAAGGCGAAAGATGGCACTGCTTGGATGCAGCAACAGGTCGTGCGTCATCCTCCCAGTCAGTCTGCCCCACACCTGTCCAATGAAACAGCAGAGCTTACAGAGCTCACCAAGGTATCGTGCAAAGTCCTGTTTGTAATTATGTTTTGTGATGGTCTTTATATGAAAACCATGTATATGTTACTTATATAAAAGCCAGATCGAATGTTATTTACCTTGATTTATTTACGTATCATCCTACAGCGTAAAGTCACAAACTGCAGAGCTTCCTCTGATCAACATGGGCATGTTCAGAAAGTATATCTGTACTGAAGTGACTTTAGCTGCAGGAGTAAGTTCCTGTCGCACCCTACACAACTGTGTTTGATCTTATTCAAGTAAAGATCCCAGTCGCTGCACGGGAGAAAGACTTTCCAAGACTAAGTTCGTAAAGCTTATGAAAGCGTTTCTGGACAAAGCAGAACCATAACAGTTGCATAGAGCTTTCATCTGCAGTTAAAGTTATCCTATTTTTCTTCAGAATGTGATGATGCAAGCTTCATATGTAACTTATTTGTTCCTATATGTGCATGTAATACTTCACATTAGTTGCATTCCTGTCAAGGAACACTGCTCATTATGCACCACAACACCATCTTCCAATAAGACAATATGACATTACTGTACAATTCATTTTTATTTACTCTACTGTCACTAGCATTAAAGCCAAGTACTTAATAACAATGTGATTTCCAAGATTACTATGACAAGATCTAATCTCCTGACAGCTTTTACTTTTATTTTCCATACGTGTAACATTTTAGTAACCACCACATGACATCAACATAAGCTCAAAAAGCTTATTAGCATAAAAAGGTTTAATTAGATAACACTAGTTAGCATAAAAGGGGATCTAATCATTGTCTCTAAACAACCTATGCAAATATCATGGTACTCCAAAGCCAATATTCTAACAATTTATAGTTTTCCATCTCCAAAAATGTACACCTTTAAAATACGGATTTCATGCCATCTGAACAGAATTTTTACAATGGGGTCTAGTTCCTGTATCAGACAAATAATAAGATAACTCCCTTGTGTTTTCAGCTGGGAGCACTTGCTCTCTTGGAAAAATCAAGTTCTTTTAAGTGTGCAACCAAGAAAGTTGATGAAGGGGAAACAAAACTCTGTACATCCAAAGAAATGAACTTGGTTTGTTTCCATTTAATGTGGTATACTATTGAAATATCTACAATTTAGCAACAACAGCTGGAAGATAGAAAATTTCCTATTGGCAACTGGTATGTCGCTTTTCATCAGCTAATTTTGCTGAGGCAGGAGATGAGGGGATGTCTCCATTTGCCAGTCTTACTTATGTTGTAAACTAGTAGATGCAGGCATATTCTTTATGCAGGCATACTGTACCGTTAGGAAACTATAAAATAGAGAATGGGAAACTGGAGTTTTCACTTAAAATAAGTAAAAGTATTAATAAGTACCTGAACAAATATACTTAAAATTGTTTCTAGTGTTTGAGATATCCAGTTTCATTTGACCCCCTGCAGCAGTTTCACATTATAATCCATAACGTAATGCTGCTGAGCTTTACTAAAACTTTTCAACCCTGAAGCTATTTGAGCTAAATGTTTATTTTTACTTGTACAAAATTTACCACATATAAGGCTTACAGATCACACATACAGATCATAAACAGAAGCTCATACACTTTCTACTAGAAAGAAAATAAATGTATAAACTTTGTACCTAGAACTTAGTTTCTGGAATACACACAAGTTCCTTATTACATTATACTTGATGTAATATGTGTCAGAAAATATTCATCCTTTTGTGGCAGTTTTTATTTTTGGGAGGAAATTAAAAAGGGCCATTCACAAGTTGGGTGACTAGAGTGGATACTCCAATCTGGTAATTGATTTCTCAGCCATAAAATTACTAAGTGCAACATGGCATGGGACATTGTAATCTGCTTCTAGCATTGTCGTTCACATCTCCTTATCCCTTCTTAAACCTCTAATGCAACTCAGAGACACATGACTTTTTGTTATAGCATCCTCACCATACGTCACTTTCACCCGCTGCAATGTTTTAGTAGCACTTTGTATCACAGGTGACACTATATAGCCGTTATGAGAATTAAAAATTGTCACACCTTGTTTGTCTCCACTAACTCTGTTTAGTGCTGAATCATCTTTAAAACACAGTTGCTAATTTGTGAAATGTTTTGGTACAATATTCCAGATTACTTTTGTAAAATTCTTACACCTAAAAACCTGTTAGACAGTTTGGATTATGATTCTAATCTTGCTGCTGCTGTAAAGCTCAGTTATGTAAATTTCCATTCTATTAAGAACCGTCTTTCTAGGTCCATTTGTAGGACGCTGTCTACTTTAAACATACCAGCTCCAGGCTGCTTTTTAGTTGCTGCTCCTTCATTTTCAAGAATTAATGGGGTCTTCAGTTTACTGTGATGTTGATTGCAGCACTATATCATATAACAGGCAGGTAGCTTTGAAAGCTTACCTCAAAATTAATTAGATTCATCTTGTGTGGCTCTATCTATATAATTTTGCAATGTACTTTTTTCTAATACACCACTGGAGCTTGTCCACATAATAAACTGGATGAGCATATGCTAAAGCACAGTGCACATAAATTAGAACAGAAAATAAAGACTGACATACTTTAAATCAAAATGTCCTTCATAAACTCTATATTTTTATCTTGAATGAGCTTTGGCTAACAATGGGAAATGGGCGTAGTGTAAGGATAAGACTATTTTTGAAAGGATTGCATAAGTGGTCACTTTAGTTGACTCATGGCATGAAAGTAAAGTAAAGTAAAACTTTTTTAAAAATAATTTTTTTCTAATGAGTTCCACCATAAACAATATATTCTTCACGAATACTTAAGCATATCCAGGTTTTCATTTTACAATTCAAAAAACTGACTCATGAAGCTAAAATATTCCTAACAAAATGTATGTATTATTGTATTTTATAAAGATGATAACTATTGATGAAGAATTCAGCCATCCAGTCTGAAATGTCTACTACCATTAAGTGGACATTATGCTGAAAACCAAGGTCTCAGCTCTACTGTCTGTTTGAACCTTCTGTTATTTTCTTCCCTTCGTATATTCGTCACACTAATAGTACACTGAAATTTAATCAAACCACTTTAAAACAGTATTAATTTAAGGAAGTGAATATGAAATTCACTTTTCACCTGTTAACAGATATGGAATTAATGTATGCTATAACAGTGAACATGCAATGAAGCACCAACCAGTGTTTCATGGTCACCGAAAAACTGAAATTGGCATACAACACTACCACAGCACTATACCTGTATACACCTCCACCTTAATGGCTCACCCCTGCTTGGGCTTCACCTATTACTTTTGTCCTAGCATATAAACAAATGCCTCAGTTTCTTCACCTCACAGGCTTGTCTGTCTTCTTTCTTATACAGATATGTGTCTTTGCTGTCAGTCACCTCAATTTTATTATTCTACAAGTTGTGAGAGGGGTGGTGGTGTCTTGAGGAATATTAATTATGTTTTCATTACACAGAGATGAAAGTGCTCTGATGTACCAATGGGGCTGTTTATATAGCAGGCTAGATCTCGGATCACAATGTTGTGCAATAAATAATACACCAGAGGATGGTATACAACTTGACAAAGAATTTATGCTGTAATGAATTAGGCTAATGTTAGAACAAAATCATGTGATAACCCACCATAAACATGTGTGCAAGTCAATTTGGGTCATGACCCATCATTTAAAAAACACTGCTATAAAGTAATGAAATTAAATACATGCCTTATTGAAATGTAATTCAATTACCACAGATGACATTTATAATGAAATTAAGTTATAAAAAATTAAAGTATTATATTTTAATGGAAAGATTGCATTTTCATAATAATGTTTCATCATCATGGCAAGGCTTTTCAAACAAAGATCTATGAAGGGTGGGGTCCACATCTACTGCAGGCTTGCTGATGGTTAAAGAGGCCAATTTGAGATAGATAGGCCCAGCCACAGCAGCTACAGGGAAATGTCTGTCCTGAATTAGGTAACGCAGTATGGCAGTTTTTATTGCTACTTCTTTTCACCTCAAGGCTGGACTGGTGGGCAATCTCAAAGGACAAGACAGCCTGGTGAATGGTATGTCCCCAGACCTCACAATTAGCAGCGAAGGTGGACCACTGGGTAGGGTAGATGTAACAGGCTCCAACAGAATTCCTCAGAGAGTCTATAAATCTTTTCTTCGGTGCTCCTCTAACCAGGCGCCCAGTAGACACTTTACCATACACCACAGTCTTGAGCAGGTAATGATTCTTCATCCTGGAGACATGCCCTGCACAATGATACTACTTTTTCAACAGCATGTCCACGAAACCGGTAACCTTTGCATACTCAAGGACTTCAACGTTGGTAACGAAGTCAGACCAATGGTAGTTGAGGATTATGCAGAGGCCGCGCTAGTGAAAGCACTCAAGGAGATGCAAGTGGCGACAGTTAAAGACCCATGACAGAGTCGTATAAGAGGATGGTAAGCACAACACTGTACACACTAAATTTTGGTGCCTTTCTTCAAGTGGTTGTTGTTACTATCTCTTTTGTACAGTATAAAGAGGGCGCTGTTTGTCTTTGTCAGTTGACGGTTGAACTCCCCATCAATTTTGGCCTCTGAGGAGATGATGCACTGTTGTCAGCTCTGTCTCACCAATAGTAATAATGGTACAGGTGATATTCGTCATGAGGTATGGGCTGAAGGAGGATCATAATCTTCTTCGGGCTGACCTCAAGTCCAAAAAGTTTACTAAGCCACTGCGAAGCAGGTTGATAAATGCTGCAGGGCTGTTTCTAAATGGGCAGGAAGGGCAGCATCATCATCAAAGAGAAGCTCTGTGATGAATTTCTCCAAGGTCTTAGTGTGGGCCTGCAGACGTCTCAAGTTAAGCAGGCATCCATCAGTGCAGTAACAAATATAGACGGTATCATAATCGTGAAGGTTTTCAGTGGCCTGTTGGAGCATCATGCTAAAGATGATGGTGAAGAGAGTAGGCACAAGGATGCAACCTTGCTTCACTCCATTCTCAATTAAAAAAGACTCAGAGAAGCCAGTGCTATGTCTGACTTGTCCATGCAGATCTTCAAGAAGTTGGATGACCGTGATAAGGAACTTTGACAAGTCTTGCAGCATCTAGGGTGTCCCTCAAAGATCTTTCCTGCTCACAGAGTCAAAGGCCTTAGTAAGGTCTACAAATGTCATGCACAGTCCCTTGTTTTATTCCCGAAATTTCCCTTGGACCTGTCAGAGAACAAAAATCATGTTAGTTGTGCTCATGTTGGCTCTAATTTCACGTTGCTCAGTGAGAGATATGCTTCTGCAATGGTGGGTGTGAATCTGTTTAGGAGAACACTTGCCAGAAGTTTTCCTGCAATGGAGGGTAAAGTTATCCCCTGATGTTTAGAGCAGTCAGAATTTTCCCCTTTATTCTTGTACAGGGTGATGATGCAAGTGGCTCAGAGGTCTTCTGTTAATTTTCTATGCTCCCAGAAAAAGATGAAAACCTCATGCAATTTGGTGTGCAAGGCTGGGCCTCCATGCTTACTGATTTTTGGTGGTAATCCATCCACTCCAACTGCCTTGCCACTTTTCATTTTCATTTTCATTTCTTTGATAATCTCATTGAATGTAGGGATATCATCCAACTCAGTTTTCTCTGGCTGTTGTGGGATGCAGAGAACTGCACAGTTATGGACCAAGCTGTTGGCACTATAGGGAGCATGAAAATGCTCAAACCACCATTTCAGGATTGATATGTTATCAGTGAGAACTGCCTAGCCATCTGCAGTATGCAGAGGACTCTGTACCTGACATATAGGGGCGTAAACCGCTTTTAGGGCTTCACAAAAGCCACGGTAGTCACCAGCGTCTACACAGATCCGAGTTCTCCCTGCAAGGTTGTTCCACCACTCGTTTTGAATTTCTCAAAACTTACACTGAAGGTTTTTTCATATGAGCTGGTTTCTTTAAAGGACAAGAAGGTTGGGCAAGGTGAGCCTGATAAGAAGATCTCTTCTTTGCAAGCATTTCTTGAATCTCCAGGTTGTTTTCATCAAACAAGTCTTTGTTCTTGTTTATTGAAAATCCAAGGACTTTTTATGAGGTCAGCAGGATGACAGTTTTGAAATATTTCTAGAGGGTTTTAGAAGGATCCATACAGCAACTAGGGTCCTCGAGCCTCAACTGGAGGTTTGCCTGGAAGATAGCTTTCACTTTGGCTGACTGAAGGTTGCTAACCCAGAACTTCTTGCTTAGTGCAAAACACTTTGGCTTAGGTTTTAACAAGGCGATAGTCAGTATGACTCTATGCACTGGGCATCACTCGAGTGTGTAAGACACCACGAAGGTCTTCCAGGCACACCAAGATGTAATCAATGAGGTGCCAGTGTTTTGAATGAGGATGAATCCAGGTTGTTTTCAGACTGTCTTTCTATTGAAAAATGGTGTTTGTGAAGGTTAATGCTGCGCCATGCAAAAAAAAAAAAAAAAAAAAAAAACCACAAGGCAGCCTTTGTCATTGCAATTACCAACACCATGTTTGTCAATTGCTCCTTTCCAGGCTACTAAATCTCGGCTCACTCCAGCAATCAAGTTGCCCAGAATAAAGACCTTATTGTTTTGCAAACTTGTCCTTTTTCAGCAGGATCTGCTTTGAGAGTTAAAGCATACACATTGATAAATATGGCATGCTACATGTTGCGAAGCAGGAGGTGCATGAAGATGATTCGATCAGAGTGCCCCCTTGGCAGGTTTTCAAGCTTAGTGATGGAGTTTCTGACCATAAAGCCTATACCTGAGAAGTGTCACTCAGTGGCTGGTGTGCATTACCATTAGACAGTATAGCCAGCACCATGCTTTTGAAGACTGCCTACCCCTGGAAAACATACTTCACTGAGAGCTGCTATGTCAGTATTTAACCTTGACAGTACATGCATGACTAGAGCAGAACATTGTCTTACATGACCACTGTCTACTATGTCCAGCATGATTCTGATATTCGAGCATGCGAACTGGAGTCCTTCTGGGCCTTGCAGGGCAAGTGCATAACTTTTCTTCTTTGCTATTTTTCAACAGTGCCAAAAATGCCCATTGACCATGTCTAGTAAACTGGGTAGTAATGGAAATGTGCTTTGGTTAGGCCACCTTTTCTAGATCCCATTCAATACAGAGCAACCAGTGCCATCCCTAAAAAAAAAAAAGGCTGCTGCCAAAAGATGTCAGATTCCAGAATCAACACCAGATAACCAATGCTCCAACTTGCCTACATGCAGAATTGGAACTCCGACTCCCAGTGGCATCTGCCATTTTTGCCCCTTTCCCAATGCTGCAGGAATTGGAGGGGAATGGAGTTGGCTGTGGACTTTGGCCAAACCTTCGGCCTGCCCAATGGACTTTTTTTTTTTCAGGTAGAGTGCACTTTGTGGGGCACTGGCTCCACCCTTTACTGTCCGGGTTCATCTGCCATGGTCTAGCAAGCTGGGATGGTGACAATGAGGTCCTTGAGCTGTAGGTTTTTACATTGGACTGTCCTTGTCCTTGCTTCTGGCACAAAAACCTTCCTCTTGGGCACAGGAGCAGCACTTAATCAACACTTAGTCAGGCCTCTATCTTTTGACCTGTCTAGCTTGGGAGGTCCTACCAGAGGCCGAAGATCCTGCCAGCACAGCTCTCAGGGTCATTGAGGCATGCAAGCCCCACCATCTTGATAATGGTAGTAACCCGTGGGTGGAAAAATATTTATTCTTCCCAGATATTACAGGGAAATGTCTTGAAACAGGCAGCATTTTAAGACAACGTAATGGATGAACAATTTTTTTCAATGAAAAAGCAAAACGGTATACAAAATTGAAAATGTATTTGGAATTAAAGCGAAAAGATACAAATTGTTCAAAACTATATATTTGTTCCATTTATTGATGCCATTAAATATGCAAAAGCTATGTTTTTTTTTTCCAAAATAGTAAACTTTGTTTTCTTTGTTTCCAAAATATTTTAGGTCAACCAAAGCACTATTCAGTATATTTATCTATATTGTATATTCATATTACAATCTGCCTATCCTGTTCAAAAATCACAGAGATATAAATTACAACCCAATTGAAAAGGGATCAAGTTGGTAACTCACCATGGATGTAATGTCATGCAGCTGCATATCAACATTTGACTTCCCATAAGCCATTCTAAAGTAGTGCTCACTCTTACAAAGAGGCTTATGCTTTGTTCATAAAGTATCCATTAAAATCATCAGAATATGCAATCCCCCTTGCTTGAAGGCACCTTTGTATCTACTCTAAATCAGAAAATTGGCTGTGGTGTATTGTACTCTATGTATTGATGTTCAGAAATAAGATAACCTGTATATATCAGCTTAGCCTTCATTATAGCCATACTTCAAGGCAAACAGATAAAAATTTATTTAAATATACACACTTTTAATAATCAGCCAAGCTGTGCTTTTACTACAATAATGTAGTAAAAGACAGTTTCTTGTTAAATTAAATTGAAATAACGTTAGAACTATTTGCAACAGTTGAGAGAGCTTTTGTAAAATACGCCAGACAAACATTTGCAAAGTGAAATTGAAATTAGCCATTTCATCTGTTAAATGATGCTCAGTCAATGTAACTCTCTATATTTGTAAAATTGTTTTAATTATTCATACATTAAACAAATAGCTCACCAGCAAAATATAAAATCCATATATCTCCAAGTCAACAAGGTTGTGCTGATTCCCGAGCCAGCACGATTATAACTTGCACCGCCATCCTAGAGCAGCAGCAAAGAGAAAGAAAAAAATAAATGATCCAGGGTGTGAGCGACCAACACTACCTTCCTACTAGACCACCATAAGTATAGAAGCACACCAGCGAAAGTAAAAGTTGAGTTACAAAGGAATTGTTATTATCCTATAAAATGAGGCATTGGACACAACAAACAAACCCCTGTATACATAATACAGTGCTGCATTGCTTCCTCCCCAAAATATGAATCACTAATACAAACAATTAACAACATACACCACTAATACACAAATGTGAAAAACAAATGAAACCAGAGTCCTTTAAATATTCACCGTTAACATGATTGTTTACAATCTGTGATGGTGGTAGGCACTGAGCCGTACCTCCTTTTCTGGGAAACATAATGCTACACAACCCCATATGCTGGCCTATCAGGTCCTCTCCTGAATAAATTCATTTCATTCATATGAAAAGAAAAATTATTCTTACAAAAATGAACCCGGGTTCATCTGACTTTTTCCCATCGATTTGAGTAGCTTTCCCTCTTGCTTTTTTTGTAGCGTCACCTCCTTTTTGGTCTGTAGCTCACTTCACCTTTTACCCTCCACAGATTTACATATGGTTGGCTTCTCCCCTTACAGGTTGTTTGGCCCCGAGAGCCAGACACTCCCTTCCCCATGAACCATTGGCTGGCCTTGCACATTCAGCCATTCAATCATTAACAGGTTTGGGGAAGGTGCAAACTACCAGGGATAATCAAATATATCCGTGACAACCATTACAAGGTTATTAGAACCAACTGTTCAGAACTGTAATTCCATTACATTCTAGGTCCTTAGTATTTTCTGACTCGCCCAGACAAATATTCCCAATTTCCCAGAACAAAACTATAATCAGATTAGAAAAAGCTATGAAGCCTTTAAAAGATATTTGCTTCTTGCAGTATAACCAGTACCTATATATATAAAATTCTTTTTGCGTTTGAAATGGAAATTACATATGACCTCGCAAAACGGAAATTACGTATGACCAGAGAACATAGTATAATACAGGAACTAATCACTTCGTTTGTGGACAACATTTTTATATCGTCTTTACGAATTGTTATTATTTGTGTGAGAGTTATTTTACTGATATTGAAAAGAAGTAAACACAAACACGCCGATCTATCCCATAGAAGTCTGCCCCGCATCGCCCTCTCCCAGGCCTCCTTTCTGGACTCCAGTGCTGAGCCATCCGCCGCCACGCGCGTTCTGACAGAGAAGTTTTATTTATTCGTCCACGTGACTGTCGCGGAAACTGCCACATAAAAAAAAAAAAAAACTTACTAATTGGCAGTACTTGATAGTAGAAGAGATGAGGAAAACAGCTTTGCGTCTTTCTACTTTTTAACTGTGCCGAGCTGTAAACAATGTGAAGACAACACCGCCTTCAGCGGCGAGGGGTTGTGAGAACAAAGTGGAGGCTCAGAGGCTCGGAATGTCGAGCTGCTCCGCCGGGTCGAGAGCTTCGCAGTTTCAAGCAGCGTCCTCTCTTCTCACACCATTTGTGACACTTCGAGTGCCCCATCGGCTCCTGGGAGAGTGGAAATCTTTGCAAATGAGTCCCGACTCCCGTGAAGAGTCATCCGCCTTCCGGTCACTCCCATCCTTCATAAAAATAAACTCTGCGGGAGCGACCACAACTACTATGCCTCGGGTGTCGGCCAAACACCCAGGCTGCCTGCACAGCTGCATGCGAGCATTCACTCGCTCGCTGTCCCACACCAGCTTTCTCTCTCTCCCCACTGCTTCCTGCTTTTTCCTCCTGCAACCTCCCGTCCATCCGTTCTCTTTCCTTTCTTTGTTTTCCTTCCCCTCTATCCGACTCACGCTTCTATTTGTCAAGAGGGCATGGCAGCTGTGCCAAATCAGTGGCCCCAGGAACAATCACGGATGTGGACAGCGCCCACACCGCGAATTGCCCCAAGAACCGCTTCAGCCACACTACCACGCCCCCTCACTAGGCCACGAGCGCAGTGATTATTTATTTAAAAATTGACCTTTTGTTGTGCGCTGTTGACCTGCTACACCACAGGTTTACATTTAAGGAGATGTACCGACCTCTTCGTGTTAAGTTTTGGACTTGGGAATTGTTTAGACCTTCTGCCCGTTAAGCACAGAAGGGTAGCGTCCACATTTCTCAGAATAATTTTTCTCTTAAATCACAGGCACGTAGTGCAAGGTTCTCAGGCAGAAATTTGCAGGATTGCATAGGAAATGTAATTTCTATACCACAGCGGACGTGTAGCACCTTTCACAAGGGATCTGCTACCGAGAGATGATCCAAATACATTTAAGCTGCTGTTAGTGCTACTTACCTGTTGTGTTATTGCACCTTTAAATTGTACTTTACCTGAAAGCACTCCAGTACTGCTCAATGTATCTTTACTTCTTACATGTTAATGTTTTACTGTTTAATAATTTATTATACTACATTTTATTTGTATCCCTTACACTCAGTGAGCAAAGCCACTGGGTAATCAGCTAGTAAAATATAAAAATGTGCACATATTTGAGTGATAGAGTTGTACACAAGTGTATCCTGCAATGGACTGTAGATGTTTCCTGCCTTAGGTTTCATGTTGTCAGGATTCAAAACTGACCTGAAACAAGGAGGAACAGGTAACTGAATGGACAAATAAACCACAAGCATAGAGAATTTTTAATTGTTTCAGGTGGGAACAATTTAACAGTTGTTATATTGTATCACTCCATGGATAAGTTTGAGTTTTTTCCCTAATAATCTTTGTTAGGGTGCTCATAGCAGGAAAACAAATAATTATAGGATTTAAATGCATTCTTGATGTTAAATCAAGTAAACAGAATAACCAATTCTTGACATTATGAAAATTAGGATTATATAGACTGCCAATACATTTCTGCTGGATTTGCAGCAGCTAACAAGCCTAATACTATTTAGAATACATTTCAAACATTTCAACATTTTACTTACTCCTATCTACCAGTCATACTGTATTCAACAGATTGTGACTTAGAATATGCTATAATAATATAATAACTGGTTTGTGCCACTTTGTTTCGTTGTTAAGTAGCTATCACAATGTGTTTTGTTTTTAAATTTCATCAGAAATTAACATGCATGTACACAATACTCTATGAGAAATGTGTAATATTTACTGTTGATTGCTTTGCAAACTTAGTAGATGCATGCTGATAGACAGTAGCGATTGCTCTGTCAGAGACTGAAGGTTTTGGTATGATAAAAAAGTAAGTTAATTTCAGATTTATTATCATGAGCACAGAGTACACCAAAACTTATAATTCCATGCTTGACCAACACTCATCACACTGCCACTCTTCAGCAGCGTGAATCTCATTGCATAGGCTATATAAAACAAAACAACAAAGAATATAAATCGGTCAATAGTAGCCTGGGCCTTAATGGTATTCTGGTTCATAGTAGAGTGAACCTTCATGGAACTCAAGCATAACATTTGAGAAAAAACAGTTTTTCAGTAGTGAAATGAGTCTTTGAATAAACATTCTATTGTTAAGTTTCAATCAGGTTTTAGAACAAATAGTACAAAAAAAGCACAGATTAAAATAGTACATAAATGACCTTCAGGATACTGTTGACAAAGGCAACTTCTTTGTTCATGTTCTCCTAGACCTGAGCATATCATTTGATACCACTCTAACATGTTCTACATTTATTAAAATTAACTTATTTCAATTTTTCTTCTCATCTCTGCTTTCCATTTTATTTGAACAAAAGTTGCATCATTTATCTGTAAATGCATTTGGAATGGCAGAGAGCTGCAAATGAAACATGCTACATCAACCCACTTCACAATTAACACTAGAATCCCTGATACCTATGAAAAAACTCGTAATCCCGGGGCACCTTAAACTCCTTCTCACCTCTCCATCAGTATCTTTTGTTTTGCAAATCTGTTTATCAGTACAAGCAGCCTAAAATCCCATCCCTCCCACCGCTGCAGCTCAACTCAGCAAAAAGTTCTCCCAGCTCAAGGCTTTTTATTTGCTTGTGAGGTGAATGGAGTTGTGTAGGGTAAAAAAATTTACCGTTATTTTGAATACATACATTTTATGTGTTTTCCGTGTCTACAACGATTTGTTTAAGTGTAGGATGAAAGGAAATGCGAGGCAAGAAATGCTGAACATATACCTAAAGCAGAAACTTTTTCCAGGTGATACTAACAATGATGTGAAGTTTATAATGTTTGAAGGCTGTAGTCCAAATATTAAACAAACAAGTGTGCTTTTATTCAACAATATAACCAAAGAAAAACAAATTTAATTTACATGTTGATCTCTATGACTTAAAAACCCCAGCTCAAATGTGAATCAACAGGAAGTTGATAGGTAACAATTGCTGCCTTATGACCCAAAGATTCTGAGTTTGAGTCCGGGCACTCGATATTTTGAGTAGTGAGCTGGTATTATTATTACTATAATAAAAACACACATTTAATTCGAGTCTGTAACAAATGGTGTAAATTCTGGCTACTTGTAAAAGTTAGCGCTTGTTTTTTTATTATTCATTATTTTATTCTGTCAGTGACGTTCACCTGGAACCTTTGAGTTTAAATGACATTGCGTTTTCAAATTGCGTTTTCATGAATGGATGTGTGTGTGTGTGTGTGTGTGTGTGTGTGTGTGTGTGCGTGAGTGTGTGTGCATGTGAGAGGCAGAAACAGATTTGATATCATTCAACTGGTAACTGGAATATAAAAGAAACTCTCTCACAAAGGTATAATGAAACAAGTGTGCTTTTATTCAAGAATAAAACTGAACTAAAAAAATTCAAGTAACAACAAGATACCAAGAAGACATGATTCACTAGTGTTTATGTGTATGCTTATATCCCTTCAGCAGAATCTTTTACAAGAAGCAAAACCTTACAACAGGTGTAACAGACTCAAAGCAAATGTATGTTTTATTATATAATTGGCTGAAATACCCAGCGTTGCCCGGGAAGAAAATAAAGTGTTTTGTGGTTTTTTAATTAATTGTTTGACAAAAATATATATTATAAAAACACTTTAAAAATAAAAATAAATTAACAAACAATGAAGACTCACTAATGTGTTTGTATTGCAGTCTTGTATGTATGTTATCTAGTTGACGCTCGAAACCAGTCAACTATATTTAATTTCAAAAGCAACAGGGGCGCGGTGGTGCTCAAGCATAAATAATGCTGGCAGTCACCTCCAGTTCGCCCTCTGGTGGTCATTCAGAGTGTCAACTGGATGATAACATGCATACATGACCGCAAGATACATACACACATATACACACAAATACATATATATATATATACATACACACACACATATATAAACATATATATACATATACATACATATCTACATATATACACACACAGCTATTTTGTATCAGTGCAAGACGCTGCTTGTTAAAACGGATAACTCCCGCTGTTACGTGCAAGTCTGCGTGGATATTATGAACTATCATATTTGTTCAAGTTCTATTTAAATTTTAAATAGAAGGAATTTTTATTTAGTCGACAGAAATATCTTTGGTAGGAATGGTAAAAACAGACAGGAATATTATTCCTGAATAAATCAACTCAAACCTTAAACAACTTAAAATATTTTGCTCTCCATAAAAATATATGCTGTCTAAATTATACAAGTTAGAAATAAAGTAAACTTTAAAAGAACAAACATTCAAATTTCTTTACTCTTATGTAATTTTATATAAAAAATAAACTTAGATTTTAAATATCCCAAAAGATTTTGCTCTCCATAAAAATATATCCTGTCAAAATTATACAAATTCAAATATGAACATGCTGCATAACAAAACCTGGAAATATAAATAAAATGTGTTCCTGTCAGCAATAACAAATCAAATCATTCAGTTGTCTTTGCTCATATGTCATTTTAGAGCTGGACGCCTGGCATCTTTTTTTGGCAACAAGTTCGTTTATGTTTGGTGTGAGGTTCTGTGTTGTGGAGATTCTCAGGATGGACTGCAGGTGCTCATGAGTGAGGCGACTCCTGTGTGCTGTTTTGTTAGTCTTCATCACTGAGAAAAGCTTCTCACACAGATATGTGCTACCAAACATGCACAAGGTTCGAGCCGCATGTAGACTGACTTTTTTTGTTCTTCAAAGTCACTAAAGCGCCGTGCAAACTCAGTGCGCTCAGTTTATCAGCAAAGTGCGTATTTGGGAACACCGTAGTGAAGACTTGGTTCAACATTACTTGGCAACAGGGAAAGTGGGGCAAGTTGCACTGGTGCATTTGTGTCTCCCATAAAAGCAGCTTCACTTGAAATCACTTTGTACGGGTAAAAACGTCCGCTGAAGTGTCAGATTCTTATTTAATTCTTCTGCTTTCTGTATCTTCTGCATTGCATTCAGGTCTTTCAGGTTACCCTGATGTTTTGTTTCATAGTGCCGTCTTAGATTAAATTCTGTAATTACAGCCACATTAGC
>JANRMT010062818.1:58981964-58993655 GCA_026402145.1 Polypterus bichir lapradei | reverse complement strand
TTGTTTCGCTGCCTTCTCAATTATATAATGCATGTTTTCTTCAGCGCTTTTTGGGGCTCTTCCTGGTTTTCTACGTACTGCGTGATTACGTGGGAGGCGTGATGATGTCAAACTCCGCCCCCACGGGTTTCAAGCTCATCTCCATTACAGTAAATGGAGAAAAACAGCTTCCAGTTATGACCATTACGCGTAGAATTTCGAAATGAAACCTGCCCAACTTTTGTAAGGAAGCTGTAAGGAATAAGCCTGCCAAATTTCAGCCTTCTACCTACACGGGAAGTTGGAGAATTAGTGATGAGTCAGTCAGTCAGTCAGTCAGTGAGTGAGTGAGGGCTTTGCCGTTTATTAGTATAGATTATATTATAACAAACAGCAACAACAATAATCTCATCCTCTGCCCAAATACTCAAAAGATTTACAAAACAGAAAGAAAAATTCTGACTTTGGCTAATGACAAGACAGCAGTCACAGTGAGGAATTATAAAGGCATATTTCAGTAGGTATAAAGGGCCACATTTCCTTTTCTGAAAGTCTACTATGTAAAGAATATTACTTTAGTCTCTGTTTCAAATTTAAATCACTAACAATAATTAAAAAAATCTTTATTATACAACATACAGCAATACCATTTTAGTCACAATCAAAATACTCCCCGTAAGATGCAAGGGGAGTCCCAGCACTTCTTCCATTCCTTCAAACTTTTCTGAGACTCATCTCAGTCCTCTGCAATTTTTTTCCTTCCACTACAGCAAATATTCTTCCCTTTAGTCCCAGTTTTAACATTGGAAACAAAAATAAGTCACAGGGAATGAGATCTGGTGAATCTAGTGGATGCAAAGCAACAACCACACTGGTTTTTGGTCAAAAACTGTTTGACTGGCAACATAGCGTGGGGAGGTGCACCATCATGGTGCAACATGGTTCCGCAGTATACAGTTACTGTAAAATATTAAAAATAATTTTTAAAACAGTACCTTACCAGCATTTTGCAGTATTTTCAATGCCAGAAGTAAACATTACTTTTCTATGTCCCTCAACTCAAAACACGGTAGATGACCTGGGGAAAAACTTGCTTCGATGCTCTGAAGACCTTCTTCCCCATCTTTAATGGGGATTCTCCCTTGCCTTGATGCGAAAGAGACTTCAAGGAGGACATTACCCATAGCTTTGATGTGGCAGAGAGTCTGAAGAGTTACAATGAGAGGAATTATTTGTTGCTTGCTTCAGAACCGCATTGGTAAACATACTAAGGTCTTAAAGCTGAAGTTAAGATTTTAGTACTGATTCAAACTAGCAGGTGCACTGTTGCACACACCACTCTAGATGTTTTTTCTTGGTGCTTTCAAGCCGATACCTCAGCAGTTCAATGTAATGTTGTTTATTAACAGTCAATTCATAGGGAACAAACTCTTATTAACAAGTCTGTCAATGTTTTAAAAAAAAAAATGATAATTGTTGTGCTGATGTTCAATATATCCTGAAGTACTTTTTTCAGCTTCCATGATTGCAGAATACATCCAAGAAATACACACTCAATCAAATCAGCACAATGCCACTTGGCAGACTGACTCAAAAGGCTTTAGGCATGCGATACCTAGAGGCATAGCCAATAACTACACCCTACTCTTGTGCCATTGACGGATTCACAGAATTTATTTCTACTTATATATTGATATATAATCTTTTTTCCTGTCTCTTTTTCTTTCTTCAGTTAAACTCCTTTTTTTCAAATCCAGAAATGGCTTTAAACTGGCTTTTAGAATTATTTTTAGCTAATCCTAGAACTGTTTCCTGGGCTGGGTGGCTCATTTTTGATTAAACACCACTTGGCAAAAAGGGTGCTTTTGTCCCTGCATTCAAGCAATAGAAGATGAACAGATGAATCCATGGAAAGATGAATTGCTCACTAGTTTTTGATTGCTCACATACCTATGGTAATTACCTTCAGTTTTTAAATGTGCTAGACTTTGCAGCTGCATCAGGCACCGAAAAAAAAAAAATCTAACATTGGTGCAAAAGAGCACAGTCTTTTTACAAAAAAATGCAAACTGGCAAAACTTGAATGAAGAAATGAGCCTTGTATATGGGGATACCAAAACTCAGATTTTAATGGACACAATATCATGAAATAGGGCTTCATCAAAAGCAACACTTAGAGGCAAGTCACACCTAAGTGAATCCTTGTGCACATGTACTTCTGCTACACAAATGGAAGCCTGCTGAAATGACTGTTGCTAAGCAACACAAGCCATATCTTTTCAGTTTTATGTACCTCATGGTGCAAGTATTATAGAATTCTTTTGTAAGTAACTTGTTAGGTTAAAAAACTGTCCATTAAGTACTGTAGAATAAGAAGGGTAAGATGTTGAGTAAATTTTGATTTTTATTAAAATGTTTTTTAATTTTCAATTTTTAGTTGATTACATGCCAAGATTAATTTACAGCCTAGGAAACACTATTGCCAATTTTCTTAAAAATGATTAACAATAATTAACTCCTTAAAATTCTTATCTGTTGTATGTGTTTTCTTATTGCCTCTAAATGTTTTTTTGGATTTTTCCCAATTTATACTGGATTTAAACAAGAGGCAACAATAAAATATCAATGCAAACAATACTGCAATCATAAAAAATAATGTGAAAAAAACAAAAAAACACTGCATCTCCACATAAGAGAGGTCTTTAAAATATAACAATTTTTGAGAGGCATATGAGATACAGGAAACTCCAAAGCAACAAATAATTATAAAAAACAAACTAATTAAGCATCAATTCTGGAAATATGATGCCAACAACTGGCCAGCTAGAAACTGACCATTTCTCTATATTGGAGCCAGATGAACTACTAATCCAAGCAGCTGTAAGTGCAAGTAAAATTAGGTTAAACTGTTTATGTCAGGAGATTTTTAATGATAGAACAATTGCTTCTAACTTAATCCTAGCCTAAGACAAAATAGCCTCTCTTAGACAGAGAAAACAGAAACAGCAGAAAAGTCCCAGAGATTGAATATGTAAAGAAGAAAGAAAAATGTTAAGAGAGAGAATTGAAGATAAGCTAATAGAGACATAGGCTCACGTACAATTCCAAAATATTGGGGTCAGAGTGGTGGCTCTGAGGCTAAGGATCTGTGCTGGTATCCAGAAGGTTGCCGGTTTGAATTCCCGTCACTGCCAAAAGAGATCCTACTCTGCTGGACCCTTCAGCAAGACCCTTAACTCGTAATTGCTCAAGGGGCGCTGTACAATGGCTGACCCTGCGCTCTGACCCCCAAGGGGTATGCGAAAACTAACAAATTCGTAATACACGAAATTGTATAAGGCGAAATAAAGAAAACAAAAAATATATAAAATATTATATAGTAAGAGATAGCCCGGCCACAGACAGCCTCAACAACGCAGTGTCCAAAACACACACGTTTATTCAGCAACCACTATTAACAATATTTACAAGTTTGCAGTCCTTGGTTCTTCTGGCCGCCTTCACTCCAGTCTTGCAAGCTCTGTCCTTCATCCACCCGACACCGGCTCTCCGATTGGAGTGAGGCGGCCCCTTTAACCTTGTCCCGGATGTGCTCCAGGTGCCTGACAAAGTACTTCCAGGCAGCACTCCCCAGTCTGGTGGAAGTGCTGCCCTTGCACTCTCCGGGCATAAGCCATCTCTGGTCTGTTGGCACTTCCTGGTGTCCCGGAAGTGCTGTCCAACAGGGATCAAGGACTGGCCAAGTGCTGCGCTCCTGGTTCCTCCTTCCTCCAGGCATTCTGGTGGGGCAGGGTTCCTGGCTGTCTATCTATCTATCTATCTATATACAGTAACAGATGGCCGGCAGCTCAACCCAGCCAGCACACCTCGAATATGAATGAAACGGGGAAGGCAGCTTTTTTAGGGCACTGCCTCCCCCAAGATGCTACAGGGAAGCTCCCTTTGTTTGTAGCAGTACCCCGGTTTCCCACAGGGCACTATAGAACTTAGAGTTCTGTATCGTAGAATATGATATACATGATATATCCACCTGACCCGGAAGTGTTCGCAGACCATGTGAATAAAAGAGCAGAAACACTTCCAGGTTGGAAAATATATAAAGGACTGCTGTGAACCCAGCCAGCAAGCCTGAGATGGGAGGAGGTAGACAACGCTTGCTGGGAGGTGCAGAGGAGAAAAGGAGAAGGAAATATTTATGCGGTTTGCGGTACTTATTTGCCTGTTTACCTATGGCTATGGTGGCTGGAGAGCACTGCATGAAATTTAAAACAAAAAAAATTAATTCCTGGTGCTTTTACCTTGTGTCCTCAATGTCTGTCTGTTAGGTTAGAGGAGCAGTGCCCACTAGTGTTCACAATATATAAATCTGAGATATAGATAGATAGATATACTGTGGTGGGCTGCCCAGGGTTTGTTTCGTGCCTTGCGCCCTGTGTTGGCTGGGATTAGCTCCAGCAGACACCTGTGACCCTGCAGTTAGGACATAGCATGTTGGATAATGGATGGATGTGTGTATATATATATATATATATATATATATATATATATATATATATATATACATATACATACACACACACACACACACAGATATCTATATATTTATAACTAAGTGCTGAGCGGCAACTAAAATTTTTAATCACGATTAATCACAATTACAACAATCACATTATGTGCAAATTCCAATAATGAACTCAAAAGTAATGTATTGCGTGTATTTGGTTTGCAGACAATTTAAACAAATAAGGTGCTTTTTAACAGCAGTATTCCCTTTACATAGTACCATTTAAAATATTTCTTCTATATCTCAACTTAAACATTAATGTAATCAAATCTAATATAAAACCAAAGCTATTTGCCATTGCCAGGGTATTAACATTTTATCTTGTTTGTTATAGAACAACAAGTTACCGTCAGAGTCCAGAGCTACGATCACAACATTATAACAGGCACCTGCTGAGAAACAGCAAGTTAACATTTCTAAATCTGGTTTTCTTTTTTATCTGAACAGATACCAGCAGGAACATTTTCTTTTATCAGGGAACAGCATAAACAAGTCTATGATTAGTAGCAACTCTTTGAGGGCTAATATTTTCTCCAAAAAAATCAGTTTTCTGAAAAGCGCACAAAGCAATGGTTTCACACATAAATCAACATAAAAAAATCTGTTGCTGCCTGTTGTGCATGCTGTCGGAGCCTGTTTGCAGTTTGTTGCAGCGGTGGCTGCGCAGGGGGTGGCTCAACAGCCAGCAGGAATGCATGGTGGGCTGGCTGTCTTTGGTTGACAGGTGCACAGGTGTGCCAGTTGCAGTGAGACGCAATATGCTTTGTACCTCCGGTCATTGTAAGTGTCTGTCCTCCCAGGTGAATATTGCCATAGCTGCATTAGCTACACGAACGTGTTCAGCACCACAATCAGCCAGTACCTCACTTTCGTTTTCAATCTACATCTCCAGATCACTTGCATTAAAATCAGAGTTCGACAAATCAGAGTCTGATTCAGCGATAATACGAAAAAAGTCATCCATGGATAATTTTACTTTAAGCATTCACACTCTCTATATGCCATTTTAGAAGCTGCTTGCTCTTCGCTACTCATGCACGTGTAGGGAATCGTGGTCAAATCAACAAAGCTAACTTTCCTTCTAGCAAAAGCTTATTGAAAAGTGCTGTAACAAGAAGATCACTGATCTCTTATCGATTGCTAATGAGACTGAGGCTTTCAAAATAATAATAGTAACAAAAACTGCGTTAACGTGCAATAAAGTAACTGTCACGTTAATTAATGTGTTAACACGGTAATGTGTTAACTTGCCCAGCTCTAATCTCTCTATCTTTATCTCTCTATATCTATATATAGGGTGGTCCAGATCTAATTATGCAATTTTCATTACGCTATAACTTAAGTTTATTACATAGAAAAATCACCCAGAAAATCCCGGACCATCAAGAAGTGTGCAAACTGATGACATGAAGAATCATCTTCGTGACGAACTGGAATCGTCCCCGCATAAATCAAAGTCATCCAGACGATCTGGATCTGCATAATTAGATCTGGACCACCCTGTAAATATAGACGTATACTACATTGGTTACAAGTGCCATTTAGAATTGACTTTAAAATACTGCTTATGGTTTACAAAGCCTTAAATATTCTCACTCCATCCTATATTTCAGAATGTCTTTCACTTTACACTCCAAATCGTAACCTTAGATCTTCAAATGAGTGTCAGCTTGTAATTACAAGAGCTAAACTTAAAATGAGTGGTGAGGCAGCCTTCTGCTGTTATGCACCTAAAATCTGGAATAGCTTACCAATACAAATTTGCCAGGCTAATACAATGGAGCATTTTAAAAAAAAAAACTGCTATAAACTCATTGTTTTAACATGGCTTTCTCATAGCTTCATTTTAGTTTAATATTATAAAAAATATTCTGTAAATGCATTTAATTATCATTATCATTGATGGTGGCTCCGAAATCCATACTAACCCCTACTTTCTCTGCTGTTTTTGTCCGGTTTTCTGTAGTGGCTATCTGCGCCATCACGACCCGTTCAAAGCACTGTGCTGTCCCTACACATTGATGGATTGAAGGCCAGAGGTCCATATGACCATCATCATGATTCTTCCATGTGAAGCTTGAAAACCATGAGGACTGACTGAGATCATTTAGGTTAGGTAGAATTCCTAGAGAGTGCTGGACAGTCTTGTGGCCTGGAACCCATGCAGATTTTTTCTTTGTTTTATGTTTTTTCTGTCCTTCTTGGCCATCGAGCCTTACTTTTATTCTATGTTAATTAGTATTGCCTAATTTTATTTTTATATTTTGTATTTTTTTTCTCTCTCTTCCATCTGTAAAGCACTTTGAGCTACATCATTTGTGCATTATGGTGCTATATTTATGCTACAAGGTGGTATATAAATAAATAATATTACTATCATTATTATTATTATTATTAAATCCAGATAGGGATTGTCTGACTGGATTGTCTTTCTGAGCGGATTTTGTACAGGCTTGAAGACTCTGAATTGGCCTGTTAAGAGTGAGAATAAGTGTATGCCTGAGTAAGCCCAGTGGTGGACTAGCACACCATACAGCATTTGTATTCGATTTGAGACTTTTGTTGCCAGGATAAGCTGCAGCTCTTGTGATTGAAATGTGAGGATTTGGAAAACAAATGAATGAAACAAAAAACAAAAAACACTGAGGATATGATACAAGGAATTTAATGAACAGAGACTCAAAGTAGAATTGTGACTTACTATACACCATGAAAGGGATGGGTGACTGTTTTGGAACTGAAATATCATTTAAAAATAAAATCATCTTCTATATTTCAAAATATAATTTTGACTTTGGATACAATTTACCCTTATCTGAACACATTTTATTTAGAATCTCTGCTGAATCAATCTGTTTCCTAAAATTATAACCAGAGCCATATCTTGATATAACTTAACTGCCAGTCATGAACCAACCCTGGACAAGATACCAGATACCAGTTTATCAGAGACAAGACTTACTCCCTCATATTCAGTCTTAACAGGCTTATTCAGTGTCACCAATTAGCCCATAATGCAAGTGTTTAGAATGTAACCAGTAACCAAAGTACAGTGCCTAGTTAATAATAATAAAGCCTGTACATAGATAGTAACTGGGCGGGGCATTAAACTCATTCCTGCAGAAGTATTGCTAACCACTATGCCAAGTTGCACCAATAAACTAAACAAAATAATTAGTCAGACCTAAAACTAACATATGGAGTAACATAACAGTATAATAACCACATATTAATTGCCCCATATGATATGCAAATAAACTGGACATCCCTTCAAGATTACCAACCACAGCTACAACATTGTGGAGTAATTGGAATTCCCTAGAAATGTAAATTCAACAGGTCCTTGGCAGATGAAAGCATCTTAGGGATCAGAAACCTCGCCTCTTATAGATTTCATCAGTGTTGGAGATCGATTCAGCTTACTTCTACTATGCCCCATGCCAATCTTACCCAAGGACAATGTTTCCCAACCTTGGTCCTGGGAATCCCCTGTGATTGCAGGTTTTTGTTCCAACCAGATTCCTAATCAGTGACAACACCTGATACCATTGATCTCATTTAATTAGCTGCTATTTTCTTTTATTCTACATTCAGAAAAGCACAGCAGCATGATTTTTATATTTAGAAGACATTTAAAAATATTTCTGCTTTTGCTATAGATTTAACCGCTTAACTCTCTTTTGTTGATTTCATTATATTTTGCCCTTGTTTCTGTGCAGTTTTTCCCCTTTGTTGTATCTGATTAATGACAATTAAAAATGAGCAGAGCAGACACTCTGGCAAACGCTGAATAATCAAAGGCTGCAAGTACTTTAGCATCAGACCCACTAATTAGTAAATAATGGATTAATTAAACAATTAGAACACCTAGAAAAGTAGAATGAAAATCAAGATGAAAATATTGTTAAAAAGAAAAAATACATTATTACCATATAACTGCTTGGTACATTTTAATATATATATATTTTTTAAACCAAACTTAGTTTTCTAATTCCTATATTGTTCCCAAAACACAGAACTTGGGAAATAACATCACTGAATTAGCCCAGGAGTCCAATTAAAACAGAAGCTGGTTGGAACACAAACCTGCAGCCACAGGGGTTCCACAGGACCAAGGTTGGGAAACACTACCCTAGGAGAAATAAGTTTTACTTCAGCTCCTGCTCTACAAAACAGTGATGACAGAATCTGGCAATATCGACAATGAAAGCAGGGGTCTAAGCCCAGGTCACCTTCGTCTTCCCAAGCTACCATCACCACTCACAACTGATTCAACACTCTCTGCTCCCCCTCCATGTCTACAGACAGTGATGATGTGGTTATTATAGGAGATTTGAACGTAAGATTACCTAACCATAACACTTGTGTCTTGTTTTCTTGGCACACAAGTTAAAGATGTGGAAAGAAGAGTCCTGACAGTCCTTGAGAAGCACAAGGGCAGGACAGTTGGGACAGATGTAATCCATGCTACCATCAAAGATGACATTAAAAGTAGGAACTCCTGAAGGCAGACCTCACACCCTCATTCAGGCCATGAAGGAGAGGACGACGACTGAGAGAATCATTTTGTCAGGTCCATTTCACATACTGTGCTGATCAGATGAAGCCTACAGTCGATTCCTTGCCCTAATCACCTGGATGAAAGCCCACTGCAACAGACAAAACGGATCCCTCTTGGGACAGACTATTTCCCAATCCTCACTGCCAATCTCCCAAAGGAAATTTGTCTTTCTTCACTACATAGTTTTTAGTACTAATATAAGCTATAATCCAATGTTAGGATGCAATAAGTCTGTAGAGGATTATAGATGTACACTGTATTAGCACTATAATAATGGAGTGCAAAAAAAAAAAATAGACAAGACAGTATGAATGCCTACATTACAGTGCTAATAATACACCATAGTTTAGCTTAAAAATCCAGAAAAAGTGGTATATTAATTACCATTTCAATTTGTCCTAACACTCCAAGACCTTAAATTTGGCTATACTAAATTGTTAACCAGTAAGACTGACTACATTAACGTTAACTTATCAGCAATAGAAAAACAGACTCAGAGTGAAACATGGTTCAGTAGTGACAGCGTTGCAATGTTAACATCATCAAATTACAACTTTGCTCATTTGTATGCCGCAATAAAAAAGCAGAATGATTTTGCGAGTATTTTCACAAGCCGCTTAAACTATAACAGTGCCAGTTTTAGTACTTTCATGTCTTTCAAGCCTCTTTCCATTGTTATTCAAGGAGTCTCACAGTCTCTCGAATTGACAGTTTATAGACCTACAAAATATAATGCAAATTTTATGAAGGAATTTTCACATATAGTATCTATAACTAACTATGACAAGTTCTTAATTATAGACAAGTTAAATTTTCATTAGAGAATTTATGAACGTACTGTACTCTTTTGATCTTAGCCAGCCTGCATACTGTATAAGGAGGACACATGCTGGACTTAGTAATTCAAAAGTAGACATGAAAATCAGTATCGCTGACCACTTCTACGTTATATTTAATGCAGCAATATTGGAAACTAGCACTAAAGAACAGCAAATTAAAAGAAAAATGTTTTTACATGGCAGAGCAACCTCTAGAATTACTAATATTCTAAATAATCAGATCAAAAGTAGTGCTTGCCTAATAGAGTGTGTAATGTAACTAGTATGGTTGAATGTTTAAATGTGAAGGTAAGAGCTGCACCTGACATAGTGGCCTCTGAAAAAAATAGTCAAGAAATCTTCAAGCATTAAAACACGGTACCTTGGAAGACTAAAGTATAAAGTCTAAACTAAAGAAAAAATGCCTGTGAGCTGAACTTAAATGGAGGAAAACAAATTAACTGTGAAATATTGAAGGTACATATCTATACTAATAAAAGGCAAAGCCCTCACTCACTGACTGACTGACTGACTGACTGACTGATCACTAATTCTCCAACTTCCCGTGTAGGTAGAAGGCTGAAATTTGGCAGGCTTATTCCTTACAGCTTCCTTACAAAAGTTGGGCAGGTTTCATTTCGAAATTCTACGCGTAATGGTCATAACTGGAAGGTATTTTTCTCCATTTACTGTAATGGAGTTGAGCTTGACCGCCGTGGGGGCGGAGTTTCGTGTGACATCATTACGCCGCCCACGTAATCACGTGAACTGACTGTCAATGCACTATGTAGAAAACCAGGAAGAGCTCCAAAATACGCTGAACAAAACATGCATTATATAATTGAGAAGGCAGCGAAACATTAAGAAGCGAGCGAGTGACATACTACCATATTCATCAGTACAGCTACTTCGGAAACAAAGCGAGGTATAAACCTAAACTTTAAATTAACTTAATAGACAGGCTGCCGCTGGTGCTTTTCGTGCCCAAGGATAATGCGGGATACAAGTTTAATGAGAGGACGCAGGATATAAACGAGAGTTTTGATCACTTTGTAACTAAGTTAAAATTGCAGGTGAAGGGGTGTGCTTATGCAAATTCCGAGAGACTGTGTTTGTGGAGGATTGACAGTTAAGGCGGGTGGGGGAGTCACGTCATCATCTCCCCTCCCATTTACCTCATTTCGCTCTGAGCTGAGGTCCGCGGCTAACGCCGTCTTCCGAAGCAACTTCGTCACACTGCCACCAAATACAGAGAAATCCACGTTAATACACACTCTGTCTCTAGACTTTCTCCACACTGAATCCTCCAGGCACTACTTACAAAAGGTTACATTGACAATCGTGTTACGTTATTTTTAAAATGTTTAATTTTCTTAGCACAAGCACAGCTGAGAAGCTTCGATGCATGTGCTCCATAACGCGTTAAAAAATAATGCATTTAATCACACTTTGCATTACAATCAAAGGGGAACTTTTGTCAATGCATGATTTCCTGGTACACCGATTACATTGATCAGCGCATCCCAATTCATTTTAGCCTCGCACCACCTTGGTTTGAGAAGAAGTATGAAAAAATATGAGGTTAACACAGAAAAACAGATCACCAATTCAAGCTTTATGAATAATCGATTCGCCATCAATAATTGTTTTGGTAAAGCCATACTCAGTGTAATCCTCCTTCCATTTTATAATTTTTCCGCCACTAGCCATGATTAAATGAACGGTAAAAAAGTAAGAGCGAAGCGAGGGTGACTTATTTAGGCAGGCAT
>JANRMT010062818.1:58904026-58961964 GCA_026402145.1 Polypterus bichir lapradei | reverse complement strand
ATAGATATAGATATGGGAACAACACTCATATCAATGACAAAACAATTACATTAACAATCATGTTACGTTATTTTTTAAATTTTTCCTTTTCTTTTTCATACCTTCTTTAACACACTACTTCTCCGCTGCGAAGCGCGGGTATTCTGCTAGTAACTGAATACATAACAAAGCAGTCTTCCTTGAGAGGCAGTTCTCTAAGAAAAAATAAAGAATAAAGCTATATTTACATGAAACTGACTATTCAACATTCAAACAATTTTTTTTTTGAAGTCCTTGTAGTCTTACAGGTTATTAAGCTTGCTAATGAATTCTGTTCACAATAAAAAGCACCCAGACACAAACGCCCAGAGCATTTCAGGAAAATAAGCTGCCAGATATGACAAGAGGTAGCCATCCAAGTGAAAATGTCATGTTATCTATCTTTCTGAGATAGAATAAATGGTTTTCCTATGAAGATACAAATTAAGTCTTATTTTTTCAGAGCATAAATGTGTGGACATTTGTGACAACAAATTGATCAGAGACTCTTGCAATCAGGAACTAGGCTAACTGTCCCAAAATATTACTAATGGGAAATAAATATATTCTTATGGATTCATTGTACATTATTGCATACTATTCTATCTTTCCTGAATCTGCCATTGAGTAATAACAGTTTTCAAGGTATTCTTAATGAACGATGATTAAAGTAATCAATAGAGAGACAAGATAAACTAATGAAAAATCAAGAATTGCCTTTGTTAACTCAAGTGGAAACATGCAACAAAGGATATTTTTTTTTTGAAAACCAAGTCAAGCTTGAAAATAACAGGTATTCCAACTGATTTAAACACATGGCATGTATGTTGTGTCTCATTTCAAATGAAGCGAAGACAAAAAAAAATTCATGCTAGGAAAAAATAGGAAATGTAAACAGAAAAGTGAAAGCCCCAAAAGGTGTTTATTTGAAGTTGTAGGACAAGAGTACTCAATTCAACTCATTTATTAGGTTTCAGAACCCTTAATTGCCTATTTTAGTTTTAAACAACTTTAATAGTTGCCCGTTTTCTTATCCAGCCATGAAGTCCAAATCACCGTTCCAGCTAATGTGATTCCATTTAAACCTGTGCATATGCATCACGAAATAGCTGTGTTAACGCAATGTTTCGAAATAAATGAGAGAGAAGATGTGATGTGTTGGCTCCATGCTCCCTCTTCATTAATGGGAGCCTCTTCGTCAATAACTTAACTGGATGGCAGATTAGGACAAAACACACATGAAGCAAGGGGATGGTGAATAGTGTTCAAGTGCTTTTATTAAGATAAACAACAGTGGTCAAAAAGTGCAGTGCTCTAAATGCCAATAAATAAAATAATCCATAAAATGAAGGTGTCACCTGGCATGGATGCTCTGTACTTTCAAAGATACCATTGGCTCACTTGACGAAAGTACCTCCAGAGCAAGATGGTCACTCCAGCTACCAAGCTGCTCAACAGGAGCAACCCACAGCCCCCTCCTGAGTGATGGCCATACACTTCTTTTTGGGGCTTCACTCCTGTCCACCGTTCCATTCTTTACAAAAGCTTCTTTTCTCACACTTCCCGGCATCTTTTCCCATCCTTTAACCTCCACTCTCTTTTCATGTCTTTTGCCTCCCTTTCTCTTATGCCAGCTCGTTCTTAAGGCTCTGTGGGTGCAGCATCTCAAAGACGCACCACAGGAAGCAGATAAAACAATTGAAAAAGACTCGCCCCAATTACTCTACCAACTCCCTGCAGTTGCGTGAGCACGCCCACAAAGAATAAGCCGGCCAATTAATTTATTAAAATATTCTCAGAAAACACAAAACCTACAATATGACGAAGATTTCTCTTGTATGGTTAAAAGGATGAACAAGCCATATAATTACAAATGAAGTTTCATTATCTGAAAGACCTGGCTTATAATTTTATAACTGGTTAAAATGAAAACCTTCAACCACTTTAGACCTCCAGGATCGAAGCAGAGTACCCATTATCGGATGTGTTGTACAAACATGTTAACCTTTAAAGGAATAAAATTAAGTAATTGTACTTTACACAGATGGTTATTGTTGCTTTACATGGTATCAATGACACCACTTTGGGGAGTGGAAGGTATGGGATGTTTCGCCTAGAAAGGGAAGACGACTGATATATTTTGAATGTAAATTAGTTACATTTTTAAAAAGGTTTGCTATTTAGAAAAAGTCAGATAGAATAAACTGCTCAAAAAAATTAATTGAACACTTTGAAAACACATTAGATCTCAATGGGAAAAAAAATATGCTGGATATCTATACTGATATGGACTGGGTAACGGGTTAGGAATGAAAGGATGCCATATCGTTTGATGGAAATGAAAATTATCAACTTACAGAGGGCTGAATTCAATGACACCCTGAAAATCAAAGAAAAAAATAATGATGCAACAGGTTAGTCCATTTTGCCAAAATTTCATTGCAGCAACTCAAAAAAAAAACTTACTCAGTAAGTTGTATGGCCCCCAAAGTGCTTATATGCATGCTGGACAAAGTCAGGGCATGCTCCTAATGAGATCACAGATGATGTCCCTGGGGGATCGCCTCAAGATCTGGATCAGGTCATTACTGAGCTCATGGACAGTCTGAGGTTTGTTGGATCGACAGAAACATAATGTCCCAGAGGTGTTATATTGGATTTAGGTCAGGTGAGCGTGGGGTCGAGTCAATAGTATCAATTTCTTAATCCTCCAAGAACTGCCTACATACTCACGCCACATGAGGCCAGGAATTGTTGTGCACCAGGAGGAACCCAGGACCCACTGCACCAGCAAAGGATCTGACAATAGGTCCACGGATTTCATTCCGATACCTAATGGCAGTCAATGTGCCATCATCTAAGCCTGTAGAGGTCTGAGCGTCCCTCCATGGATATGCCTCCCCAGACCATCACTGACCAACCACCAAACCGGTCATGATGAGCAATGTTACAGGCAGCATAATGTCCTCCACGGCTCCTCCAGACCTTTTCACGTCTGTCACATGTGCTTAGGATGAACCTGTTCTCATCTGTAAAAACCACATGGTGCCAGTGGTGGACCTGCCAATTCTGGTATTCTATGGCAAATGCCAAATGAGCTCCTTCAGGACACCCTTTTGAAGTCTGTTTCTGATTGTTTGGTCAGAGACATTTACACTAGTGACCTGCTGAAGGTCATTTTGTAGGGCTTTGGCAGTGTTCATCCTGTTCCTCCTTGCCCAAAGGAGCAGATTCCGGTCCTGCCAATGTGTTAAGGACCTTCATCAGCCCTGTCCAGCTGTGCTAGAGTAACTGCCCGTCTCCTGGAATCTCCTCCATGCTATGGGAGACACAGCAAACCTTCTGGCAATGGCACATTTTGATGTGCCATCCTGGAGAAGTTGGACTACCTGTGCAACCCCTGTAGGGTCCAGGTATTGACTCATGCCACCAGCAGTGACACGGACTATGGCCAAATGCAAAACTAGTGAAAAAAACAAACAGTCAGAAAAGATGAGGAGGGAAAAATGACAGTGGCCTCCACCTGTTAAACCATTCCTGTTTTGGGGGTCATCTCATTGTTGCCTTTCTAGTGCACCTGTTGTTAATTTCATTAACACTAAAGCAGCTGAACCTGATAAACAAGCCCCTCTGCTACTTAACTGACCAGATCAATATCCCAGAAGTTTCACTGACTTGATGCTATACTGATTAAAAAGTGTTCCTTTAATTTTTTTGAGCAGTATATATAATGTAAGAGCAAAGCTTTTTAGTTTGCAATACTCCTCTATTGATCCTTTATTCCTGCCCTAACTAACCTTACATTGTACTAGTGAAAATGATGAGAGGTTAAGTTTAATTTCAATATGCAAATGAAGTGTAGAGTTAAGGTGTTACTGTATATGCATAGCTACAACATGCCAACTCCACACAGATTATGCCCAGTATATTGGATGTGTGAAAGAAGCAGTGCTAACCACTATGTTACAGAACAAGATATACATTTTAATGATTTGTATTGTGATGGTAAAATAATGTGAAAAAGTGAAATTTAAAGCTGTAGCATGCTTCAAAATTGGAAAATAAACAAATTAAAATGTTAAAGCAATTTCACTTTAAAGATTAGTCTAATTTTTATTTACTGCAAATCCTACTAAGACAATGTCAAAGAACAGATTTAAAGAACCTTTTAATAAAATTACACAGGGAACGCAGCACAACTACATTATTTAAAAATACTGTTATGTATTTTAAACAACAACAATACATCATATTTAAGATCAAACCAATCCATATTGCTAAATGTGGGAGACAATGAAAAATGATACATTGACCAGATATTTCTTTGAGCTGCTCTCAAATCAATATTGTTGACTTCTCTAGATCAAGCTGAAAAACAAAGCTTTCAGTACATGAAAATTTTAAAATGTAATTCAAAGACAGGCATACAAAAACTTCATTATTAATGTAAACATGCTGTGCAAAAAGGTTCACATAAAATATATAAATATTAGTTAACACCCATGCCTACTCCAACTGTGATGCTTATATTTGTTGAAGCTTTTCAACTTGTTGCATTAAATATGAAAATAAATAAAAATAAAATAAAGGAAAAAGAATCTGCTTCCTCGATTTAAATGCTTATTCTAAAATGTTGATTAGATCTTGCCAGCTTATGAAGAAGTATTGTACAGATCCTCTAAGTGAGAATTAGATTTTTTCCAATTTCAGATAATATAACACATCAGTTTCCCCCTAACTTAAAAGAAGTGAATTAGGATTCTTCCAGTTGAGCAACATAAATCTACGTGCCAATAGTGAAGTAAAGGCAGTTATAGTTTGTTTGGCCTTCTCCAATTTATGCCCATCTGGAAGTACACCAAACACAGCTCTTAATGGATTAGGAAAGGTTGTGGCTGTCTGAAAGGCATTTAACTATTCTGGTCCAAAATTATGTTAATCCACAACATATCCCTATAAGGCTGGAACTTGATTGCAATGTTCACAGGTTGGATCTTGCCCAGAGGGGACTGGGTGGTCTCATCGTCTGGAATTCCTGCAGATTTTATTTTTTGCGCATATGGAGTTAGAGTGAATTGTGTACATCGCTACCTTCCACTCCTTTTCTGAAACGCTGAGTCAGAGATCCTTTTACCGCAGTACTCTGGGATCTTTGAAAGGGTGGGACTTTAAAAGGTTTTTAAATATTGCAGAAATGTTTTCGGGGTCCTCAAAACTGACCAATATTTTTTCCAGAATAGAGATTGGTGGGAGGTAAGGAAAATTGGGCAGGGTTTGTTTGACAAAGTTTCTGATTTGGAGGTAGTGAAAGAAATGTGTTACTGGAAAGTTAAATTTGGAGTGCAATTGCTTGTAGGATGCAAAGATGCTGTCTATGTATAGGTCTCTAAGTGATTTAATCCAGAATGTTTTCCAGATATTAAAAACTGGATATGTTTGAGAGGGTGGAAAAGGGTGGTTATCATGCAGAAGTGCCACAGATAGAAGCCTATCTGTGTTGAAGTACTTCCTATATTGGTTTCATATTCCGAGGTAATGAAGCACAATTGGGTTGTTAGTATAATGACAATAACTTGTACTTATTGGGGTACAAAGCAAGAAATATAAAGTACTGCAGGGTTTTATCTCTATTGCAGACCAAGCTTGTGTATGTTCATTTATTTGTCTCAATGTCCAGATTTTTATAGCTTGTATATTTGCTGCCCAGTAATAAAATTGAAAGTTAGGTAGAGCCATGCTACCTTCCGCCTCAGGTCTTTGTAGGGTCAAGGTTTTGATTGAGTCTGACTTCTAAAAAAAATATTTATTGATGTATATTGGAATGTTTTGAAATAGAAAAAGCAGCTTAGGAAGGATATTCATCTTGACAGTGTTAATTCTTCCAGCTAAAGTGAGATGGAGGGTAGACCATGTATGCAAGTCTAACTTAATTTTTTTCACACATACAGCAAACTTTTGTTGATAAAGAGCTTTATGCTTACTTGTGAGGTTTACCCCTAGGCATTTAAACTGAGCTGCAATAATAAAAGGGAAGGTTTCCAATCAAATATTGTGTGCTTGAGAGTCCACTGGAAAAAGCACACTTTTATTCAAATTAAATCTGAGACCAGAAATTATTTTAGAACTGTTAGGACTGCAGGTAGAATATTTTGTGGATCTGATATATACAGAACCATATCATCTGCATATAGTGAACTTTTCTGTTCAAGTCCTTCTCTGATAATCCTCTTTATCTCATAAGTATTTCAACAGTGAACTTCCAGTGGCCAGTAGCTCAAGGGAAACTGCAAAAAACAGTGGTGATAAGGGGGCATCCTTGTCTTGTACCATGTTCTAGTTTGAAGTAGTCTGAAATAATGTTGTTAATAGAAACTGAAGCTTCTGGTATACAGTAGTTTGATCCATGCACAAATGTTCGGGCCAAACCCAAATTTCTCCAATGTAGTGAAAAGGAGTTTCATTCAGCCATATCAAATACTTTTTCTGCATCCAACGATATCTCCGGGGGTTAGACTTTGTGGGTGAATATATTTCATTGAACAGGAATTGAAGATTGGAAGGTAAGTGTTTTGTTTTTAATAATTCCAGTTTGGTCTTGATATTACCAAAGGAAGCACTTTCTCAATCCTTCTAGCTTAGACTTTTTAGAGTATCTTAACATCGTTTACATTTTTTATTCATATTTAGAATTCTTAGGAGCAGTCTTTTAGACACTCCACAATTTTAAAAATAAGACTGTAATGCAATTATATCTGAACATAATTTTGATCCATTAATGGGTAACAAAGAGCTATGAGAAAAATCCCAAGCATGAATAAATGGTCAGAAACAGTTAATGCTGAGAAAGCTGTATCTGCTCATAAAAAGGGCCATATTTAAACTTCTTGGCATTAACCCCAAGCATCTCTCAGGCACACAATTCTATGTAAAAATGGTAAACCCCAAGTGTCTCTCAGTTAACCTATTATAATCTGATGTGCAGTGTTAAGCCTAAATAAGGCTCAAAACAGTATTTTGCTATCATCTAGTGGATAACACATTATGCTGTAAAAAATCATGACAATTTCTACGCGACTTGCAACTCTATGTAGCTATGGTAACTTATCAGTAGTCATAAGCGGGGCAGAGGCTTCAATTAAAACACACAATGGCATGGAAACAAAAAGCTGTAAAGACAGTTTTAGAGCAAACTAAAACAGAACAATTAGAATCAAGTGTGAAATGAAGCATAGACATGAATGAAAAAACAAACATTATCCTACACAAAACTGTAGAACTTGAAAGAACCTCTAAACCAAGGAGTGCCTCCAGCCCTTTAGACAGTAATATGGGGAAAACATTAAGTTTTATTACTCTTGTTAACTAATAATTCAGTTAACAATACTGCATATCACATTAGAAAAAAATGAAAAATGTACTAGCCCAAATTTATCACCATCATTTTCAATCTATGTTTCTTGATGAGAGGCATGATAGCAATACACTGATCTGGGCAAGCCAAGCAATCATATTTCCAGCAAATTGCTGCAGATCTTCCTGAGGAATACCCAGACACATCCAGACCAATTGAGAGATATAATACCTCCAGTGTGTTCTGGGTTTACCCCTCAGTGTCGACCCCATAGGTCACATCAGCGGGAGGTATCTAGCCAAAAGTAATTCTAAATATTCTCTCTCAATCCAGGGGACAGATGCTTCTAACTCTGAGGCCTAACTGCATTCCAACCTCTTTTCTCATTTTATCCATTTTTACTCAAGATCATGTTCTTTCAATCACTTCTCAGTGGTCCACCTTATGAGGACTGGAATATGGACTAATCAGTAAATCGACAGATTCATAGTTAGATAGCTCGTTTCACCACCACAGTCTGGTACAACATTCAGAAAACTTCTTGTGCACCAATTCACTGGTCAGTCTCATGAATACCTGTAACCTCATTTGTGAAGAAAACCCTGAGGTATTTGGACTCCTCCAAGTGGGTAAGCTGCTAACACCTTACCCGCAGAACAGGTGCTATCAACTATTCCAGTATGCACTGGAGATCATAGTGTGACAAGGCCAAAACATCATCATCTGCAAAGTGCAGAGATGTAACCTTTACATTCCTTATGCAGGATACCCTTCAGACTTCAGCTGTGTTTTGATATTCTTCTCCTGAAAATCACAGGCATGAGAGGTGACCAAGCAAATGGATGAATCCAATAAGTGCATTGCAGAGTCTCCACTTAATATCAAGTATGTATACACATCTTTTAGTCTGCAAATGCAGAGACCAAATGCCACACAGTATTGTGCCTTGAGCACCATACACTTTTACACTGTCATATTTTGTGGAAGGTGCTTCATAGTGAAGCACTCTTTCAAAGTTCACAAAGCACATGCAGATAAAACTGGCAAGAGCCAAGCTATCTGTGCAATGACCAAATGTTAGCCCACTGTTCAACACACAGGAAAAAAAGTAAATTTTTCTCCACTTGAAACAGGTATAGGATAAAATCAGTGTTCAAAGACCTTCACACAGGTATTCTCAGGGTGACAGAGTCACAGTTCCTGGCAGCTGCTTCCACCACTGATGCCTGGATTGGGCTCTACTTAGTCTCTACATCCCTATCCTCTCTTGAGATACAAGAGAATCTTGAGGTGGGGAGATGTACTGATTCTGAACAGAGGTGTCTCCTGATCATTTCCAGCTCAACCTCACTACCTGTTTGGGTCTTCCAGGTGTTTCCAAGCAGGGGCTCTACCCAATTGAGTCAGCTCAGCACCAAATATTAATCAGCTGGGAGCTCAGCCTCTCTCTTTTAACTGGTGCCTATAATATATACCACAGAGAAGATAGCAT
Organism: Polypterus bichir lapradei; assembly: GCA_026402145.1. Classification (NCBI taxonomy): domain Eukaryota; kingdom Metazoa; phylum Chordata; class Cladistia; order Polypteriformes; family Polypteridae; genus Polypterus; species Polypterus bichir. Next base: position 58,953,103 of record JANRMT010062818.1, on the reverse strand, counting down.
GAAAGTTGATCCCTGACCATTGATCCATGGTACTATAAATTACTCAGTAAAATCTGTAAGTTATTTATGTATGATATTATGTATGATAAATGTATATGAAGAGCTTTAGACATTTTTGACAGATACAGCTATAAACCTACTAATATTTTTATTATATACAATATATTAAGAATATTTGTAACAATACCTTTACAAATGATGAATCATACTGTATATCTTTTTTAATGGGGAAGGGGCATCTCAGAAGTATTATCTATGGTCATTGCAACAAGATGAAGCTAACTCAAATGGGGTCATTTCGTCCACTTTTTATTGGTCCTAAAACTTGACGTCATCATTAGAATTTATGTATAGTACCAAACCACACTTATTCCTCCCATTATTACTACTAGCTTCTGATATTAACCTTTTAACAAAACCCAAACAGGTATTTAAATCTTGGTTTAAATTTTAAATTGCTGCTATGCTGATAACAGTATAATGGCTCACTGACCACGCAACTGTCAAGGTCCAAAGCGAGTGCAAGAGGCTTGTGCACAGGAAGAGCTCTAGATAGGTGTATTTAGGAGATAAATGGTGAGATACAGTATGAGCCAAAATATAGCCCTTGATGCTATTAGAAGGAAGACAACCCAGAAGACTCTAGGTGAACATGACCCTTTTTTACAGAGAGGAGATGAGACTCCCAGAGGGCTGCAAATAGAATAAAAGGCCTTTGTGTTGATAGATGGTAGAAAGGTTCTCTTTTTCAAAAAGGCAGCTATCAGGATACCTTTTATGGAAACTTGGGATCATATAGGTTCAAAACGAAGATAAGAAACTTGAGCAACAGTAATGAAATCACATTACAGTGTAACCACTCTAGCCATTATGCTCATTTTCTGAGAGCATTTCATACTATATCAAACAAATTAACAGGTACTTTCTGCCCAGTGTAAATGATCAAACATGCTTGAGATGACAGACAAGAAATCAAATGTAAGGTTCAAGACTTTAAAATTGAGCACTGAAATCAATCAAGATTGCACATAAAGACAGTGCTGCTAGATAAATCCATTACACTGCTACTCTTTCCCAACAAGTGAAATTCTATTGGGAACATTTTGACTGATAGCATGCAACTAACAATAATGAGTTAATTGAGCTGCTAAGAATTAACAAAAAACTATTGACAAACAGTTCTACTGTATATCAGTTAAAAAAATACCATTCATCTGTGCATATATAACAAAAAAGAAAAATCTTAATATATATTTAATGTGTAGGCTACTATCTCTTACTATTGATCAAATGCTTTTTGAGGTAGTAAGAGCTGTATGCTGTTCACTTACCATTAAAAGAACTTTTAAGATTGAATTGCACCTTGCCTTAAATGTCTCAGTCAAATAATAAAACAAAGGAAACAACTAAAACATTATATGTTTCATATAACAAATTGAAACAATTCAATCACAAAGCAGTAGTAAGTAGTAGTATGCAATTATCAATAATGAATTAATTGAGCTGCTAAGAATAAATACCATTGATAAGCAGTTTAATATCAGTTAAAAATCAAATATAAAATTATAAACAAATGAAAAATCTTAATACATTTTATATTTCATTTAACAAATTAAAAATATTCAAATCACAAAGAAATAGAAAATTAATTCAATGACCCAGGCCCAAACCAACAGTCCACAATAAGTAAATAATCTATTATGACACGATCGCAATCTCTTACAAAAAGCTGCAGTAGACACTGCATTCCAAACTGAAGCCTCGTCAATGTGTTTTAGACATGTCCTTTCTCAGGGCTATGAAAGGCTTTCTAATTAATACAAATGTATAAAATCAGCTGTTTTAAAAAAAAAAAAAAAAGTCCTACGTATAAATAGAAATTTAATTTCACAGCATTTTCCTAAGAGAAATTCTAAAAGATTAGTAGATGGGTATGCACTCTGACGTACTCACACCTGACAAACAAGATAAAGAGAAGAATTTTAAAACACTGGCATATTTTGCAGTTATGTTTTGGGAACTCGTCCAGTTTGCTTTCCCCTGCAAAAAAAAAAAAAAAATATATATATATATATATATATATATATATATATATATATATATATATATATATATATATATATATATATATACGGTATTAGATAGTCGAGACATTGAACTTGGACTATGAGAGACAGCCCATTAATCATCACAAGTGGAAAAAGTCTGAGTATTTTCTGCGTTTAAATTTTAACTTACTACAGTAACCTTTCTTAGATGACAGAAGAAATGTTAAAGGTATCAATATAACATTAGCAAATCATTTAAAGTGCAATATGAAATGGGTTATTTAAAGTTTATTTTGCCCTTGCCCATATTTTTACATTGGAAAAATTTCACATTGTATATGTAGCAGAATCTTAAAACAAAAGCAACATATGCACTCAATCTGAAAAACACCCAGTGTTGAGACCATTTTAACAATGGAATCCACACAGAAGTGCAGATGAAGTAATTTATTACTGTATTTGTCACACTGCAATCAGAGGAGGAGATTACAAAAATCTCCCATTAAGGACAGAGCCATATTTGATTAACGGATTGGGAACAGTTACGCAAGGTAGACTCAAAAACTGATTTAATCGAGTTGTTACCTTTGAACACAGTAATAACAAAAGTCAGCTTTTATGATACTTCATTACCCAAGTACGAATTCCACTCTGTTTCCTGTCAACTTTTATCATTGTTTCTGTTAGTCAGCAAACTGTATGTGTAGGTGAAGTATTTAGGAAGATTGTGCACTTTTTACTTATATCTGCTTTGTACTTTAACTTGAATTTAAAATTTTCAAGCAGAGATTACTGTACTTTAAGCAGTCTGGCTGGCCCTAGCTTAGCTGGTCAATTCTGTAATTAGAAATTGACTAACTGCATGAGTACTACTTTTTTCTTTTTCGTGATCAATTTTTATTTGAATTCAGACAACACCCATCATCAATACCTAACCCAAACACACCCCACCTCAGAGCTATATAAAGAGGGTTGAGTAAAATTAGAAATTAGAAATAACACACGAGTCACTGACAGGTCAACTACCGAAATCATACTCAATTGTCTCAAAGGTTCACGGTTATCCACAACTTGATCAAGGAGATAGTAATGGAGAAAACACATTAATAGTATGAGCAGGTGCTCCATTGATCTGTGCAGCTGACAGTTTTAATAGAACAAGATTATAAAAAGAAGACTTAAAGACAGAGAAAGAGACTGTTTCAGGATTCTTCCTTTGGGAAGCTATTAGACCATTGTCTGCTATAGTGACTAGCAGCTAGTGAAATAATGCACTGGTGATAAACAGAAAGAGATAGGAGTACAGAAATTTTAACATAAGTAGGATAATAGGATAGTTAAATTAAGAGATAGATAAGATGAAGGTGACAGCAAAATCAACTAAGGCCCAAAGAACAGCAGCAGTAGGTCAGTCTCAGAATGTGTTGAGAAAGGTGCCTTGTGCATTAAGGGAGCATTACTGGACAGAGTGGATCAGGATCTAAACCCATCAGGAAAACACTTGCTAAGTGAATGGTAACTCTATGCAAAATTTTATATTGGATAAGTTGATAGTTAGAATTTCCAGAAGTGTTTATGTTTTTTAAAAAATTGTGTACCAGCATAATGCTGTTGACAGGAGTAGATTGGTGATTCATTTCTACGTGGCTGGGATAGGCATTTCTATGGTATCATGGAGGTGGGCATAAAAAATGGAAATGTGTTGAGTGGAAAATGAGGCCAGTAAAAAGTAGCCAAACAATGGAAGGTTGATAACAGGAGCAGAAGAACTTAACTTAGTCTGAGTTAGTTCAGAATTAACCTGTAAATAGAAAAAGAAAGAGGAGGAAGGTATAGTATATTTGTGTTTCAAAAAATGGAAAGAGGCAAGCCTGGTTCCAAACAACAAATCGCTGAGGGTTCGGACACCGAGTGATGTCCAAATCAGATAGGTGACAGGTTGGCCACCAACACTAAGAGTACAATTGCAGAAGAGCGGTGTGAGAGAGTGCCAGTGTGGAATGGAGCCAAGGTGCTTTTCTACCTTGTGCCAAACAGTCAGAACATAACTTAAAAGATGATTCTTATCATCTACCCTCTTTTAGTTTTAACCTTAATAAATGGCAACTGCTGCAAAAGTTCAATTTATTAAGGGAAGGGGAGACAAGATTTGTTTCTATCAGTAGCCAGGGCGGAGGGGAAAATGGAGATTTGACCACAAATATAAAATCCGACACAGGACAAACGCCCAATAGTACAATTCAAAATCAGGAAAAGAACTGCCTCCGCCCGATCTGGCTTGGATCAAGATGGAATGTTTAATAAGCAGTCTTTTACCACTCCATAAAAAGAACTGAAGCCTCATAACCCTACACAAAAGGGGGGAGCATTGACAGCTTAGGCTCATTCAACAAGGAGTGGAAATGGGGCCTCACAGTGTCAATAATGGACGTTGTAATGGCACTTCCAAGATATTTAAAAAAAAAGTTAACATGAATAAGGGAAGGAAAAGAGAGAGATTGACAAGCATGATTTATAGGGAGGAGTGCAGATTTGCTCCCGTTAATTTTATAGGCCAATATGGATTTGTATTAGCAAAATAATGTTAACATGTGGGGGATAGGGCGGCACGGTGGTGCAGTGGTAGTGCTGCTGCCTCGCAGTTAGGAGACCCGGGTTCACTTCCCGGGTCCTCCCTGCGTGGAGTTTGCATGTTCTCCCCGTGTCTGCGTGGGTTTCCTCCGGGCGCTCCGGTTTCCTCCCACAGTCCAAAGACATGCAGGTTAGGTGGATTGGCGATTCTAAATTGGCCCTAGTGTGTGCTTGGTGTGTTTGTGTGTGGCCTGCGGGTTGGGTTGGCACCCTGCCCGGGATTGGTTCCTGCCTTGTGCCCTGTGTTGGCTGGGATTGGCTCCAGCAGAGCCCCGTGACCCTGTGTTCAGATTCAGAGGGTTGGATAATGGATGGATGGATGGATGGATGTGGGGGATATCAGAAGGAGCATTTCCTATAAACAGAAGAATGTCATCAGCATAAGGATGCCTCATGGACTATATCACAGGTCACTAATAGGCGGACTGCGAAACAGACATATTATTGAGCTTTATTTAGTTTTGGCGGAGATTACATTTTTTACCAGCGTCACTTTTCTGACAGTGCTACTCTACACCGCTACTCAGTGAAAGGGACCTCCTATGTATCTCTGATTGGCCAGTACTTGTTGCCTTCGTGGGTTCGAGTTGCTTGAGTTTAAGAATGAAGACTGAGATTGGTCAAGTTAAAGGCAAGAATGTCAGCCAATTGCAGGCAGAGTAGGGCGGGCCTTCATTGAATAGAGGCGTGGAAAACCTGCACCTGGCACTCTTGTGGCAGCGGCAGTGACGAGGAGAAAAATAAAGGAGTGAGGAGAGAAGAGACAGAAAAGCGTCAATGAGTCAATGTGCGATGGCTTTTGCTAAACGGCGGAAGGTTGACACCAAAAACTTGGCTTTTAATCCAGAATGGACCGAGGCGTTTATGTTCATACTTCCCATAGGAAGTGTCCATCGCCACTTAGGACTGGGGGATGCTGGGGCTGACATGCTGTGTCTCATCTTCTCTGAGACAGTGGCAGTGGTTAAAAGTGGGATTGTGAAACGCTACTATGAAACTAAGCACAAAATCAAATTTCAGAAAAGTTACCCACTAAGTTCGCAAATTAGGCTACAGAAAATAAGCAATCTTAAAGACAACTACGATTGGTCAACGAGGATTTTAACATATTCATTTACAGGCCAACAACTCGCTAACAAGTGTTTCCTTAGAGATGCATGGATTTTGGGACGTCACAAAAAATCCATTCGGTGATGGAGGCATTGTCAAGGAGTGCCTGAGTGCAACAGCTGATTAAGGGAAAACAAAAAGAGGAGTTTTTTGGAAAAAAAAAAAATCCCGTCTGCATCAACATTCACAAAGAAAAGTGAGATATTAGCCATAGATGTCCTAGAACAGCTGCATGAAGCCATCCATAAGGCTCCCTTTATAATCTTAACTGTAGATGGTCCACTGATGTGTCTCACAGTGCTCAGATTCTTCAACATGGAGATTTTGTGAAGACCTGTTAGGTGTCACACCTCTTAAGACCAATAAAAGAGGACAAGACATTTACTTGGCCATAAAGGAGATGTTAATGAAGAGGGGAATTAAGCTGAAACAAGTGATTTCCATAACCATGGATGGAGTCCCTGTCATGGTAGGGAGGGAGAGTGGAGCTGTGGCCAGAATGAAAGAGGATAATTCCGAGCTCATCTCTTACTATTGCAGCATTCATCAGTTTGTCCTGTTCTCCAGCCTGTCAGATGAGTATGCTATGGCGATGGACACCATGATGAAAATGATAAACTTTCTGTGTGCATCCTCTTCTCTCCGACATCGCATGCTCAGGGAAGTCCTCAGAGAAGTGGATGCAAATACATAACATGAGATGGCTCAGTAAAGGCAAAGTACTGGAGCACTTTTGGGCCATCAGAGAGGAAATCACAGATTTCCTAGCACAGCTGAAGAGCCAAAAGGCAGAATTGTTTTCTTGCTTTTTAGAAGATGAGAAGATGGACATTGTGTTTTTTTGGTGGATATTACTTCACACCTGAATCAACTGAATTTAAAAGTTACAGGGGAAGGACAATTCTGTGTGTGAACTGATGACAACTGTATGAATATTCCAGAGGAATCTTGAGGTATGCACCACACCTGCTCAGATTTGTATTTACACATTGCTGCACAACCTCTTCATTAATCTGCTCTCTCTCTCTATTATATTATTATTATTATTATATATACACATACATATATGTGTTCATAGCATCTGTGTTCCAAGTCCCTATCTGATTGTATCGGTGGTTACCTACCAGATAACGCATGTGGTTGCTCTACCAGTCTGCAATCATCCGCCACGGGGCCCTCTTCAGTTGCGAGAAGCAGATCATACAATGTTACATAATTTACTGTCAAATAATGCAAAGAGTACGCGACATGTGTTTCACCCTTATTTGGGCTCATCAGGCGTGCACACTCCACTGCTCACCTTGCAGGTTTTCGAACCTCGGATATCAGCCTCAGAGGCGAAGTCACTTTACGCTGCGCCACAGCATGTAGTTTATTTACTTGACAGCCTGTGGATAGGAGTAATTACATTCATAGCATCCGTGTTCTGAGTCCCGATTTGATTGTATGGTTGGTTACCATAAACATACACTTCGGACGTGACTAAAACAAGAGAAAGGGGTGCCTACATGAGACAGATGGGTGCATTGTATTTAAATGTTTATTATGGGACCTACATGCTTTACGTGAGTTTCATAGACATTTATGGCACAACTGTGAGTGTGGAACATGACTGACAGGTGTGTTAACAAATGACAAGACAAAGGGAGAGTATAGTTCAAAAAATAACTAACAGCTAACAACATGTGAGACGGAATACTTCTAAAATATAGAAATGTTTAGCAGCATCTACAGGACAACACTAAAATACAGCAGTCTAAACCTACTAAACTTGCAGGTTCCTCAAAAAAATGCTTAAATTGATTTTAAGATTACATCAAGGAAAACATACCTGTGTCCAGGAAATGATATTAGTGTAAGCAGTAACCTAAAAAAGCTACTGTATTTTCAGCATGGTCAACATACATTTATTTGGCATCCTTACAAAGTGATGTACATCATCATAATTAATGGCCAAACTGGTTTTCTTCTGGATCATAATACATCTAAGCAAAATTTTACACTATACATACTAATAAGTAGTGCTTTCAACTGAGAAGAGTCTAAACTAGTGCCCCCAATCCTAACAGTCAGACATCAAATCCTCCGTATTACAAAGCTCTGCAGGACTCCATGCTCTACCTTTATCACATTCACACATACTGTACTAGAAATAGCATTTTTGTCCTTTTATCTCTGTCTTCATGCATGATCACTTTTATGTAATGTATTGTAAATGACTTGGCACCATAAAATGAATTATCAAGCCAATAAAGCTGTTTTGAATTTGAATACCTACCTAGAACTACCTTTGAATAACTACCTAGAAATAATAGTTTGACCCAATTAGCAGTTGTCATGAATGCACAGACAGCAAGCTAGCACCTACAGTGTACTATCATGCGTGCTATACCTTATATTCAAAATCTAATTGAAATTAATTTTTTCATACCACAGTTGACAGCAGGTTGCCATGGAATGCTTTTACAGGACTGCAAAACATTATAAAAACCATACAGAAAGGATATGTTGCAATATGGTTCAGTACAAATAGTACAAACTGTAGTACAAACTACAAAAATTTAAAGTTAATATCAGTAGCATTTCAGAAATTTAGCATTAGTATTTTTGTTGGGGAATCCTATATATGTCCATATAGCAAGTAATTCTGCCAACAACTAAAAGGTGGTAATTTTTCAAAATGGTAAAAATGGTTTCCTTGGTATACAAACACCCTATTTAAAGAGGGTAACACACAAAACAAGTGCAAAGAAAAGCAAGAAAAAAATGTCAAGAAAGATCCATATACTAACAAAGTAACTTTTTACATGTGTAGCACAGATTACATTCTGGAGAACAAATTTTATACATTTATCTGTAGCGTTAAGTGATAAAAGTTTTACGATTAATATACAATTTATCACTACATTCCAGAATGTTGTAAATGTTAGGGGAGAAAAAAACAAAAAAAAAACAAAAACACTTGTGCATCACTTTCATAGATCGCCCTCAGCTAAAGTACAAGTAAATTTGCATGAAGGTTTCCAACTACAGTACTATACACTTGGTGGGTGTTTTAGCCAGTGCAACTAACTGTAGGATTTAAATGCACACTTCTAACATTTGCTTAAATAATTGTAGAGGCTCACCATATCCTTGATTCTGAGACTCAATTACCATCAAAGCATACAGACTGGTCAAACATAACACCCAGGTTCTCAACACAAGATTTAAAGTTGGATGAAATAGCTGATAACCCAAAACTGATCTCTATGTGCAAATTTAACAGGAAAATAATTAAAACCTCAGTTTAAAAAAAAAAAAAAAAAAAAACAGAGCCGTAAGAACTGAACAGCTAGCCATTTATTTATTTCACTCAGGTATTCAACCGGGGCAGGTAACTTATGGAGGTGTTATGGTTTAAAAGAGCACGAAAACTGAACATCGTCAACATAAACGTAATATGAAATATCTTTAAAAGAGCATACATTTCAAGCTAAAAGAAGAATGTACAAGGAAAATAACACTGGCCCAAGAACAGATCCCCGTGGCACTCCACACGAGTGTGGAGCTGGGACTGAGGGATGCTGGGGCTGACATGCCCTCACCCATGCGAACTGAGAAGCTCTTTTCTACCAAATAAGAAGTAAACCAGTTTAAGGCACTCTCAGAGATGCCCACACAATTTTTTAACCAATTTATTAGAAGTGTATCATTTACATTATGGAATACTGCACTAAGATTCAAAAGTACTGTACAAGGACAGAACACTGTCCCATCAGGAGGTCATGAGCCACTTTAAGAAGTGCAGTTTCTATGGAATGTTGTTCCCTAAAGGCAGACTAAAATGGATCTAAAGTTTGATATTTATTAAGAAAAGCAGTCACCTATGATTAGACTACCTTTTCTGAAATTTTAGGTAGGAACTGAATTTTAGCGAGGCCTCAGATTATTAAAATCAGAGGAATTAATATTAGGGTTTTTCAATAAAGGCTGCAAAATAGCACACTTGTAATAAGTTGGAACAAACTCAGTGAGGAGATAAAACTTTATCATGGCCACCAAATATGGGCCACCCAAGTGAAGAACTTGTGGGAAAAAAAAAAAAAAAGAATATCATTCAACACACAAGATGAAGTGTTTTTTTTTTTTTTTGTGATCAACTTTTTATTGAGCAAAAACAAGCGGACAGGAATTAACGGATGCAGCATACAAAATAACCCAACCCACCCACTCTCTCCCACCCAGCCTGAGCCAAGGGATAATTTATATAAAAAATAAAAATAAATAAAATAAAAATAAATCTAAGAATTGCAAGATGAGATTTAAACAAATGAGCCACAGCAGACTAGGATTCAATTGCATTACTGTAAAAAACATTAATCCGTGCTGCAGACGACTCTAAATGTATTAAATTGTATAAGGGGGACTGCCAGTTGTTGACAGTGACGCATTCAAGTGTCTTGCAGTGGGAGGCAATAATTAGTTTGGCTGCCTGGGTAGAATAACCTGCATTCAAAGAATTTGATCAGAAGCCTAGAAAGGTCTAAAAGAAGAAAAAACTGAGGTAACAGAGGGATATTGCTGGAAAGAAAGGAAGGAAGACAGTAGGTGATATACATAAAAAAAGACAGGGGGACAGTGCCAGAACATGTGGAGTAAAGTGCCAGGTAAACCAAGGGAACATAAATGACAGAGGATCAGCAGTGAGGCCCATCAGAAACGTCTTGCAGGGAGTAGGATAGAGTCTATGTAGAAGTTTGGGTTTCTAGAACAAAGCCTTACATTGGGGAGAATTGTGTCCCATGAAATGGGTGAAGGGAGAGTAGAATGGTCCTTGGATCAGAAAGAAATCAAGGGCTGAGGTTTATAGGATGCTTTCAAAGTAAAGAGAAGAGGGTAGAGACAGTTATTTTCTTGAGAGAGAAAGAACAAAACAGAGTATAATGAGTGATTTGGTGGTTTATTCTTGGTTAGTCAGGGAAATTCCACATGTTCTAAGCACTGATGAAAGTTGAAGGAAAAAAAAAAAAAGAAACTCTGCAGACCGCATACTAATTCCAGCATGCTGACAAGGTGGTAATACACAAGGCCAGGCAGCCACCTATTGAAAGAGCAGGGTTATGAAATATAGGAGTGAGGGACAGTCATTTTTCAGAGGGTGCAAATAACTTGTTCACACAATGCCAGATGTTGATGATGTATGGCAAAATAGGTCCCAAGGCAAGTTTGGAAGCTTTAGACTTCAAGGAGGTAAACAGGGCACCTTGAAGTGAAAGTGGAAAAGCAAGTGAGGATTCTATAGGGAGCCAAGGAGGGTGATGAGGGGGAGGACATAGCCATGACAAAAATAGGGCGGAGGGTGAAAGCCCAATGGTATAGTTCTGGGTCAGGCAGCACAACACCTGCACTCAATCTCTCTCTAACCAGGGTTGAATGTTTGGTCTCTTGCCGTTCCAGAGCAACCATGAAATTAGTTACCTAACTTTGGACCAATATTTAGTAGGAGACGGAAGTGGCAGAATTGGGTTAATGAAAGTGAAGTGGGGTACGACATTCATTTTCATAATGGCCAAATGAGATTGAAAAGAGAGGGTGAGTTTGGACCAGGAGGCTTTCACATCAGCAAAGATGCAGCGATAGTTATTAGAGGAAATGTCTAAGATTGAGGCAGTAATATCAAATTCCAAATATCTTATATTACTAGATACAGGGATGACAGATGGCAGGGAGAATTGACAGCATATATCGTTAAGGGACTAGAGAGACAATTTAGACCAATTAATTTTATAAAAGGACATGGCTTCGAAATGCCTGAACAGTTCTTGAACGCAAGGGATGTCAGTCAGGGCATTACCTAGGTAGAGGAGGATGTTGTCCGCATATAAAGATATTATATAACTGGCATTTGAAATTGTAATAGGAGTTAAGAGCTGGGAATTACAGATGGCAATTGCATGGGGTTTAAGAGGTAAGTTGAAGAGTAAAGGAGACAAGGGGCAGTCTTGCCTAACTACCCTAATGGAGAAGGGATATCAGATAATTGAATCAGACAAGAGAACTGCAGAGGGGGAGGATTAGAGTTTTCACCAGGTTTATAAAACTGGGACCAAAGCCCATTCTGTCCATGACCAGACAAAAATTGCCAATTCACGCAATCAAAGGCCTTTTCAGCAGTCGGGGAAAGGAGTGCAGCTGGGCTAGGCATAGAGGGAACTGAATTAATGACATACAGAAGTCTTCTCATGTTACCCAAGGCTAACCATGAATGCAAGCAGACTGGTCGTGGTAGATTAATTTGCGACTTTCTGTAAGCAGTGGGCCAGAACTTTAGCTAGCAGTTTTGTATCCATGTTAATGAGAGAGATAGGTCTATAACTCCGATACTGAGTAGGGTCTTTACCTTGCTTCAAAAGTAATGTAATAACTACAATATTAATATTAGGGTTTAAATGTTCAGAGGAGGCAGCTGCACTGATCATCTCAAAAAAGGGAAGGGATAAGTGTTTTCAGAATGCGGACATTACCTCAGGCGGAAGCCTGTCTATCCCCGTGGCTTTGCCTGTGCTCACCGAGTCTAACGTCTCTAAGTTCAGGCAAAGACATGGGAGCATCTAGAAGAGAAGCCTCTTCCTTAGTGAGACTAGGGAATGGAAGGGTGTTGAGGAATGATTTGATATCTTAGGGAGTGGTGCAAGAGTTATCAGCAAATAGTTTAAAATAGAAATTTACAAATTCATTATTTATTAGGGGATCATAAGAAATCAAGCCAGATTTAGTATAGATAGAAGGTATGGAGGCAAAATGAGAACATTTTTAATCCTAGATGGAAGAAGTCTGCTCGGCCTGGTCCCAGAGACATAATAGCGAGCCCTAGTACAGTGGATTAAGAATTCAGCTTTTTGGATTAAAAGGCTATTAAGTTTGAAACTGGTGTTAGCAATCAGTAATTTATGTTCTTTATTAACCACAGGGGCATGCTCTTTCTAAGGATGAAGGTTTAGACTTAGTCTTTTATTTTTTGGAGTTAAGTACATGTTAAGTATGAGGAAAAGGAGATAGTAAAGATAGTAAAGTCCCATTTAAAGTAAATTAAATGAAACTTTTAATTGCCTCCCAGATGGCACCTACATTAGCTACACAGCCAATATTGAATGATAAGAACTCCTCTAGTTTGACATCAAGATGTTTGCAAAATGAGTTTTTCAGAATAGACGTGTTGAATTTCCATCTTGGAGCATGAGATGTTAAAAATGGAAGGATCAACTGTACATTATTAAATGGAGGAGATAGATTAGGCAAGCCTGACCCGAGTTCAGGGCTCTGACGTTCCTCAATATAATGTTAAGCTTTGTCATAATCAGATTGAGAAAAAAAGACTGGCCAAAGATAGAATGGAACAACAAGAAATGGAATTAACAGTGTGCAGGAATCAGTAATATCACAAACATAACACCCTAAAATCTCCCCAGCTCAGGTTCCCTCCCAAACCACCCCCATTTACAGGTACCCCACAATAAGTAAACACTTAAAAGCAGAAGCAAGCAGTGACGTCCCAAACCACCCACAGTAACACACATCCCACCCAGGACTGATCCCCAAACTACCCCTGGACAAAGGCATCCCAAGAGTGTAACAAAAAGCAACTACCAAAAAGAGAAAGCAAGAAGAGGCCAAAAACCACCCAAACCACCTGATCCTCATCCTTAGCCACATAATTCATTCCTTTTCATTAATTATGTCTTGAAATAGTATGCACGGTGCAGAGAACATAAAGAACAAACAGAACAAAAAGGGCCGAGAGGATCAACTGCGGCACCTGGCGACCCACAATGATGCTGAAGATGCAATTACGCCCTAGCACCCCAACTGCCGCAAACCCATTGAATAAATAACTACATAGAAAGTCCTCAATTCCAAACTCAGTGTATGTTAACATAGCATAACATTAACATTATATGAACAATATAAAGGACAGTTCAAAAAGTGATTCCAGTTGATAATAAAAAAAATATTAGGTAAAACAGAAACCTAAATGGCTGCAACGTGGCCGGAACTTGACCGACGACGTATCAAATAAAACAATGTAATCAGAGTCAATGGAGAGATCTTCACAGCGTGAAAGTGCCAGTTGAAACAAAGTTTTCAGTCGCTGCAAGTGCTTCAGAGGGTGAATCGAACAGGTGATGCTCTGAGCCAAGACTAATTTTCAGCTTTGCAGGATAGAGCAAATATGGCTAAAGACTGGTGGCACGTGCTTTCTAGGCAACTGCACAGTAACTGAACTAAAATACAGGAAGAAGCAGATCTGTGAGCCTTCGAAATAGATATTTTGAACACAGCGTGCCTCAGAATTTGTTGGCGGTCCAAACACCTCTGAAATTTTATTATAAGAGGCCGAGGGTTGGCAGCATCAGCACAGCCACTACGTACACAATAAGCCCACACGATCTCCAAGGAAGTAAATTGGATTGTCTTTCACAGCTCCTTTTCAAGTCTGACAATTCTTAAATTGTCTCTTTAAGCCCTGTCTTCTTGATCAGTTTTTCTTTCAAGTCAGCAATGTCTTTGGGTCTTTGGCGCCTTCATCTGAGTATTGCGATGGAATACTGTGGATTGTAGGGCTCAGACATCCTTACTCCTCTTTAATAGCTTTCAGGTCTCCCTGTATTTCAATCAAGTTGATCTGCATTGTAGTATTCAGGATGGTGGTGTGTTCGAGCACGCAATTTTTTCATTGAGTCCCATTAGGTGTCCATATTAGCAATGGATTCCATTGGAGGATGTTTCAGATTCTTTGGCAAGTTAGTACACAAAGAATGTGGTCTTGGGCCTGAAGAAGACATCTGTTCTCGGTAACAGTGAGAAATATGGCCAATTTAACAGTAAAAGTAAGGTGTGAGAAAAATTAGAAAAGTGGGTTTTCTTGGCACAAAGTTTAGAAAAGCAGAGATATTTGACCAAATGGAAGTAATTTTATCACCAAAATAGTTGAGAACATTGCTACAATTAGTATTCGAAAAAAAAAAAAACATTAACAGAGACAGGAGAAACTGTTAGACATAGTGTCAAACAAAACTTTGACACTATGTGTAACAGTTTCTGGAATTAGGTGTGCTATTTGATATTAATTGCACAAAATACAAAGCCCTAGCATTCCTCACTGTATTATAAGTGCAACCCAAATCTTTTAAATAAAGGCAGTAAACTTCCACTTTAGAGGCCTTCCATAAATGTTCACTCTTTTGACAGTGGTAAAAGTAGGAAAAGATTGATTTATACAATGCAAAAGTTTGAGTTCAATATATCAGTACATTACTGTGTAAAAGTGTAAACCAATGCCTCAGCATCATCCCCATCCGAGTTCAAAACTGAGCTACCACAGCATCATTGATATGCTATGATAACTCCTGCATGAGTAAGTTGTCTAATAGGGACAGGATCAACAGAATATAGCACATCAAACAACATACACTTATGGTCAATAAAAATAAGATCATTAATATTAAAACCATAGGAAAAGACAAAATCAAGCGTATTCCCCACAATATGCGTAGGACCAAAAACATGTGTAAAATTAAAATTCTCGACTTAAAAAAAAAAAAAAAAGATTACTTTCTCCAGCTTAACGATTGAAGATAAAAAAATCTCAGTAAAATCATACAAAAATGAGTTAGCAGGACCAGGAGGCCAGTAACCAAATTGCAATAAGTCTTCTAGCCATCCAACTTTCATCACTTGGACTTCAAAAGAATTCAAGGAGGTAAAGCTTACCCGCTGACAGATAAACTGTTTTATGAACCACAGCAAGCCCATCTCCATGACCAGTTAGCCATGGTGATGTTACACAGGCACAGCTTTCTGGAGAGAGTTCGTTTAAATGAGTAAAATCAAATGTTTCGGTCAGAAATGTAAACTCCAAGTTTTCATCCATGAACATGTCCCTCAGGAGAAAAAGATTTATTACAAATTGATTGAGCATTAAATAGAGCCATCCTAATTCTAGATTCAGATAAATCAACATCTAATGTCAAAGAAGAACAAGGTAATCCATTGAAGACGCCAGGTTCCCTCCCACAACAATTTCCTTTACACTGCAACCTTACCCACGAGCAAACAGTCTGTGTAGCATTGATGGAAGGAAAGATGGATCTCAAACACAGGGTATGGACAATAAACTACAAAGCACTGGGAGGACAAACCACAGGTCAACAAAGAGGCAATGCTTAGCCCAATCGGATTGAGGTACATATAGGGAGAAAGATGGGAAGCCAGCCGAGCACAGCCTAAATTGTACTTAAATGGCAGCTAGTGTGCCAAGTTTCCTCCATTTCCTTTGCCTCTTTATGGAATTAGAACAAGTACTGCTGGCCAACAGTATTGGAGAAATCAGGTATTCAAGTTGGGGTGGAGGAAAGCTAAAGTTGTTTCCTTCAATTGAAAACTTTCCCATACTGCTTTAATATGAAGCAGTGAAGGTCAATCGTATACAAAAACAGCTGAAGCATTGCACCCAGAAAAAAATATAACACAAAGTACAAGTAAATGGAGCAATCTCTCTGAAACAGCAGCCACGACCACACATAGGTGCCATCTTGATTTTTGATTAGGTTTCATGTATTTTCAGACAAAGAGATCATTTCCAGCCCCTCAGTGTAAAGTATTTGTGATTCATATCTCACTGTAACCACATCTGCTTGTGGCAATCTATGAGAGGAATGCTCCCCTTTGAATTAAACAATGATTACACTCCAAATGAGTTGATGTAAAACCAGTTTTGCTTTCTGATAACCCAATTTTAAGAGCTAATATTGTACTTATACAGTATTTTACTGTGGTACATGGACATTGGTCATTCTGTAATTCCGTCAGATGGTGTTTGCCACTTTCGTAATTCTAGCCATGTCAGTTGTGAACAGTTCATTTTGGGACGGTGACCTTTTCTCAATACACTCACGATAAGGAATCCAATCATACACACTTATAATACTCAGATTGCGACTTTGTTTTAGGACATCTGCAAGGATAAGAAACCACTTAATCCAAATTTTCTACAACATCAATACACTCCTGAAACAGTTATGTTTTAAACATCCAAAAGTATTTTTGTTCCTGCAACGTTTATGTCCGATTCTCACTGTCATGCCAGTCCTGAAACCTCTTAAACCTTTAATTATGCTCATCTTCTCGTTACAATCGTGCACAGACCATATACTTTTATATCTGTCTACCTGCTTTAAACAGCATTTTTTTCCAACATATAATGTCACTAAAATAGCAATTAATTTCCTGGAAACCTGGAGTATCTAATTAGGTGGACATTCAATGTACATTAATTGTGAGTAAGATTCCTAGGATAATGGTAAGTCATTTTGCAAGTGTAAACTGAACTATAGAGTTGATCGTGGAATTAACGGCCTGCAGGGACCAGAAAATACTTAGATCATTCCAGTTAGATGCACTTCTGATCCTTGTGACCGACAGTTCCAAAAGTCTTACATTAGAAAAGGAAACTTCCAAGTAACTAAAAGAGAGGATAAGTGGAGAACTAAAAGGAGACTACTTTGTCTTTTAGGGCAGGTGTACCCAATGTAAATAATCTTTCTTGTATAATCATAAAGGTAAATGCAGTGAAGTGGAAACCCAAAACTCTTTCCAAACAGCAGCACCCAAAATACTGATGCAGAAAAATGAAAGAACATAAAATTAATTCTACCTATTTGAAATCACTGAAAATGTTCACAAAAGCCACATACGGAAACACTGCATTCCAAAACCTTCAAATGAGTGAAAACAACAGGTAAAAATAATGTATTATACTGAAGAAAATAATATAAATGCCAGTTCATAATAATAAAGGCATACATGATCATTGAAATTAAAAGTTAATGAATATGATCTCATTTCACATTCAGTGAAAGAAATGAAAAGCTAAGATTCTACATGGAACCAAAAAGGTGGACTTCATGGTGATCCAAAATGGACATTGGACAAAAGCCCAGTGATCTTATTCAGAATTAGGTCATGCCAACCCAACTTTGGATTTTCCATGAATCATAGTCAAATGTGACTTTTCTTTACTACTATAATAGTATAGCAAAGAGGGACCAGAAATTTGCCCTGTATTTAGTCACTTGGGATATTGGTAGCATAGCATTTGCAGTATGCAACAGCAAAATATGAATAAAATTCTCTTTTAAACTCAAATTCTTTCCCTTCTCCAAATATATGTGGGGGTCAAGGTTAACCACACAACCACACAATTTGCACCATTTTAAATAACCGTGTCCCTCTATTATTCTATAAATGTCACAATATAATACTTTGTAATATTCAGTCACTCATTATTAAGTTATTTGCCATGCATCATTAAGGACCTTATCCACTGAGTACTGAGATATCATTTAGCATTACTGTACTCGCACATCTGAAAGGTGGCCACTTTTGGTTGATTGGTCATTCTAAACTAGCCTTGCGTGAGCAAACATGGTAATGTGTCTGAGTGTACCCTTTGATGGTCTAAAGCTTCAATCACAGCTGGTGCCTGCCTTGTGCCAAATGTTTCTAGGCCCAGTTTCTGCCCCATGACCCTAAACTATATTAGATGGTGTCTATCAAATTCCTTATTGTAGTTTACAAAGATCACTCAATAACCAGGAAATGCAGAAAAATGTATTTAAAAACATCAGTTGGTTTTACTGAAAAATGCACAAATAGAATGATAAAAAAAAATCTTATTCTGCAGCAAATGTAAATGTTTCTCATTCAAAATGATAAACTGCATGCTTGAATTTGTGACATCTTTGTTACATACTAAAGAAAGACTCTATTAAATATTATTGACCATGGGTAGCATTTCTAACAAACATGGCAAATGCCACATAGTGTGATTTATTCTAAGAAGATAACATGTTCTTCCATTATTTATTGAATAAGGTATGTTTAAACTCTTGTACTTAATTTATCGACTTTCTTTAGAGCTGACATCTGAATTGAACATGGTGCTAGGTATTCATTCATATTTTTTTTTTCCCTGCATGGAGAATTAAAATGTATTGTTTCTTGCCAATTCTATGTGCACTGTAACATTTTCTGACAACATAGTAAATAATAACAAAAAAAAATTAAATAGATAATAAAATACTATAACTATGCCCAAAGCACTGGAAACAAAAACACAAGGCACTATCATCTAACATGCAATTACCTCCTTGGACATCTGAGATTTGTCACCATTAAAATTGTAGCTCTTTGGACCATCAAACATGGGAAGAACAAGTAAATTTTACACTGATGGCAACTGACAGTGGGATTGATCCCACTATCTTAGATTCCATCATTATGTCTCGAGTGAGAAACCCGTGAAAATTGTGTGACCCTGCAAAAATTGTGTAACACTAAAACAAAGGTGCTCACTTCTTTGGTAATGTTTACATCCATTAGTTATGAATATGAAAATTAATTTCCTGTCTTATTTAGACATGTTGTTGAGCCATCAGCCATGGATGGCGTTTGTACTGGAAAGGGAACACCCACAACAGTTTAGCAATTACAAACCTAAGGATTCATTAGAGTCAGAAATTAGCCTTGCTGCTCACTCCACAGCACATGCAAGTTGTGACCCATCTCATTTGCAGGAATTAAGAAACAGGAAAGGGCATTTGCAAGACAATAGGGGGGTTGGTTCAGCGGTCTTCTGTAGGGCAAATTTTCCTGTGGGGTGGGGGAAATAGTAATGTGAAAAATGGTGTGTTTTTGTGCAGAAAATATGTAGCATATCACATTTAAGAAAAAAAAAAAACAATGCACCTCCATGAGGATGTTAACAAGAGGCATACATAGAATTAATTTTGTTTTTACTAGTATATAAGTGATTGCATGCATTATGCATAAAAAAAAACAGTTAAACATGGAAGAGTGAATTTTAGTGTCAGTTTCACAAAACTGTATACAAACCAAAACATCCGTGTTTCACTTATCACTAGTCATCACTCTCTTTCAAATACATTTTATCCTCATAATAAAACACGTCAGATCATCACAATTTTCTCGATATGTTTCTTTTTGATGAATTCATGGTTGTACTGTTGTCAACAGAGATTAAATATTACTATCGTGAATTCTTTTGCATCATTTGTCATGGTATAGATTGATAGAACACACACTTAATATTCTCAGCAATATAGACCATACCTGGTGTACTGCACTTAGCACCACAATCAATCCTTATTGGATGCCATTTCCCTTCCACTTATACACATCCAGACAAATCCAAAAAATAAAAAAATGCTATGTCAAAATATTGTTCACCAACTACAGCTTAGCACACTAATATTATTATATCACTAAAGCTAATCACTAAGCTCCAAGACTTGAAACTGATTGCCAACATCTTCAGTTTGTGTTTGAACTTCCTAACTATCAGACCCCAGATGGTGTGGCTTGGCAGCATAACTTTCTCCACACTGATTCTCAGCACTAGCCCCACAGAGTAGTCTGCAAAGCCTCTAATGTGTTTCCTGTTCCTTGTGTGGCCAGCACAGCCAAAGAGGTGGCCACAGACTTAAATCAATACAAACAGCACAATGCTACCTCTATTTGGAAAGATACAATGGAGATGGTGACCAACTTTAAGTTTCTAGGGACTGACTATCACAGATGATCTAATTTGGCACAACTATATCTAGGATAGCTCATTAACATCTTTACTTCCTCAGACATCTATGCTCATCAACTTAACTGCACACTGAAGTCCATCCTCAATGGTTGCATAATATCTATGCATGGCACCCGCCCAGGTCTGGACCACAGTGTTCTATAGATACTAGTGAAGCCAGCTCTGACAATTATCGGTACATAACTTTTTTTCTGCTTTTCTCTTATCCATAATGCTGCCCACTCTAAGAAAGCTTTACCTTGTAGTTCCGAAAATGTAGTGAGTTTTTGTGGGGCAATTATACAATAACAATTACTTCTGTTATGAATAGATAACAGAAAGAAAAAAAAAAAAAAACATAGAACAAGATTTAATTTAGGATTACGATGTCATATCACACTGCAATTACAGGTTCATTATACAGTAACTACAAATAGTAAATAGTGATCTTCTGGATTACAATCAAATTCACATCAAACTATTATATTGTATTATTTAAATCAGGATTCATTAAAATAAACCACAAAAGCAACATGTAAAAACATGTACTAAAGATGCACTTTGAATCAGCTGAGATATTAGGCATTCCTATAAATAGATTTATTGTAAACACTGCAATATCTGATGCCTTACAAAGCTGGTAGATCTGTCAATCTTCCCTAACTTCAATGCAGGAAATGAAAAACTGCTATAAAGACTCCAGTTTATTATCTTACCCGTATTAAATACAATGAATATAAGGTCTCTGTCTTCTTTATAATCACCAGTGGCACATAAGGAATATTCCCGTTGAAAATCCAAGGCAGAAAGGAGAATAAAAAGAAATGAGCTTATATACACCATTGAAAAAATGGAATATCCCTGATGAATATGGATGCCTGCAATATACAGGTTTGTAGAAATCTTATACCCACCTTCATTGACATAATCATAGTTCTAAACATAAATTAATAACATTTAGAGGCTGTTGCCATCCTACATTCTATATAAAAGGGCATGCAAAACAGACAGATGCTTCTTAAGGAGTTTTCTGAAGATAGATGACGCAATGTATTTATGCTTATGTTGGCACACAATTAAATGTAGGCGTCTTCCTCTGAAATACTGCAAAGTTGAGAAAAATGTATTATAAAATTAACATTCTCCTTCATTTAATGACTGAAATACATGAACATAGCAAAGTATTCTCTTCCACAAATAAAAATGGAGGAAAGCACACAAATCAAAAATACAGACAAATTCAAGATTTACTTTGAAATAATCTGCATTTCTAATATAATACCATCCTGTTTAAATTCAGTTAGGAGAAGTCTTGATTTCTTATAAGTCAGTATTTGACTTAATTGTGTAAAGTCAATAAAAAGAAATGAATATCTTACAATAATTTAAGCAGCAAAAATATGTATAAATAGATTGCAGGTAGTAGCATTAGTTTTTAAAAAAAAAAAAAAAAATATATATATATATATATATATATATATATATATGAATGATATTACGAAGCTTATGTCTTTGCAAACTATCTTCTGTGGTTATTGTGGATATTGTCTCCACTGGCTTTCAATATTTTGAAACTACTGTTTTTGACAATTCAGAATTATCAAGTTACAAGGGAACATCAAATTTTTAACTCCTGTTACATATTTCTGTTCAAACTGGGAAACATTCTACAGTATTGTAATAACCATACAACAATGTTGCTGGTGAAGTTCCTCCTGTGACAACAAAAGACACAGAAACAAAAACTAAAATAAAATAGATTTTCTTCAAAAATTGGGAAATTTTAAAATTTACTTCAAAGGAAATATTAACATGCAATCTAAAGCATGTAACATTTTTAAGGGTAGCATAATGGAACAGATATTGGGGTTTGCACCACCACAGTCGATCAGCTCCTACACAGGGTGTCTTCTGGGAGCTAGCTTATTTCTTCCCATAGTCCAAACACATGCTATTAGGTTGATTAGCAACATTTAATTCACAGTGTGAGTAACCCCTGAAATGAACTCCAGAGCTCACTGATACTGTGATACAATCCAACACCTTAAAAAACTGTTAAAAAAAAAAAAAAAAAAAAAAGTACAGTCAGAAACTAAATGGGTGGGTTTAAACACAAATTACACTGCATAACAGCTTTTTTTTGAAAAGTCTTGCTTCATGAAAAGTTTTTGCTGATTGTGACAGGTACCTACTAGGTATGCAAAAATATAGTGTTGGTTTTACTTCATCACGTAGGAACTCTGAGACATAGACATTTATATGTTTACTGACAATAACGTATTTAGTCACATTTATGTTTCACATAAGCTATTAAATTCAACAGAATTAAAAGTATTTTGCTCCTGATTTTCTTTTGTATTCAATGTCTGGTGCATCACATTGCAGTGTCCAACAGTAGTTGCCAAGCATTGAAAGATTCCAATTGGCCTGGTATCGTTTCACCATAGCAATGTCCTGGTGAAACCTTTCACCATTTTTGTCACTGACAGCACAGAGATTTACGGGGAAGAAGTTCAAGTGTGAATGGAGGAAATTAATCTTGAGTGACATGTTGCACTTCATTGTCTTGTATGCTTTGAGAAGTTTGTCTACCAGCTAAATGTACTTTGGGGCTCTTTAATTGCCCAGAAAAGTGTCAACAATGTCTTTGAAGGCTTTCCAGGCAATTTTTTCCAGCCCAACTAACAGATCTTCAAACCGCTTGTCACTCATAACATGTTTGATCTGGGGGCCAACAAAAATGCCCTCTTTGATCTTGGCATCAGTTATTCTTGGGAACATCTGTCTTTAATAACAAAAACCTTTGCCTTCCTTGTTCAGTACTTTTATGAAATTCTTCATGAGTCCCAGTTTTCTGTGAAGAGGAGGCAAACTAACTTTTTACTAACTAACGTTTTACGGAGTGGACAGTTCTGTCGAGAATAGTGCGACTCTTTGGCACGGTTGTCCCATTCACAGATGAAACAACAGTACTTTGTATATCCGAGCTGCAGTCCTAGTAATAGAGCAATGACTTTAAGATGACCACAGATATTCCAGTTGTACCTGCTGTACCTCCATATTCTCATACGTTTCTTTCATGTGTGCTGCACAGCCAACAGGTACTGAAGGATAAATGTTGCCATTGTGTAGCAGAACAACTTTCAGGCTTAACATTGATAAATCATTGAAAAGACGCCACTCTTCTGGGTTGTGATAACAACCCAAGGCCGAGAACAATCCTTCAATATCACAACAGAAACAGACTGTCGACTTGTGCAAAAAAATTTGGTTATATCAACACATAGAAACTTTTGTACCTGGTGACAGCAAACACCATTCCTGCAGTCTCGAACCCA
The DNA here is from genome assembly GCA_026402145.1 of Polypterus bichir lapradei. Taxonomy (NCBI): domain Eukaryota; kingdom Metazoa; phylum Chordata; class Cladistia; order Polypteriformes; family Polypteridae; genus Polypterus; species Polypterus bichir. Next base: position 58,929,341 of record JANRMT010062818.1, on the reverse strand, counting down.
GCAGCTCAGCTTCTGCTTTTGACAGACCCAAATCTCTAACCAAATCGTTCAATTCGGACCGTGTTATCAGATGTGGATCGCCTGATGAGCACTGTTCAAAATCTGTCAGTACCCTGCATTGCAGTTTCTTCATCTGGTTCATCTAAGGTCCAATCCTCTGGTGGTTTCAGAATTGGAAGACTGTCGTCATGTAGCGGGGGTCTCATTGCTGAAGGCAGATTAGGATATTCAATTGACTTCTTGTTTATGGCAGAGAAACCAGACTCATAGTCAAACAGAAGTCCATCACATGGTCTTTCTGTTCTTGCCATATCATCGTTACAGCAAATGGCATCATCTTTTGAGTGCCTCTCAACCAGGCTCTCAGACTGACAGCACATGTCGCACAGCAAATGCGAGGTGCCCCTTCCTTGTCTTGATCACCAATTTTGCAGCCGAAATACAGATAAGCTTTCTTCACAAGAGCAGTCGTCCAATGTCTCTGAGGCGCAAGTGTATATTCGCCACAGATATAGCAGAATGTATCGCGGCTGTTACAACATTGACGAGACATATCGCCCGACACCAAAATGTCAATAGCATGAAGCTTACTTACTGTTATATTGCTACAGATACTATACTTTACTATACTGATACTATGCATACACACTAACTATCTATATAAACCAAATAAGCAGAAACAGTGCATGGCAAGCCACCTTTATAGCATGCTGAGACAGAGTCAAGCACATTCAGACCTGCCCAGGATGTCAACTTCCACAGAACAGCTTCCAACCTGGCCTGATTCCATGCCTGGACAATGCCAGGATGTATAAACCGTTTTTGATAAGTCACTTACGGAAGTGAAAATGTTTAGATACAAATATAAGAAAAAATCATGACAAAACTGAAGATTTCTCTGAAACAGTACGTGATGGGTAAATTGATATGATATTCATGATCAGCAACCAAAAAACTATAAGAAACACTCAACAGTGTTCAAGAAGCAAAAACTTTGTTGTGCAGTGTTATGTATCATCTGAAGGACTACCAAATCTAAAAGGACAGAGTTATGAGAGAAGATCCACTTAGGAGCATGTGTACTGTAATACAGTAACACTATGGAGTCAAAGCCCTGTTGGGAACATCTGTGAATCTTTAACAGACTGAGTCAACAGAGGACTGTTAGATGGATTTTATAACAAGCTTTACTGCTTAAGGATGATGATCTCACTCAGGACTGCATGTAAGGCTATACAATGAAACCAAAAGGGGACAATGCAATATCAGTTCATCAGCCTTAGCTGGTCAGCTTTAACTAGGAGGTTGAATGAACAAAGTGAAACTATAATAAGGAAGGTCCAAAGAGTTTCTTCCCAAGATGAAAGCTTTAATTGCTTTTATGTGCTGGTAGTTCTTAGTTTGGTGCTTTGTAAGAAATGGAACACAGACTACAAGTAATAAAGCAGCTTGTTAAACCTTTAAAGTTCTGTTACAATTCAATGTTTTAAAAAGCAAAATAGTTTTACTTTACATTCTTCTACAAAATGTTCCCAATAATGTGACAATTATTGATGTACAGTAATATTTACAGATGTGAAGTATTATACTTTTAACAGTACAGTGTATTAGCTGAATTTACAGCTTTAAAATAATATTTTATGATAATGTCACAGGTGTTGGTTGGTCATACAGACTTTGTCTTAATTATAAACTGCTAGCATTTTCCATTATAATAAAAGCCTTTATTTCCTTACACCTTAGGCATTGTGCTGGTGAATCACAACAGGAAACAATTAGATAAGCTTATTTAGATATTACACAAAGACAAAGTTAATATAATGTAAACCATATTTATATATGTAAGAAAATAGGTTTCAAGGTAAGGTAGTTATACCCACTAATCATGATCCTAAAGAGATAATGTATTGAATATTGATCAGCACATTTTAAGAGATGATTTCACTGTACTGTAACAATTACCCTAAAAACCTATGTTGTGTGAATATATTACACACACAAATGCTGCATAATTATGCTATATACGAGGTGTGGCAGAAAAGTAATGAGACTGGCAACACGATCTGGCATAGCTCATTGCGAGTTTCAACTCCTTCCGTTAACTACGTGATTTTTGTGACTGCTATTAGCGAAGTTGTGTTTTTGGTTGTGCGTCATGCAAAATGGAACAGCAGAATTTGGAGCAACGTTGTGCCATTAAATTTTGTGTTAAGCTCGGAGAATCGGCAAGTGTGACGTTTGAAAAGTTAAAACAGGCCTATGGGAAACATTCTTTATCCCGAGCTTAAGTTTTTCAGGGAGGCCTTCAACTTCGAAAACCAATGAAAACATCGAACGTGTGAACACTCTTGTGAGATCAGACTGTCGTTTAACATTAAGAATGTTGAGTGAACAATTAAATTTGAACAGATTTACCGTTCATCAAATTTTGACTGAACATTTGCACATGCGAAAGGTCTGTGCCAAAATGGTGCCGAAAAACCTCACAATTGAGCAGAAGGACAATCTAAAAAACTTCCTGTGGTTCCCCAGCCCCCTTATTCACCTGACCTCAGTCCGTGTGACTTTTTCCTTTTTCCTAAACTGAAAAATGTACTCAAAGGACGTCATTTCGGGACTTTAGAAAACATCCAAAAGAGTGTAACGGACATGCTGAAGACCATACCGGTTGAAGACTTCCAGCGCTGCTACCAACAGTGGGAACAACGTCTCCATCGGTGTGTAGCTGCCCAAGGGAACTACTTTGAAGGGGATAACATTGATGTTTGAAAAAAAATAAAAACTTTGGTAAATAAAAAATCAGTCTCATTACTTTTCTGCCACACCTCGTATGTATATGTAGTATAATTATATGTATATGTAGTATAATTATATGTATATGTAGTATAATTATATGTATATGTAGTATAATTATATGTATATATATATATATATATATATACACACACACACACACACACACACACACACATACTTCCAGATTCCAAAGGAATGCAGTCTATGATAGCTGACAACTTTAAACTGGTTCTGGGTTGCCCAATACCCCATATCCAATGCTAGAATACTACAGCCTCATTCTTCCTATGGCTCTGAAATGGAATAAGCAGATGGCATCAAAATACACCCAGTAAAGAGTCCTTTAGCCAACTCCCACAGCGTTCACATTCACTGAACTCCGTTTCCAAAGATTTTACTTTTACATACCACAGAACCCTTTCCAACAAGAAAAATTTGGATTGCCAAATGCTGATGAAAAGAGCACTGTTTACTCACTTTATGCACAGGAGCTGAACACAGTACACAGATTACATGGAATCAAATTATTAACTTAAAAGTCATCAAAACCAAGTAGGAAAAAGTTAAGACAATCTACATTTTAGTATTGACAGCAGGAAAGCCTGTGATGAATTCAGAAATTCATAATGATCTTGATTCTGGTTGTATGGATGACAGCAGTTCTAGGCAGATCTTGTGTTAAAAATATAAACACATTTTATTAATTATGCATAAAGCTACCAATACAAACCTGCTTCCATGATTATTGGGCTCCATAAAATACTGATTTTAATTATAAGGGCTCCCCCTTGTAAGTGTCCACATATTAATTATTAAAATTACAAACATATAGGCAAGAGATGTTTACCCTAATTTTTTCCTCAGAAGAAATCAAAATAAGGTGGTAAACTATGGATAGTATGCCAAAACAGCTCTAATAGAGTGAACACATGCCAGGCTAGATTCTAGAGCTGGTTCTAACTTAAATGTAAGGATGTGGGATTGATATTTCTTAACCTCTAATAATTTCTTTCAATTTTTCTAGACTTCTTTCCTGATAATTATATGTACAGAAATTCACTCTGTCAGATGAAGCATACCCTCACACAAATTCTTTAAACACTTCCCTCTTTGTAGTACAATGCTTTTGTAACCTAACACAAAGTACAAATGCTTAATTAGGCTTTACTTTCTTAGTCTATATTTTACTCAAAATTTTATTTTTCCATAAATTAATTCAACTCAATTATTTTACCAAAATATCCAGAACTATTGTAAAGATCCACATTCTTTGTAATCTCCAGGATGCAGACATACTGCATTTTTCCAAATAAACAAAAAGCATGGGGGGGAGGGGTTCAATTTGATAAGGTAAAATGTGACTAAGTAAGATTCTCTGTTGATCAGCTATTAAGCAATTCTATCCATAGTTTTTGTCATATTCGAAATACTGTAGCTGAGAATATTCCCCTTTAACACTTCCTTAATGACTGATTTCTTGATTAAAATTTGTAGTCGCTTTACAACTGAAATAGTCCCTTTACAACTGACTTTGTTACTAAATGTAGGCTTTTGCTAAAATAGTTTCCACAGTATTTATTATTGCTCTTCTTGTATTCATTTACAGACAATTTATACAAAAGAAACACACAAAAGAATGTTAATTGTAAAACAGTAGTTCAAAAAAAAAAAAAAAAACTGTACCCAAAGTGCTTTTGTTGAGCAATCATTTGAACTTCTGAATGCAGACTGTACAGGAAATAAACATCTCTGACTGGAAATTCAAATTTTGGGCCGTTTTGGAAAGGTATCCATGAAGTCTGTCCATTCATTTTACAATTTTTGTTCATTCATTCTTGACAAATGTAGGACAGAGGGATTTTTTTCAGTATTATGCTCTGTCAAGTTTGACAGGAATCCGAGGACTAGACCATTCTAGGAATTCAATTCCTGAGGAGTCCTGCTCAAAAATGAGCTTCCATTATGGTCTAAGTCTTAGATCAATAAATTAAATTTTCTGGTCTTAAGTCACATTCAGAACATGTAACAAATCTAGGTTTTGACTAGATTTATAGACTGAAGCTTACCTTGCTCAAGTATTTGATTCCTGATGAATACTCTTCTTTCTCTTGCAATTACTTCTAAGTCATGTTAAGGAAAAATGACCTCATCTATGTTTACCACAAATATATATTTTTTTTTTTTACTTTGGTCCAGAAGGAACAAGGCATTAATTCTTTAGTCAAAGGGTGTCCTAACATTTTTTTTCCCCCCAGAATTTCTTAGACACCACTATGTACAACATTATTCCCCAATCCATTCTTTCTCAAATAAGTTTTCTTTTTATTTTTCAGTAAATGTCAGATTTGAGGTGTGCAGTACATACAAGTGCTGTTAACAACTATTTATTTCTCTCACCTCAGCAGTGAAACCTGGCTGGTCCAGCAGAATCATACTTTGACCAATGCCTTCCTTACACAGCTTTTAGGGTTTAATAGAGAGTCTGTTCTAATCAGATTCTAGATGACAGCACATACATTACTCAGCTTTTCTACACCTCAAAGTAATAATCAGTGCTTAATGTACTTTATAACCTTTGCCTTACGTATGCTTTCTAAAGCTTTCTGCTGGAGTTGTTTTGAAGTAATTTGATCTGAATATATCTTGAATTAACTAAACACCTATGGTGCTCTTCAGTTGTATATATTTTTCAATCTTGAAAACCATGTTTATCGTACACAGTTTGGAAGGATGCAAGTTTTGGTGGTAACTCACTGAACCATACTGTAGGTATGGCATGAAGGATGTTAAGGCACGGTAGTTTGATGCTGTGTCATTTGTTTACCTTTTTGTTTTAAATTTGTTGTCACTATGTAGTATCAAATAACATATATACAGGAAGATCTGAATATTGGTGACACTGCAACATAATGTGCCTCCAGATGTTATAACTACATCCATGGATCTTATAACTTTGTTGATCACAGGCACAAGTGAAGCTAAGAAATTAGGCAGATGGCAAAGAAACAAAGGCAAAAGAGCTGGCATCCTTGTTCGATACAGGAAATGAGAATTACGACAGCAACTGCCTAGAATGTGCCTTTTGAAAGTGTGCTCTCTGGCAAACAAAATTTTAACACAGTCATTAATATGTACCAAAACAGACATCATCTGCTCTGTACTTCATAAAATGTGGCTGAATGACTCTGTTCCCAATTCTGCACTGGACATACTAGACTTCACATTGATTCGCCTTAAACAGGTCACTAGTTACCAGAAGAAAGAAAGAAAAAAAAAAAACAGCTCTGTTGATCCCATTTTGATTAATCACTTGAATCAGTTTTATGGTCGCTTTTAAAAGCAATGAGAACTAAATCAAACTGATGGTCTCCATTGCCTTTTTACACTTTTTTGTCCTCATCCTGCCGTCATTACAAGACACATCTGCAGCCGTATTAAGAAGAAAATATTTAAAATAAAAACGCAGACACAGACTTTATTTCCCCTTCCACACTCAGGCACTGAACAGACCAGTTTTTGTAAACGTTATCAACTAATCTTTGGAGCTGTTACTGCGTACTTCAACACCTCCACCATCATTCTAATAAAAAAAATTATAATGAAAGGTCACAGGCCTTACTGATACATGTCAGTAGCTTTAAGATCTGTAGTAACAAAGACGTTTGAACATGTTTTACACTTGAACATTTTAACTTGCATCAGGAATGCCACAAAAGACTTCCTGGATCCACTTCAGTTTGCATTCAGAGCCAGTCGGCCTGTGGATGAGGTGGTGAATTTGGGTCAAAGCTTTACTTACTAACAACTTAATAAGGCAGGGACATATGTAGGGATCTTGCTTGTAGGCATTAAATCTGCTTTTAATAAGACCATACCAGAGCTATTAGATAAGTAACTCAACCAGTACAACCAGCCATTAGATTACAAACTTTCTCACAGACAGGAAAACAAATTTGCAGATGGGCAAAACCATGTCTGACCCATTAACCCTTATTACCGGTGTCTTTCCACCACCACTCATCCGGAAATTTAACACTAGAATTACAAGAGCCTACGAAAAAAACTCGTAGATCCATCCCACCTTAAATCGTTTCGCACCTCTCTGTCCGTGTATTTTGTCCTGTAAATGTGTCGTGAAGCAGCAAGCAGTCTGCTATCACATCCCCCCACCCCGCACAGTTTTCTCAGCCCAAGTCTGTTTACTTGTGTGTCAGTTGCTTAGAGTTGTATAAAGTGAGAAGTCAAGCAAAAAAGAAACCTTTTATAAATACTATGTCGTTATTTGTAACACTTGCATTTCATGTGTGTTCCGTGTCTACAACGATCTATGTAAACACATCGTTAAAACAGAAACTTTTTCATGTTTTAGTAATAATTGACAAAATGTAGACATGAAGTGTATAATGTGTGAACCCTGAAGTCCAAATATCAAAGAAACACTTTCATAAAAGGTACAAATATAACAGAACAAGTACGCTTTTATACAAAAATATAACTGCAGAAAAAGAACCCGCGTTAGGGTGCGACATTGACACACATTTGCGATGACCAGTTCGGTGGTGCAACAGTATCAACTGTTGACTGGTAATCAAAACTTCACAGGTTCGATCCCGGACAAGTCCGTTTTGAGAAGTGATCTGCTCATATTCTTACTATTTTAGAATAAAAACATACATTTGATTCCAGTCTATAACAGCCGGTGTAATTTATGATACTTGTAAAGGTTACCTTTGTTCTTTTTTTTTTTTATTCAGTTTTATTTTCTAAGTCACGTTCATGATTCCACCCCCAAGTGTTTGACACTGTTTTCACATAAAGACACGCTATAACAAAGGTGAACTCAGATCATAATGACGGTTCTACATCGGAGCAAGAATACACTTTTGCCATCGCTGTACTTTGTATATGTACATGGGAAGCTCTGCACTCTACTTGTGACTTTACGCTGTAGGAAGTAAGTAAATAAATAAAGGTAAATATTTAAATAACATTCTACCCAGCTCTTACATACAAAGGACGGTGTATGCAAGTATGGTGCATTTGCCCAAAACATTAACATTCAAATGTTACATACATAAAAGCCAGATCGAATGTTATTTACCTTGAGTTATTTACTTACTTCCTACAGTGTAAAGTCACAAGTAGATGGCAGAGGGCATGCTCAAAAAATACGTGTAATATCACGAAAAGTGCCTGCTGACACTTTAGTACGCAAGCAATGGTACAAGAATGCAGTTAGACTTTTTTTGGGGCACATACACTGTCCAGATCTAAACATTAGCGTGGAGAGTCGCTTGCGTACTGAAGAGTGTATAGCTGCAGGTGGAAGCTGCCGTCGCTGTACTTTGTTACAAGTTCATTTTCATTTCATGGTATTATTTAATCATTTGTTTTATGTTGAATTTTTTATTTTTAAAATATTTAATTTGAAGTTGATAGCTCTGCACTTTTACATGTTGAAAAATTAACAAAAAAGGCAATTAAAGTGTTTAACATGTTTACAGTAAATGCAAGGCCTACTGGTTTATTTGGTTACATTCCAACACTCCACATTCAGTATACAACTTATCACTGTACTGTACTCTACTGTATCTCTTTGAATACAGATTTTCATCCCAGCCCTCAGCCCCCACCAGAAAGTCCAACTTTTTGCTCTAACTCCATTCTACAACAGAGCCAAGCAATAAGTAATACTGAACAGCTGAACTAGTTCAGGTGTGCAGAGAATTAGGATAAAACAAAAAGTTGAACTGTCTAGGGGAGCCTGAGGACTGGGTTAGGAAACCTTCACTTTAATATTCAAAGTGCACATTAACACAAGACCACTTTGGTCAGTTTAACAAAACCACAGATGGGTGAAAACATTGCCAGGCTGACATTGGTATAATATAAGCAACAGCAACAATTAATACAAACAATAATTGGTGTGTTAAATTTATAGTAGATGTGTAAATGATTAAGCATCGACAATTGTAGTTTTGGCAGTGCCCAGGTGGTAGGAGGCCTCAAACTCTTGTTCTGCTTAGGGCCCCATAAAGGCTTGGGCCAGCCCTGTATCTGTTGTAAGTGAAATTTGTTTTTTCATGCTGAAGTTTTAAGGATTTTACAGAAACACTTAAAAGTATGTTCACTGTCCACTGAGACCTCTCAAGCGGGTAGCATATTTTCTAACTTTTCATTTTTAATTGTTCCAATAAATTAACCTGCACTATAAGTTAAGTGAATTAATTTAGCCTTTCACATATAATTGAAAAATATTAGTTTCTAGTATTCATTTTCCCAGTAAAGTTCTGAGAAATAGATGTTATATACATTTAGTAACTCCTTTAAAAATGAATCATCATTGCCTGGTCACAGTAATTTATTTGCTTTATTCTTATTAATTCTAGTAGTACTACGCCTGAGCTTATAAATTGTTTACTTTGTTCTTCATATTTCCTCTAGCATGTTACTGACTTATTCACAGGTGCAAACCTCAGATAATCTGAATTAAATGTATTTACTTCTTTCTTAACCAATACAAAATAATTGTTTAAGATTAATATTTTTTTATTCCACCAAGTTACTTTTTTGGAATTTCTAATTTCAGATTCAATTGTTGCTCTATGTTCATAATCCCCACATGTAATTGTAGTTTTTTTCCTCCAGTAGTTTCTCACCTTCTTACTGGTCTACTAGGAAACATTATGTTTTCAATTACTTCTAATTTCTACCATAAATGTGCACCACATTGTACAAAGTATCACCCCAAATTAGTTTCATTACAATGAACACATTTCACATCTGTAATGCATACATTTCTAAATTTTATTCTCGCATGTCTCATTCCAAGAAATTAGCTTTGTGGACTTTGCCTTTAATACCAGCCCTAAAACCAAAGCAGCTGAACTTTGGGTTACAGAATTCCTCAATCCGCAGCTGATTGAACAGCTTTATGAGTGCAAACTGTGACCTCTGATACAAGGCTGAGCACTATTCTCCAGCTTTTCAGTTTCACACACTGCTGGACTGTTACATTCCATCCCTTCAGAAAGTTAATCTGGTTTATGGTACAATTTAACTCAATCCAGGAAATTGCTTTTGTAGGTGTTACTATTATCTTAAAATATTTGAAAGAGATTAGTACATGTTAGTAATATAAAGCATTGTGTCACCTGAATAAAATAGTATTTTTGTTAAAGTTCTTACCTTACATTTCTTTAGATATCATGAGGTTCTATGACAATTGTAAATAAAACATGTGATAAACTGGGCAGTGGTGTCTTTTAACATATTAAAATTAATAAGTTAAACTTATTATTTAAATAAACAGAGTTTAATAGTTTGATGCATATTGGGTCCAATGGGTGCAATGAATAAGTAACTTCATTCAACTCTGCCCATATACTTACTGCAAAGAGGGCAGTCCAAAAAGAGTGAGTGAGGATCAGGAGGAAGAATGAAGTCATACAGCAAAGCGAAGGTCAAAACCACAAATCAAGAAAGGAATTAGCAGAGTTAAAACACAAACTGAAAAAAATCTAAGTCAAAAAGCAGAGTTTGTTTATAAAACCAGAAATGAAAATAGTCAAAAGGAAATTTGCTATAAATTGGGTCCAACCACAGGTACTGAATGAATGCTTGGGGAATCTTTACACCAGTGCACCTTACGATATCATAAGAAGCGCGGACACAGTGCGTCATTGGAAGATTTCAATGGAGATGGGCAATGTTGACTCAATAAAATTGCAATATCAGTTTAAAAAAAAATGGATTTGGAAAAAATGGTAATAAAAATGAACTACAAAACAAAAGGTTTCTTTAAAACTCTAATTACAGAATTAGATTCCTAGAGTGGAAAAAAAGGAGACACTGAAATTATGCTTCTAGCTGCAGAAAAGCCAGAGAAAAAAATGAAAAACCTTCACTAATTGCAGTGGAGAGAAAAAAAAAAAAAAAAAATATATTATATATATTATATATATATATATAGCATTTAAGCTGATAAATATTTTGCATGTTATTTGTAATGTTAGATTCAAGAATTTGGACAAACCAAATGTAATATTAGATGGTGTTTCAAGAAGCATTTTTACTTTACTGGTAAGAACAGTTGTATTTTGATGCTTGCCTAACCAGCACCTTGAGTCTTTAGGAGATAGTATTAAGTATTGACTCAAGATGTCAAACTTGTGGCAGTGGAATTGGAGAATGCATCAAATGGGTTTTGTTATAACTTTATTTAGACATCACATGAATCTATAGGCCATCTAGTGCTGGGCGGTATACCGGTTCATACCGAAAACCTTTTTTATTTTTGTTATGATATGGATTTTTCTTATACCGCAACACCAGTTTAAATTGCCTAAACAACGTTCAGAACGTGGCACAGCGGGAAACTGTTTAAGGGGGACCTTTTTCACTGCTGCACCACTAAACATATACAATGGATTACATGCGTTAGTGGAGGTGTTGCATGGGGGCTCTTTTTCACTAAACAGGCATACAATGGAGTACATGTGATAGTGGAGGTATTGCGCTGTGAAAATGGACAGAGAACATTCCGAAACTGAAGCTGTAGCAGACGAAAAAGGGGGTGAATACTGTATAATGCACCTGGGCTTGAAGTCTTGAAGTAATAGTATTATTAATGGAAGTTGCACTATTATTTATTTTATTGTTATTATTTATTAGTTTAAATATTATGCAGTTTAATGATGGTAAAATTGTTTAAAAAGTCACTTTAACGTGTCAGTGGACAGAGATTGTTATTAACAGAAAGTGTAGTTGATTTACAAAAAATATTCACTATTTATTCCTTTTCTAAGACATGTTCAGTGCAATACAACTTTTAACAAGCACCTTTGAATATTTTACTAAGTCTAAATGCCTTTTTCGATGGTTGAAAATATGTTGTCAAAATTTTATCTTAAGTTGTTTGCAAAATGTGTTCAATAAAAAGGTTCTATATTTTGACTGCAACTGTCATGCAATGTGATTCCTTCATTAGTGCCACCCCCTTGAAAACTATCACTTTAATGGGCCATGCAAACCTGTATTAATGCTTGTGTACACATTAAAATGTTTTTTGTACAATGTACAATTCTCATGACAGTGGAATATGTTCTTCTTAGCCAGTTTTCTGCAGTAATTGCAGTGGAAAATGTGGTTAACATCCACTCATGCATGGGAAAAAAAATACAGTTAAATACCGTGAAACCGGGATAACTTAGAAAAATACCGTGATATAGAATTTTGGTCATACCGTCCAGCACTAAAGCCATTCTTGCAGGAGGCTATAAGCTCTATCTGGCAGGGACAAGCTACAACTGAAAACAGCAACTGGAGGATGGGTTGTACCTAAGCACTTTAATTGGTGAATGACCCAGAATGAGACAAGTAGGCTTATTCTATTGCTTATTGGAGTTGGATTGTGGCTGAAATGGAATTGGATGAACTAAGTGAGTTGCCTGCACTCATTGGTCTAAAGATATACGAAAAGAAGTTGAACTAGTAAAAGACAAGGGCTACCCTCCCACCCCCTCTCATCATCTGACCAATTACCATTTCTCCATGATGAAGACAACTCTGTATGTGCAGCCATATTGAGACAGACACGTGGCCTGTTATAATTAAATGTGTAGCCCTTTCTTCGGCTTGTTCTTTCACTCTTTTTAATTGGCTGAGATTACAGGTAATGAAGGAAAGGGGGAAAGAAGTGTTAAAATACAGAGTTGCATGTGCATGGGATTTGAAACATTTTAGTAACATTCTAGAAAAAAGGAGAATATAGGGTCGCCATAGGATCTGCCATGACGAATCAATCATGTCTAAGGGTTTTTCTACATTCAAAAATAGCAATACTTCAAGTACCTCTATTAATATACTACATATTACATTATAATAAATACCCCACACAAATTGGCACCTGGCACAGTGAAGCTTTTCTTGGTCTTTAATAGATTTTTTTTTTTTTGTTGTTGTTGTTTTTTATTTTGCCTTATATAATTTCTCGTATTATGAATTTGTTAGTTTTCGCATACCCCTTGGGGTCAGAGCACATGGTCAGCCATTGTATAGCACCCCTGAAACAATTGAAGGTTAAGGGCCTTGCTCAAGGGCCCAGCAGAGTAGGATCTCTTTTGGTAGTGACGGGGATTCGAACCGGCAACCTTTGGAATACCAGATCCTTAGCCTCGGAGCCACTATTCCGCATATTTATAAAGTTAAACTGGATACTACTCCAGGCCAGCAGATTTCCCTTTATGTAGAGATTTAAGAGCATCCATAATTTTCTGAAATGTTAAAGCTTTATCTATTTTATTATACATTTATGTTTGGAGTTAGGGTTATATCCATTTTCTCATCATTTCAGTTACACGCCAAAGACAAATGCATCTTTTAATGTTCTTTAATTCTCAATTTTTACTAACTTTGGCACTTTCTGTATGGTTGATTTATGAATTTCATTTCTGAAATTCTTTTAATTATGGTCTTTAAAACAGGAGTATATTAAACTTTTTTCCATTTTTGTAATAAGAATGTCTCGTTTTGCAGTGTGTAATAATTGCTTAATTTCTTGTACAATAAATTCTATTTGAAAAACTAATCTTTAAAGAGCTTGGAAGTAGGCAGTCTCAAATATTCTTTGACATTTTAGACATGTCATGGAAAAATTCTGTTGCCCACCTGATTTACAATTTATTTTTGTGTGAAACAAAGATTACTGACCCAGAAAGTAAATATATCACTCGGTGACTAAAATGTCACTGTTTGAATGTCTTTACAGCTTCAAACTAACACTACTGGAGATTTCCTCCATCTCATCTTTAGTACTTAATGTGCCAGAGTTTCTCATCAGGCTATGTTCCATGTAGAAGCTGGTACAGAAGAATCTACTGCTGGCATAGTCCTGTGCAAAATGGTTTACAGTTCATAGATGTAAACCAGCTCCTATGTTTCAGATGTCATGATCTGGTTTTGCATTTCATTTTTTCTCATGGATGCCATCATTTTGTGCAGTATTTTTTAAAAAGTTGCTTAGCAGTTTATATGCCATTGCTATGGGTAACGTCCAAGTTCACACTGTGGGCATGTTTGGAGGTTAATGGAAGGCTACCCTCTAGCATCCCAGGGGAGGTACTGCCTCAGTGATGCTCTCTCACCCGGTTCTTCCATTCCATTAGTGTTTCAGCAGGGTAATGGCCAAGGGTATAAAGGTAAGCTCCATACACTTCCCAGTATTCAAAATTGCATAACGTACTGATCAGTCTTGCTGATGTGTGCTTTCTTCTTTGATTTTCTCGTTTATAGAATCTGATTTTTGATTTCAACTGTTGGTCTTGGTGTGAAACAGGATGGACTTCTGATTCAAGAATCTAGCATTGGCTCTTGATAATTATTTCATCTTCTGGTTGTACAATGTTTCATTTTGTTTGTGGCAGCAAAGACAAGCATCAGGTCAGCTAGAATGAGTCATATTTCTATCAGTTTACCCACTGCTATACTATAGTAATTGTCTGTTCCATAAATAACTTAAGCAGCAACAAATTTGATTGCTTCAAAAATCAATACTCTTATCCTTCTGGTTTATAGCCCTAGTTAGATTGAAAAACCTGTCCAACCCCTTCTTTGTTTAGCCTCAGTAGAGCTTACTTATTTAAAGTTAACCTACAAGAAAATGTGTGCCCATATTTATCAAGCATCTGAGAATTACTCCTAGGAATTGCACAAAAGGTCAGACTAGGATAAAAGTGTATTCCACCCCCAGAGGAGGACATGAGAAACATTTATGAATTATCACACTCTTATTTACAGTTAGGAGTAAGAATTCAGATTTGAGAATAAATTACATTTTTACAGTAGCTCAAGCTGCAAAGTGATGTAGTTTCCTTTGAAATTATCATCACACTTAGTATTAGAAAACTACAAATGCTACAGCTTATACCACAAAGATAATAATAATCACCATCAAAGGAAGAAAAAAATACATAAGGTAGGCTGTTGCACTAAGCTGCAAGTAATCATTGAAACTTCACAACATAAACAATAACAGTGTAACATTCATCAAGATTGAAAAACAAAGACATACATACCTCAAATGAGAGTAAAGCCCAAATTGGATTTGTTTATTTAGCAATGAATAATCTAGGGATAGGTCATGCTTTGAGTCATATGATTGCTGAAATAGGCTCCATCTTTCCCCACAAATCTGCTCAAGATAAACCTTCCCACTGTTATAGTAATAGGAAACATCTCTTAAAGTGAAAGTTATACTGAAGCTAGCCACGGTGCTGTTTCTCAAGACAAGTTTACTTTATCAGTGTCCTGATCATTTTCCACTGTGCCGTACATCTTTCCATTATAGCCCCCTTATCTTCTGTGAGGCTCTATTAATCTAATGCCCCAGGAGCCTCCGTCTGCCTTCGTGAGCCTCACTGGGCTTTTAAAATATAATTGGAATGTTCCTGGGGTTTGTGGAATGGAGAGATCAGCATACCTGTGACATTTCACTGCCAATCACCCATCTTGCCTTCTTATCTTCAGAGTAATGTAATGGTTACAACAATAAGGTTTGCACCTATAATCACCCAAGTATTAATACAATAATACTGATTGCAATACATGCTCATCCACACATGGGAGAAATGATCTTTATGTACAAGTTGCATGAACACAGCTTTCTTTAACATTAACTTTATTTTGGCTGACAACCCACAGCTTATCCATGTATGTGGATGATCATGTAACATGTCCACCTCTGTCAAATCAATTTCTTTTCACAAGTTCACTGTTGACCAGCATTTCCAACATTTCTGCCTTTCCTGAGAATTGCATACTGATCTCTACCTGAATGTCATATCACGCCAGCTCCTAATGAGTTCTGACAGCTCATGAGCTCTCCTAAATGCTAGCCAAGTAGTAGTTTTCTGAATTACGAAAATTGATAAAATGTTTTTACTTCTACTCATAAGGAACAAATTTGCATCTTGAAGTTAGATCAGTTTTACTAGTCTGAGACTCTTAAATAAAATAAAGTGTTATCACTGCAAGTATCTAATTCAAGCTAATAAAGTTTATTGAACTAAAAATGCAAAGAAAAATCTCTGATGACCATCTTCCCAAGATCCACAAGTGTACTTAAATTGTTACTCTATTAGAACTCAAAGTCACAGCACAATTCTGATGTATGTAACTACCACTCTCACCTGCCTAATTTTACCAGTTCCCTTTCTAAACTGTTAAAGCTACTAAAGCTCCGCAATCAAAGTTTATCAAACACCTAATACTGTATACTGTATCTTATGTTCTGGTACAACACTGTATTCTGTTGCTGGACAGCACATCATGGATATCAACACCATTAATGTCAAAAAATGCAGTGGTGAACTATAGCGGTCAACAGATATTGTATGGTTTGGTTAAAGCTGGGTGCCATACCCACTGTTCTGTCTTTAAGCTTGTCAAAGAGTGTTTCCACACTGCCACTCTAGTGCTCCTAAACATCTCCATATAAAGGCCTTGGTCATAACAGTAAGAATGTACCTTTGTTAAGTTATATTAACTAAGTATAATTAAAGCAAATTCACTGTAACATTGCATAGTGATGTCATAGTTAGCACTGCTGCTAGAGCCATGGGATCAAATCCCAGCCAGGGCTATCTCTGCATGGAGTATGTATGCTCTCTCTGTCTGCATGAGTCATTGATTTAAAACAATTATCAACAGTCACTCCAAAATTCCCAATAGTAAAATTATGCAGAGAGACATTATAAAGTAAAATACATAAGCAAAAGAAGAACTTAAACAATCTGAGGTCTTAGTTATGTTTTTGGATTGCAATGACATTTGTCATTTTCTGTTGGTTTTATATATGTTGGATACTTGCCGTGCTAAGTAAGCAATTATATGCATAGTTGAATTAATGCTGCTTACTTTTTATTTAGGTCTCTGGTTTACCTTTAATTTCAAATAAAAGGTAATATGAAACACCCCACTGATCCCCTATTTGCAATGGTTTTAAAAGAGACACTTTTACAAGGACAAGAAACTCCACAAACACTGGAACAGTCACCTCCACTACAGAGTCCATGATACATAAAGTTCTCCCCCCACCCCCCCAAGTTTTCCACTTTTCTTAGGATACTGCAAAACTCGACATATATAAATGAGGTCCAGATATTTTTGGTATGTAATAACACTGGTAGAGAAAAGTTTCAAACCAAAAGACATAAGTGCCAGTTAGTCTTGTATTACTCCAAACCAAATTGTGGTGTATTTACAGTTTGCTGGTATAGATGTCAACTATTATTAAATATTGCTAATTTTGTTTTTGGCATAATACTCTTTCCACAGAAAAGCTTGGAACAAATATAAAAACAAATAAAATGTAAGATAGAAACACACTATTGTTTATATACATTAAGCAATTGTCAGAGAGCAAGAAAGGAAAGGTAAATATCGCAGGCTCATTAGGGAAACCCATCTGACCTACCGTTCCCTTTGATCTCTAACCCAAACTCTACTGGGGAACTGTACAATACATAAATTTACAAGCAAGTGGCCATAACGAAAAAACAAATATAAATTTCAATCAAGTAATAAAATTAGATATGCTACGGAACCAATGTGTGATACTGCTGTTTATAAAAACTGCCCGATAGTGACAATACAAATTCCTAGAATACCACCACATCTTTTTGTGAAACTCTTGACATATTAAAAAAAAAAAAACAAAAAAACACAGATGTATGGCTTTTAATTTTGCAAGAGCAAATTGTAGAACACCACCCTTAATCCATCTATAAGCTTTCAAAACAGCACACTTCATAACATGATTCTTAAAATCATGCTTCAAAACAAAGAAACTCCATGAACACTCAAAGTGAGGGTGCTGCTGGACATGCCATGTTATCAAATCACAAACCTGCTTTTCTGGCACACTGTGCAGATCCATGCCTTTTCCTTCTTGCTGTAGCTGCTGCAGCTCTTGCAGACATTGAATTTGCAGTCCAAGCACTGTCGTTTGGTGTTAATTAAAAATGTGAATGGGGTGCAGCAGCGAATGCAGCATCGCTCATTAAACTTGGTCTGTTTGGAGAGGATTGAGCATTTGCTGCCTTCTTCTTCGAGTGCCTGTTTCATCTCACTGAAGGGGAGAAAAAAAAGTAACCTCAGAACAATGCTTTAAATAAACAATAATAAGAGTCTAATGTAGAAGACAGAACAAATAAAAGATGATATTTTCTAAGAATATTACTTGACACTGTGCCAGCTGCATTAGTGTCCAGAGTAAATATGCTTTAGGCAGACAGTATGACAAGATGAATTTAGCTCACTTTATCCAAGCAAAATACTATTTACAATTTTGGGCAGTATTTGCTGGAATGTAAAATTTCTTAGGAGATTGTAAATGTTACAAATGAATATTAATTAAAAATCAATCTTGCACTCTATTAAAACTGGAAAATGTACGAAAGGGGTTATTTATTATTATTAACCTTATCAAGAAATCATTATGTGCTATGATTTTTTCTTCCTTCTGGAATTGATTTTTAGAAATTCACTGTAGCTTTAGGGGAAGAAGAAAAAGGACTGACAGACACTGCTAATATTGTTTTACTCTAAAAGGTAGGTCAGTTAATTTTATGAGCAATGACAAGGAGAGAAGAATGTAGTTAAATAGGCAATGGTTGATACTGGAAGTCAGAAACTGAGTCTAAAAAGCCAAATCGCAAACCAAAAATTTAAATAAATTCAGAGATTGCTTCTGTAGCTGGAAGGCACAATAATAAGAGTTGCAAGTATAGCTATTTTTAATTGAATGTCAAATAATCCAGGAATGAACATGGTGACAATTACTTTGTTGCCCCAGTGATGTCAACTGTTATGAACATCAGGTGCATAATTAACTAGATTGCCAAAGCAGCAACCAAACCACTCATTCCAAAATGGTGGTGCCTATGACGAAAACAAAATGGCACTGAAACCAACCTTAAAATGATAAACTTTTCGGAGAAGTTTTTGATTGTAACAAAGTACAAAAACTGAATTCCTTGGGTCTACATAAAACCCCCACAGAGACATCACAAGGAACTTTATCCCTAGTAAGAGAAACACAAAAAAATAAGATACCATTCATAACATTATTAAAATCCAATTTTATCATAAAAAATAACTTCTGCCAATATGGATTTTAATTCTTTATAATATACTAGTCATGATGCCTGTCGAAGGCAGGTAGTAAAATAGTTTAAAAATATTTGCAAACACTTGCCTTACGTGTACTTTAAGTACTTTTCCTCCTTATCTGTTTTCACAAGTGCTCCCTTTCTTGAGCATGTTCACATAAAGTCTGCTTCTCAGACTGTGTCATTATTTTTAAATTACCACCTCTCCTCCTGCCTGTTTTTTTATATATCACATCCTTGAAGGCAATCTCTCAGTGTACCTCCATTTATGTCTCACACTTGCACAACTTTCAAACTTGTCATCAAAGCCAAACTGCCCAATTATATCACTCTAAGGGACAGTACACACACTCACACCTTATAATGTTACTATATAATATATTTATAAAAATAGAATCCTAGAATAATTCATTTTCCACTCCTACTATTGTTAATATTATGAAACCAAATTAAAACTTATTGCAATGAGGAAACACTTATCTCTGACATTTCAGTCTATTTAGTTCTCACTCCATAATAGAATAGTATTAGCCACATTTAGTAAATAGTGTAGCAAACTATCATTTCCCCAGATTTGGGGAACATCACATGGATAAAGACAATGTGCATGTAAGAATCCGAATAAAACAGCTTAAAAAAAGTTACTGAATTGAAGAATCTGAGACTATTACAGGATCTACCTGTGAAACTCGCATGAATGTTTATGAAAGCAATAAAATATTAACTTTGCAGGAAGCGTTTGGTTATGTGTCTGTTTCACTCTTAACAATTAAGCAAAAGTTCTCAAATACTAAATTTACTGCTACAAATTTTCAATTATATACTCCACTTGTTACACTGTATAATTGGGTAGAGAAGGGGGGACTACCCAAAACTGATTAAGATATTTAAACAAGAAGATGAACAATAAATCAATGATTTTAAAAAGGTACTGCAACAATATAAAAACAGGTTTTCTTCAATTTATAATCAAACAAACAATTTCAGATTTAGACAGAACATTTGTATATCTTAGGAGGACATCTGGACTTTTATGAAAGCTCTTTAAATAAATAAATACATAAATGGATAGATAAATATATACACAAACACTAAAGTCTAAGCACACACCAGAATGACTAAAAAGAAAGAAAATTTTAAAAGAAAACTTCTGACATGGCAGTCACATCCAGTGAGGCATTACATGGGTGTATAACTGTTGGTATAAAGGAGCCCCAGTAGTGTTTCTTGACACAATGCCAAATAATTTGTTGGCTGAAAGTACTCTGTGTTAGTGTGCCAGAGCAAAGATGTGCAGCATTATTCGTAATGGCAGAAATATCAGTCTTATGGATTAGTTTTCATTCTTTCCTTTGCTACTTCTTCCAGGCGGTCCAGATTGCACTCAATAATTGATCCTGCCCTTTTAATTAGGTTGTTAATTTGGTGGGCCTCTCTTGAAGTGATGTTACCAGCCCAGCATGCCACAACACAGAAAACCGTACTACCCATTACAGAATTCTAGAAGATGTGGAGGATGTCATTACCCACTTTAAATAAACACAGTCTCCTAAGAAAAAGAGCCTGCTTTGCCTTTTCTTATAAAGCACCTCTGTATTATGAGACAATTCCAACCTGCCACTGATGTGGATCCAAAAGTATCTGTAGTTGGGCACCACCACTTCATCCACTCTGTAAAAAGTAACCAGAAATGGAGGTTCTTTGGCGCGGCACAAAGTCAATAACCAGTTCCTTGGTTTGGCCGATATTAAGATGCAGATAATTCTCTTTGCATCAAAAAAAAACTTGTGTGAAACCTTTCAGCAAACCCACAATGTTGAATAATGACCCCTGAAAAGTCATGGAAAAAGGAAGAGAGAGGTGCAAGGCAGGAAATAGAATTGTGGAGTGCTTTATTATGAAGCAAAACATCTCTCACAAGTTTTAATGACCTTTTACTAAAAGGTAGAGACTGAGCTCATCAAGAGCTTTTATTCAACTAGTATAGCATTGTTTAAATATTTTATTGGAATACATTTCACAAGATAAAACTGAAGCTGGGTATGTGATAAGTTTGCTTACTTTTTCAGAAATCTATATTTGATAGAGCACTTCCTAGATTCTATTTTCAATGCACTGTTTATTTCTGCCAATATTCTTGATTACAGAGGTTATAATTTAACTGAAAATATACTTTAAGAACAGTTTTATGGATAACTTAATTATTTTAAGAACTTAATTAATACCCTTTTCTATTAAAGCATAGAGAAGCAAATTTGTTTTCGTTTATCAAACTTACAAATTTTCTTTAGTCCTGGGATAAAACTGGCAGTTTTTCAGTTTCTAAAACAGTTTTGCAATACCAGAGTTTGAATATAATGCCCCATATTTGTGCACCGTACATGACTTTTCAAAATGTCTGTAATAAATATGTTTGGCAGGATCTGGGCCCATTTAGGCATTTGTCATTTAGAATTTTGTTTTCCTTATTTGTACATTACATTTATTTATTTTGAGTATAGTTTCCACTATTTTAAATGGAATATCAAAAAGGATTATTAGTTTATAATAACTGAGCTCCATTTAAAATTTTTTTTGAGGACTAGAATTGCACTGACAACTTTTAAGTCATCTGGAACTTCTTTCATTTGAAATGATTTCCAGAACAAGCTTATTACTGCTTTTCAAAAGAAACTTATTTTCTTTCCATACTACCCTATATTTGCATAATTCCCTGACAAAGGTTATCTTTCATTTTAACACCCATAGAATCTGAAAACTGAACTCTTCGCTTTCAGAATGCTAAACCTTTTTTACTTTTACTTATCTTCAATGAATTATTTGTCATGTCAAAGAATATAACATAAAAATTCTCTTCAAACCAATACCCACGTTGTCTGATCTATGACTTCACAACAGTTTATGTAAGTAGATTTTACAATTTTAGAAAGAAAGACTGGACTCCAAAAACAGTATTCCTAATGGCTGCTTTAACCCCGCTTTATTTCCTGTTATGTGTGCATGACTAGACACCATGCAAATTCTGTCTTCAAATTATCCAATACTACTACAGTTGTAAGCGTGATCACAAACAAAGATGAATCATTCTAAAAGGATGAGACAGCTGCATTACCATGACAATAACACTGCCCAACCTTGTATAGCGGAGAATAATATCTCATATTTTATTTTTTATTGTCAATGTGTAACATATAAATGTTTAAAGGTAGTACATTTATCTGAAATTTTTTCTTTCATGTAGCTCCTAACTGAAATCATACAGAATAAATTTACTGGCTAAGGGCAGCTTCCATTAACAGGCCAGCAATTGGCATAGGGAGGAGTAGAAGGGTCTACATCAATCTACTTGTAACTGGATTTGCAAGGGTGCTTTGTTATAATTTTCTGCAGGACCATCAGCCATCTCTTCAGGAAATCCATCAGCTGGCCAACTAGTCAGACATGAAAAGGCAATGAATTTAGCCTAGAAACAGAAACAAGAAGTGATTTGAAGTAGGGTGTTAGATTCTGGGTTGTGGCAGATTAGGATTGGCCTTTGAATCAGGACAGCCCCTCTGTATCACGAGGACTTATTGGTCCATGGCATATTACTTCGTAAACTTAGTCTCTCTGCCAGTTGCTCTCTCCTTTTTTTCCTCTCTTCCTATTTCTCAATTTTGAGAAAACCAACTCTTTAGGCAGCCATATTGAGATAGCCAGGCTTATTAGCCCTGCACAGATGATGGGGCCAGTTAAGAAGAAGAATAGAGTATAACTACAAGTTTATGTGCCCCCTGAAATTTCACATTTAGTACTATTAGGTTGTATAGTTTATAAAAACCATAATCCATTTGCTTCATATGCCACTATTTATATTTAAAAAAAACTTAAATGTAACATAACTTTCACCTGCCTGGTTCTTTTACTCTATTAAGCTTCCTGCAGTTATCAAAACTGCAAAGTGAAATGGGGAGTAAGTGCTGAACTACAGTATTTGACAGTATGGTAAAACTATTAAGACTATGGGATTTTTTTGTTAGGATCTGTATAATAATTTAAAAAGGTAAATAGTGTGACCCTAGTACCATAGCAAAAGAACAGTTGTCAAAACTAAAGAAGTGATTACTGACTTAAGGAAATTGTGTGGGGGGCCACATTCCTGTTTACATGTACAAGATTGGTCTGCAATTTAAAAATATCAGTCCTCCTTATCAAGAACACTGATAAAGCTAATATATGACACACACCTTACCTTATGTGTGTCTCAGGAAATTCTGGATGTCTTAACAAGTACTTTGCATTTTCTATAAAAGTGGGAATGAGTGTTTATAGCTAAGTGAATCATAGTCTGGTATTCCAATTTTTTTAAACGATGAATCATTCACATTGGTTAAATACAGCAAATGCCATTGTTAGAAAAGAACTTTTACCATCTGAGTATATTAGAATAGTTATTTAAATGGAAAGCATCACCAGCAGCACGTTTAGTTACAGTGAATCCGGAAAGTATTTACTGCGCATCCTTTTTTCCACATTTTGTTATGTTGCAGCCTTATTCCAAAATGGATTAAATTCATTTTTTTCCCCTCACAATTCTGCACACAACACCCCATAATGACAACGTGAAAAAAGTTTACTTGAGATTTCTGAAAATTTATTAAAAATAAAATTGAGAAAGCGCACGTACGTACATAAGTATTCACAGCCTTTGCCATGAAGCTCAAAATTGAGCTCAAGTGCATCCTGTTTCCCCGATCATCCTTGAGATGTTTCTGCAGCTTAATTGGAGTCCACCTGTGGTAAATTCAGTTGATTGGACATGATTTGGAAAGGCACACACCTGTCTATATAAGGTTCCACAGTTGACAAATCATGTCAGAGCACAAACCAAGCATGAATTCAAAGGAATTGTTTGTAGACCTCCGAGACAGGATCCTCTCGAGGCACAAATCTGGGGAAGGTTACAGAAAAATTTCTGCTGCCTTGAAGATCCCAATGAGCACGGTGGCCTCCATCATCCGTAAGTGGAAGAAGTTTGAAACCACCAGGACTCTTTCTAGAGCTGGCTGGCCATCTAAACTGAGCGATCGGGAGAGAAGGGCCTTAGTCAGGGAGGCCTTTTAGAGCTCCAGAGGTCCTCTGTGGAGAGAGGAGAACCTTCCAGAAGGACAACCATCCCTGCAGCAATCCACCAATCAGGCCTGTATGGTAGAGTGGCCAGACAGAAGCCACTACTTAGTAAAATGCACATGGCAGCCCACCTGGAGTTTGCCAAAAGGCACCTGAAGGACTCTCAGACCATGAGAAACAAAATTCTCTGGTCTGATGAGACAAAGATTGAACTCTTTGGTGTGAATGCCAGGCGTCACGTTTGGAGGAAACCAGGTACCGCTCATCACCAGGCCAATACCACCCCTACAGTAAAGCATGG
This sequence comes from Polypterus bichir lapradei, assembly GCA_026402145.1. Lineage (NCBI taxonomy): Eukaryota > Metazoa > Chordata > Cladistia > Polypteriformes > Polypteridae > Polypterus > Polypterus bichir. Next base: position 58,904,966 of record JANRMT010062818.1, on the reverse strand, counting down.
AGGTGGCAGAATCATGCTGTGGGGATGTTTTTCAGCGGCAGGAACAGGGAGACTAGTCAGGATAAAGGGAAAGATGACTGCAGCAATGTACAGACACATCCTGGATGAAAACCTGCTCCAGAGCACTCTTGACCTCAGATTGGGGTGACGGTTCATCTTTCAGCAGGGCATAATAAATTTGTTATGATATTAAGATTAATGTCACTGTCTCTGTAAAACACTTTTATGGATTCATTCACATGAGCAGGCTAAGTTTGGCACACAGGGGCTAGTCTGCCTGCATTTAGAAAACCATTACTTTAGCAGTTTGAAGAATGAAGGACAACTACGAGGGTAGGTATTGTGCTGTTATTGTATTTTTGGAGGTGGGGTTGAGTCCTTTACTGGAGCAGCCAGTATAAAAAGGCTTGGACGACGGCCAAACCCTTTGAAGCAGACAGTTGGTTGATGTTATCGTCATCCATCCTGAAAATCCTTTCAGCGCAGCAACGGAAAATGGCAGACTGTGTACATCAAGAGCCGACCTTATTTATTGTCTGCTATAGCTTCCTCCGTTTGTAATGCCGCGTGAATCGTCAGTAAAGAAAGCGAAGTTTATTTTCTCTTATGTGATTTGTTTACCGCCATATCACTATGGGAGGGATATCGCCTTTTAATATCATCTCTCTATATTTTTCAGTAACTTAAAATGCCGCAATTTAAAAGAACTTATTCCAATTAGGGAACTTTTTCTTCCAAAGGAAACAAAATGGCGTAGTGGGCAGGATTGTGGCAAAATAAATAACTGTATCATATTTATAATACAGTGGTGTGAAAAACTATTTGCACCCTTCCTGATTTCTTATTCTTTTGCATGTTTGTCACACAAAATGTTTCTGATCATCAAACACATGTAACCATTAGTCAAATATAACACAAGTAAACACAAAATGCAGTTTTT
>JANRMT010062818.1:58888352-58903626 GCA_026402145.1 Polypterus bichir lapradei | reverse complement strand
AAAAACTGCATTTTGTGTTTACTTGTGTTATATTTGACTAATGGTTAAATGTGTTTGATGATCAGAAACATTTTGTGTGACAAACATGCAAAAGAATAAGAAATCAGGAAGGGGGCAAATAGTTTTTCACACCACTGTATATATATAAAAATATGCTTCTGATAATGATGGTATGAAAAGTCAATCAGGTATTTGAAGTACACCGGGATGGTCGCGTGCTCAGACATTGGACTCCCGTGACCAAGTAAAACTGCCTTAAAATGCCTGGCCCTAACTGGAATGGGGATATTAATTAATCCCGTGAAAGCACAAGAGGCGGTCTTGTAATATGCACCACAGTGCATGAGGCAATAATAAAAAACAGACAGCTGCCGGCAAGTCGTGGTGGCGTCTGCTAACTACATTACGCAAGTTGGACTTAAAAGTCCAAAGCATGATTGTAAATGTGGGAACAAAAGACGAAACTACGTCGGACACGATAAATCGTAAAACAACAGTTTTAAACTTATAGCACGAGACTGGTTGTCCAGTAAAAATCAAAACGGCACCCACGTGGACAACACAGATTAATCAGCTGCCGTACTAAGTCCAAAATCTGCCTGAAAAAGTAAATGCCGTGTTAAGGAACACTGTTATTAAAATAAGTTGTATCATTTAGCCATTAGAAACAATATTTTGTAAAAGCTATAAAGAGCTGCGCGTTAAGATTTGAGGCAGGCAGACAGACATGCAGGAATGCACTTACCTTGTCTGACAAATCACGCATCCGGCAGGTCTGGTAGTCAAATACTCAAAGATTAAACAAAGCCAACAGCAATAAAATCATAAAGACTCGATCGCGCTCACTAAAATAAATTGTAGAAATCTTTTAATGGCATAATAGCAACCAACGTAATCCAAAAAATACGGTTTGTCCGTCTGTTAAAAAGCAGTCTATGAGCTGCGCAGCTGTTCCTATCACGTTGCCTAAAAGGTTAAAGGTTTTTGGCAAAACCTTTGTGCTAAAACACACAGAAATTATTGAAATTGTCTTCATAAATATAGCTTAAATTACGAACCGACGTTATAAGCTAGTGTTTAAAAAAAATTGTAAAAGGTGTACACATATAGCACTAAAAAAGCACTAACTTAAAATAAAAAAATACATTTGGTTTTTAACTTTTCCAAAAAAGCATGTCTGTTACCTTCCTTTAAGTACTGACCATACTTTTAAGAAGGTATTAATTGGAATAGTGTGGATTTTAAAAATAAGACAGTTTCTCACATGACGAAGATAATTAATCGATGTGTAATTGGTTTAAATTAAATAAAATGTCTCCACATTTGTTTAAAGCTTATAATTGTGCAAAACATTTTTCCTTTTAAACTCTGATCAAGTTTAAAGAAAAAATCTTCTTTTTATAATACTAAATGAGAAGGGAGACAAGTTTTTGCTAGAAGCAGAATGTGCCTGATGTGCATGAATGGAGGTTGTGTATTTGGAAACTATAAAGGTAAAGAGTATGGTGGTGCAGTGGTTAGCACACTTGCCCGGTGATATGAAATTAAGGTTCAAGTATGTATGTTTTCCATATTGAGGATATTCTTTGTGACCGCGTAACTTTTTCTGGGAATACTTTCTTGTTGTGGAATTGTGCTGCATGATTTCCCGATGGGTAGATTTTCCTCGCTATTTTGCTATACAAAGTTGCAAGAAATAGCTTATCAATCATAAATTAATGAACAGCAGCTATTGGAATTATTTCCTTGTGTGCTGATTGGTGCAAGTGTAAGGGTAGAACATCCTGTGTAATAAAAATGTTTAAATGAAAAATGCAACAAAGTTAAATGTTGCCATATTAAATTGATTTCTTTTTTCTAGTATTCATATAAAATACAGTATAGAGGGTTTACATACAGTATATTGATGTATGTCAAATTATTATCATTATCACTTCAGTAATTACAAAATGTATTAGAAATAAAATACATGTATGCATTTGTATCTGTTATGTGATTAATTTTATGAAGATTTGTTATTACATTAATGTATTAAGGTTAATGCTCAGTGATAATGCACATGGCTAAATGGATTGTTCAGTTATACAGTAATCCCTCCTCAATCGCGAGGGTTGCATTCCAGACCCCCCCGCGATAGGTGAAAATCCGCAAAGTAGAAACTATATGTTTGTATGGTTATTTTTATATATTTTAAGCCCTTATAAACTCTCCCACACTGTTTATAAATATTCTCTGCACAGTTATACAGCATAAACACTTTGTATTCTCTTAGATATTAGGTAAGATTAATTGAAATTATGTATGTAAACACACTGTTTATATACAGTAAAACCTAAATATTATTTTAAAGATATCGAGCGTCTCCGATATCACATATGTTACAGCCATTACGATAGACAGGCCACCAGCAATAAATACGTACAATCCAGGAAAAATTGTATACAGTAAATGTGTGTACAGGGATATTAAACGTACGTACATGTAATAAGTACTGTATGTACAAAATTAATTATGGTTACTCACCAACAATGACACAACGACTTGTCCGATAACGATGAGTTTAATTTTACTGCACAACAAAGGAGAGCGTTACAGCTCTTCTAAAGGAGCCTCTTCAGGCGATTGTGTAGCACCACCATTGTTGTTCTTCCGGCAGTCTTCAATCCAAATCCCTAAAGCAGATTCCATCTGGACTACCACCTTATTTCGTCCACTTACAACTCGTTTTGTGCCCTGGTTAAAAGGACACTGCAGCTGTAGATCTTATATTCTTTTCCTCCTTTTTCAATAAAAAGAATCGTGGACTCATTGATGCCGCAATGGCATCCTGCAGAGGCGTAGCTTTTCTCTTCCTTCAACATATCCAAAACTTTTACCTTTTCGGCAATCGTTAGCATCTTCAGGGCCCTGAAGCAGCAGCAGGAGCAGATCGTTTTGGAGCCATAACGAAGGGCTTGACTATGCACAAAGATAAACACAAAACAGCACAAAAGTTAACTCTTTACACAGCGAAACACGTTGATGCTGAATGAGCGAGACGAGACTTCCTGGCTAATGCAGCAGAATCGAATTTGGCGCTCCGTCGCTGAGCCAGTCAGCACACAGGAACTTAACTGGTTGCTCTGATTGGTTAGCTTCTCAGCCATCCGCCAATAGAAGGCGCCTTGTATGAAATCAACTGGGCAAACCAACTGAGGAAGCATGTACCAGAAGTAAAAAGACCCATTGTCCGCAGAAACCCGCGAAGCAGTGAAAAATCCGCGTTATATATTTAGATATGCTTACATATAAAATCTGCAATAGAGTGAAGCCGCGAAGGTCGAAGCACGATATAGCAAGGGATTACTGTACATTAGAACCATTAGTCTATATAAACTGTGCTGTTGTAATATCTTAGACATTTAAAAGATTTGTCTCTTGATAAAATGAGCTGCAGTTTGTTATATGGTATAGATGTTGTAAGATTTGTTTTAGACAAAAATGAAAACACTCAAGTTCAAATATGTAACATTTTGTTATAATTTAAGACACTTGTGATAGATAACTGATGCAATGTGTTAATTTTGTTTAGTGTATTATCCTACTGAAGTTTCACTAGCCTGGTTTAAATGGATAAACTTATTTATGATATGAGACTGAGAGTCTAGGATTGTCATTAACAGTGCTGCATTGTATTATATGATTGATAAAGAATTGTTTTATGTTATGTATTTGCTCTACCTTCACCCTTCTTTATTTAGCTTAGCAAGTATTTCAGTTTGACCACTGAATTTAGTGGTTGTTAAGGCCTCTCCAACTCAGTGGCAGAGTCTTATCAATGAAGAAAAGGTGGTGTACTACGAAGAAGATTTAAAGAGACTGTACTGCACTAATGACTCTTGATCTCTTGCACATACCTGATGATAGCTGGTGAAGAAACAACTTGCTTTTCCAGAAGTGGAAGGAGTGCATAAAGAAAGATTTTAAGTCCAGATAAGTAACTCTGATGCCATGATTTGTGCAGACATTTTGCAGAGTTTTATGGACTTTAACCCAAACAGATTATGAACATGCCAGTGAAGTGAGATGACAGCTGTTGAAGGCTCCCATGAATGACTGTTGTATCCAGTACATGCTTAGAGTTTTTCTCTGCTAAAAATGGACAGTCACCATGAGTGCATCTCATGAGCTCTCTAATGGCAATGGGACTGTTTAATTTTCTTTTCCAGTAATAACAAAAATTTTAGTGTCCTGAAGCAGTCACATGTTTGTTCAGAAGGATCTGCAAAGCCACTAAAGCAAAAGACTGTCAACAAACCACTGGGTTGGACAAGGCATAAATATAGAAAGCTTAGGAATATACTTGAAAATGTTATAAGAGGGGCAGAGCTGAAACTCTGCTAACTTTAAGGATGCCTCATCATCTTTGACTAATTACTTCATAATAAACCTGATCTTTATGTGAGTAGAGGGAGGGATGTTAAACAACAATCTGTGTAAAAGGAGGCATTTTAAATAGTGTGGAGCGAGTTGGGCTGAGAAGAGAAGGTGCAATTTAAAAAGATCAAATGGGACTGAATCATACAGATCTCACAAGAAGCCCCAAACCTAATTGTTACATATGGTCTTGTAAATGGCTGAACTCTGTTTTGCTTATAGGGCTCATTTATTTGTTATTATTTATTTAACAAAGACGTCTCAGAAGCATACCATACAGGACTTGGTCTTATGTTAAAAATCATTCATATGCCAACAATACTTTTTTCGAACAAAGCCCTTACAGTTTTTAACGTGCAAGACTGTCAGTATAGGTGATAACATTCGAATCTAAGATACCAGTTCCATACATGGGACCCTAGATCATCCTATCTTAGGTTACATGAAAGGATACAAAGTGCTTTACTTCAGAATCACAGGCTACCTCAGAGTCTGCATTCCGGAATGATTTCATTTTCTTTAAAGCAGTTAAAATTCAATACAACTGAAAAACTTAAAAATTCTAAAAAGTATTACAAAAATGATTTCTGCAACACGGCCATCAAAAACGCTTCAACGGGCAAAAATACATGATCACATGAAGAATATAAAATATTGCTTAGTTTGATTAAATACTGACGCTTATAATTCATACTGGGCGGCACGGTGGCACAGTGGTATCGCTGCTGCCTCGCAGTTAGGAGACCCGGGTTCGCTTCCCGGGTCCTCCCTGCGTGGAGTTTGCATGTTCTCCCTGTGTCTGCGTGGGCTTCCTCTGGGTACTCCGGTTTCCTCCCACGGTCCAAAGACATGCAGGTTAGGTGGACTGGTGATCCTAAATTGTCCCTAGTGTGTGCTTGGTGTGTGGGTGTGTGTCCCCTGCGGTGGGTTGGCGCCCTGCCCAGGATTGGTTCCTGCTTTGCACCCTGTGTTGGCTGGGATTGGCTCCAGCAGACCCCCGTGCCCCTGTTTTCGGATTCAACGGGTTGGAAAATGGATGGATGGATAATTCATACTTGGAGCAAGGGGGTCATAATGCAAACTCCCTTGACTCCATGCACCTGGCTAGTAATAGCATGTGCTTCATTTTCACAACAGAAAATAAGCCTCTTCACGAAATTAAGAAAGATTTGAATCCTACAGGCTTTCAAAAAACTGTTGACAATCAGGTAAATGTCTTCATATCTGCAGCATACTATAATGACATTTTCAGAAGAATAATGTACTATGCCAAATGATTCATAAAAATGAAAATGAACTGCACTTAGTAATTTTATATATAATAATTATAATATGCTATATATAATATGCTAATATGCTAGTATATAGTAATTATATGCTGTTACATGCTAATATCTCTATGCTGTCAATGCCTATATGTTTCTTTTATATTGGGTGCTTACTTACTATATACCTACAGTATGTCATTTCATTATACCTTACATCTTTGTATATTCTTACAACCCCAATTCCAAAAAAACCAAAAAAAGGAACAATATGTACGCAAACAAAAACATCACAATGAAAATGTATTTCATGTTCTGCCTAATCAACTGCTCATGTATTAAAAAAATAAATAGTAACAATGTGACAAATTGAAAAAACAGAGATATAAAATAGGAAAGGCAACAATGTAATTATGTTCTAATAGACAAGGAGCTTCCCCCAACCCCCCCCCCCCCCAAAAAAGGCCTAGCAAGAATGGGTTGAAGCTCACCAATTTGCCAACAGATGTTTCAATGAATAATGCAGCACTTTGAGAACAATGTTCCACAAAGATAAATCAATATGACTTGGGATATTTCCACCACTACAGTCAAATCTTGGTGTGCAAAAGGCAAGGCTGAAAACCACTCTTGAATGTGCATAATCTCCAGTCCCTTAGATTTTTCAATTTCAATTTTCAATTCTTTATTGTCATGTGTACAAGTACCATGTACAATGAAATGCTTGCTTGCATGTGCCTCTGCAGAACAAAAAAAAAAAAAAAAAAAAAAAAAAAAAACCACACACAAGAAATAAATGAATATAAATAAGTAAATAAAACCAGAATCCTAGGAATAAATAGAGACAGTGGCAGAAGTATATGTGCAGGTAGCAGTGGAGGTGACATAAGGTTACTGATTGTTCATGAGTCCGATTGTAGTTGGGTAGAAACTATTCCTGAACCTGAAGGTGCACATCCAAATGGACTTTTCACCCTCCTCCCATCTGGGAAGTGAGTAAAGTGACAGTGCAGGGTGGCTGGGGTCCCGTCTGATACGGTTCACTTTCCTGAGACAGCGTGTAGTGTGGATGTCATGGATCGCAAGGAGCTGTGTGCCCATGATCTGCTGTACTGTGTTCACCACACGCTGTAGAGCTCTGTAGTCCTGAACTGAGCAGTTGCTGTACCAGGATGTGATGCATCCTGTCAGGATGGATTCCACAGTACACCTGTAGAATCTGCATTGGTTTGTGGGGAAATCCGGGCTTTGCTCATTCTCCTGAGGAAGTAGAGGCGTTGTTGAGCTTTCTTGTCATGGTTTTAAAAACTGTAATGCATTTCTAATTGATATCATGATGTAGGCTTCTGAATATTTTTGATACAAGTTAAGGCTTTACTATGCAAAAAAGATACCACACATCAGCACTGTCCAGGGGCCACCAATAGGCTTCAATGTGCATACGCCTTATAAATGGCACATATGCAAACAAAGGAATTTATAAAAGAAAACTTGTTGGGGAAACATGCATACATTTACAGCACCTTGTATGACCCGTGCATATGCAACATTTCAGAGAAAACAGGAAATGCAACACCCTTAATCAAGTAGAGAAATACAGGAAAACCAGCTAAATAATGACTATAGTACCGCCTACCTCGATGACGTTGTCATCTATTCTGGAACATAGGAGGATCATATACAACAGGTGCGTGCAGTATTTCTGGGCTAAAAATAAATCCAAAGAAATGCGATTTTTGATTGAGAGGGACAAAACATTTAGGTTACTTGGTGGGGAAAAGGTGCTGTACATCCACAATGTACCATATTTGAAGCTATTGTGAAATAGCCCCCATCTGAAAACAAAGAGACAGGTCTTTTCATCTTTACAGGTGGGAGACACCTCTTTTTGATACCGTTGCGCCACCGAAGCGGTCGTATCAAAGAGGTGTCAATGTCGCACCCTAACGCGGGTTCTTTTTCTGCAGTTATATTCTTGAATAGAAGCACACTTTTTCTGTTATATTTGTACCTTTTGTGAAACTGTTTATTTGATATTTGGACGTCAGGCTTCACACATTTTACACTTCATGTCTACATTTTGTCAATTACTAAAACATGAAAAACGTTTGTTTTAATGATGTGTTTACATAGATTGTTGTAGACACTGAACACACATGCACGTGTTCCAGATAACGATATAGTATTTATAAAAGGTGTCATTTTGCTGGACTTCTCACTCTATACAACTCTAAGCAACTGACACGCAGGTAAACAGATTTGAGCTGAGAAATCTTTTGGCGGTGGTGGGATGTGATAGTAGGCTGCTTGCTGCTACTACATATTTACAGGACAAAAGATGCTGACGGAGAGGTGCGAAGGGATTTAAGGTGGGACAATCTATGAGTTTTTTTTCATAGGCTTTGGTAATTCTAGTGCTAATCTAAGATACCAAATCCAGTAATATAGCAAATTCTGGTCACCAACATTCAACACCACAGGCCACCAAAGAAACTGCCTATTTCATGAGGATTTTGTAATAAATTCTATATATAAAATTTATCCATCCATCATCCAACCAGCTATATCCTAACTACAGGGTCACAGGGGTCTGCTGGAGCCAATCCCAGCCAACACAGGGGACAAGGCAGGAAACAAACCCCGGGCAGGGCACCAGCCCACCACAGGGCACACACACACCCCCAAGCACACACTAGGGACAATTTAGGATCGCCAATGCACCTAACCTGCAGGTCATTGGTCTGTGGGAGGAAACAAGAGCACCCGGAGGAAACCCATGCAGACATGGGGAGAACATGCAAACTCCACGCATTAAGGACCCGGGAAGCAAACCCTGGTCTCCTAACTGTAAGGCCACAGCTCTACCCACTGCACCACCATGTCGCCCTATATAATTTATGTTACTATAATAAATATATAAATTACATTAAATTATATTCTTCAACATAGAGTGGTCCACCAGCCTGGAACCGCCAGCCGAAACCAACATGGACACGTGTGGGACACAAGTTCAATGCACACTAGGTGGGCTAGTGCTTTGGGGTCGGTGATTAGTAGCAGGTTGGGTTGAGGGTGTTACCATCTAGTGTCCCAGGGATGGTAGTGTTCTGGTCGCACTTACTCCCCCGATCCTCCCAGCATGGAGGCATCCCAGCCAGGCAAGAGCCCCAGCCACACTCTACAATAGACACATGACAGAAGCAACATGATGGGTAAGGGCTGCTGCAGTTTTATGCCTTTTTATAATAAGGCCCCCAGTACATTTAAAATAGTCTATATTGTACAAGGTTAAAAGGAACTGATTATAAAGATTATATAACTTATCATCTGTTGGGTACCAAATTTATTTACTACCTAACACTGTGATATTTCATGCAATCTAATGTATCTAATGTATTAATATTATGTAAATATGTGAAACAGTGCAAAAATATGCATACTGATTGAATGGAGCTACTAAATATGGGCATACATATCAATATTGCATTAAAAACACATGTAGTCAACATTTAAATGCACTCCAGGAAATTCTTATGAACAGCATCTGGCTATAAGAAAGATACACAGAAGTATCTTACAGTCAAAATTATAGCGATATCATGAAACTGTGACTGATTTAATCTGTAGGTAGTTCAAATTGAAGTCATGCAGTTAGGTTTAGCTAAGCACCAATAAAAATGAAGAAACTATTACTGACAGTAAATCTGGTATAAAAGAAGCAATTTAATTGTTGGCATACAGGATAAGAGTTGCATATACCTTTTCCATTTACACCATATTTTGTTGGTATATGTGTGTTTCAAGTGCTGCTCTCAAATGTCCAAATGCACATTGTTATTGATCACTTTTCACAAAAATGTTGAGGAGATAACTGGACCAGTCATCTACATGAACTGCCTTAGTTGACATGAAAAAGCAGAGTCTCCTTGAACAGTAAATTTTTGTAATACAGTATTTTTTAAATTAACTTAAGTTTCAAATTACAACATTCCAGAAAATTAAAGCAATTATCAGTACATCTTTTACTAGGCTGTGGGATGATTATATATTGCTGGTGGAGGAGTACTGATTCCAAAGTTTGCAGAATGCAGAATTACAGTTTAGTTATACACATGGAAATTTGGGGGGGATGTAACCAGCATGTAAGAATTTATGGAGATGCAACCAGCTTAAAAAGTTAGAGGGAAAGTAATTGAAATTGTTGTTTCACCTATACATTTATGTATTTAATTATTATTATTTAATTTATAATATAACATTTTTCAGAACACAATTCAGTTGGACTATGGATTTACTTCATCTTTTACTTTAATATCCTGCTAAAATTGCATTTATCTGTTATGCCTTTAAGCTTACATAAATTATCCTTCTTGATATACAACACAAAATGTCCTGGATCATTCCAGATTTTAAGTTCTCTAGGTGAAGGCTACATGTTTTTAACCAATACCATTTTTTACCTGGCACTGCATAACTTTGTTAGAGGTAAGCATTTTAATAGGTGCCACATTTGGTATAGTAGTTAGCATTTACAATGCTCCATAGCATCATCAGACCACAAGACATTTTAACAAATCCTAGTGAGGGAAGACTTGCAAAGATTTTGCCAGGCTAGAAAGTTTTGCCTGGAATGTGGATGCATTAACATCTACAATGGCTGTAATTCATTTCTGGAACCCTTTAGCCAAAAAATGATTTTTTTCACCTCTTTCTTACTCCATCCTTGTAGTAATGAAAGAGGAAAAAAAATTCTCATGTATTTATGGAGAATGGAGATAAAGTTCATGCAACAGGCTTCTATGGGGACCAAAAAACAATTCTCATTTAAGTTTGGTTTCCAGCCATTTAAATCTCACTATTTTGTAATACTCATTATCATTAAACAAATAAATTACATTTGTATACAAGGAATTAGCACTTTGACCACTAAACAAAAACTTTCTGCATTTGATACAGAGATATCTTAATATCTTAATACTGTCCTTTGGGGACAGTTGTACCACAGGCACTTCAGAAGTCGTCGACCACCTGAAACTAAGCATGTTCTGACCTGGCCAGTTCTTGGATGGGACACCACTGAAGAAAAGCGTCCTTCAAATGAGATGTATAAACAAGGTCCTGACTTTATGTATTCATAAGAGATCACTGGCCATCCTTCGTAAACTGCAGAGTGTAACCTGATGTTCAGGCTAAATTGCCCTCCATAGTCTAATGATTCTGGCCCTCTAATCATCCCCTGTCTCCAATTGTCTCTCTCTCATCACTTCACCAACTGCCAATTTCAGATTAAGAAGTAAATAAGGTAACATATGTAAAGACCACACTCACCTGAGTAACCATTAAATTCATTTACCCTCTTCACAGAAAGGTTATCAGTTACCCCGAATGAGAACAATTCCACACACTTCCTATTGCAGCCACTCTGGTAATTGCCACATTTTGATTCATCTTGGTTTCCCACAAGTCACCAAACATCTCCATCCAGCCTAATTTATGTTTACTTTTAAAGACTTATGTTTGTACTAGGTACAAGTATAAGTATAATTTTACACATTGTCATTGTTTCATGCTTGAATTGTTATGCACTGTAGTAGTTACATCTGCTACGGTATATATAATGTTGTGATTGTTATACAGTACAGAGTACTGTAAAATGCATGTTATTACATTTGTGTCTCTAATAGCAAGAAACGGTCCTGTCAATAAAGTTCAATTTAATTTAGTAACTTGTATAGTTTATGTTATAATAAGGCAATCAAGACCAAAGTCCACTCTATGTAAACAGCAAAGCATGAACTATCCTTGGAAGAAAGAGCAAGGTCATACACACTCACTCTGGCCCAGGTTTAGGTTATCAATTAACCTAAATTAGCCACATACTCAATCTACTTTTCATGCATATGTTCATGTGCTTCTACTCACATTACATTGCAAGGATATGAATAAAACACATTTAAATGTTTAGGTGATATGAAATTGAAAACCATTTAGAAAAGAGAAAAAACAAATCTGTACCTAAGCTCCAGCCCCTTCCCCCAGTCACAATGCACTTTATAGAGAAAACAAAACTTCAGCATGGCCTGCTTGTCAAAATGCAAGTCAGTTCTATAAATAAAATTTTCACAGCTAAATCAAATTGATTGTTACAATGGATATTGGAACCCTTCCTTGCCATTCATCTTAATTGTGAAAACTATGATGCCAAGCCAAACTTAAGACCACAATATGGCAGAAACCATGATTTTGCCAGTGAAGAATGCTGGGGTGGAAAGGAAATCTTAGAAACAAAATGGCACCTCTATTAATAGGAAGACAGATTAAAAAAAATAGATAATGAACACCAAGTCAAAACAAAGTACATTCCTTGGGACAGATATGTCCAAACTTAAGAGAAACTATTAGTCTCACCCTATGTATGGGATGTTACAGTTCAAATAAACCTTTAATAGCTGTCTTGATTCAACTTTGATGTACTCAAAAGGAGTACAAACACAAATGTGTTTTGTACAAATGTGTCTGAAACCACTGCCCCACAGGTACTACAATTTTACTACTGAACTGTTTTCTCCTGTACTGGCTCTCCAAGGTCCTGAAACAAAAGAGCAGTGGTTCTCAAAGGCAGTCCTGTGGATGCCCTGTGACTGCAAGTTTTTGTTCCAACCAACTTCTGTTTTTAATTGGACTCCTAGCCTAATTAAGTGAGCTGTTATTTCCCGGTTTCTGTGTTTGGGGGTCAATGTAGAAATTACAAAACTAATTTTGTTAACTTATTAAAATGTACTAAGCAATTATATGAGGATAATGTAGTAATTTTTATTTTGAATAAATAAAATTTTATTTCAATTTTATATTTGAATTTCCCCATGGGATTAATAAAGTATCAATCCATCCATCTGTCTATTTTCATATTGAGCTTTATTCACTTTTCCAGCTATTATGGTTGTTTAATTCATTACTTACTAATATGCACATCAGAGGGTCTTACACTGAAGTAGTTGCAGCCTTTCAACACCTAGTGTTCTTTGTTCAGGTGTCTGCTCGGTTTGTTTTTAATTGTCATTATTAGAGTACAATGAAGGGAGTAAACTACCCAGGAAAAAAGGGCCAAATGACACAAACACAACAAAATAGAACTCTAGTAAAAGTAGAATTATTTCTAAATATCTTATAAATGTAAAAAACATACAGTTATGCTTTTCTGAATGAAGAAGAGTAGAAAACAAGACCATGTAGTTTAATGTGATAATTATCACTGATTGTTAATCTGGATGTAATGAAAACCTGCAGCCACATGGGGTCCTCAAGGACTGAATTCGGTTAACACCGCATAAAAACCCTGGTTGACGATTTCATAAAACCTTCCATGAGAACAGCCAAGTGCTTCTTAGTTGAAAACAAGAATTTCCGATTACTGGGAACTTCAATGATCAGAAACAACTTTTTTTTATTTTATTTACTATACTTATTTCATCTTCTCCCAACTCAAATATGCCTTTTTTGCCAAAGGCAATAGTACATATACACTATGTTGTATGGAATGTATTTGTGTGTGTGTCTTGTTGGTATTGCTTTACTGTTAATTGATCGGAGGAGACATACAAGCAAGAATTTTATTGTACCAAGTACACATGACAATAAACATGACTTGAAAATGCAACATTCCATCAGGTTATAAAGCTGGTCTGATGGATTATATCCGAACATCAGAAGATATAATGCTCCCAGTAATCTCACACAGAAGACTGTACTAATCAGTTACAAATTAGCATTAATCAACAGTCTCAATGACTACAGCCATCACCTTGCAAAATAATTGCAGCCAGAACCAAAATAGAGCTTCACTTTCCAATTCAACTTGCCTGAATGTGCTTTTGCCATTACAGTTTTTTTATTAGAATTAAGTGGGTCAAGAAAATGGATGGCTGGATTTTGGAGGAAGAATGTATTTAAATTATTGTAAATGCTGGAATGTATACAGTAAATTAAGTACACAAAAACACTATATCAACAGCATTTGGCACAAGGCAGAAAAAAGGCACCCTTCTATAACAGGGTTTGGGGTTCATTTGATGACAAAGTCATATGCTCCCAGCATAGAATTCAGCTCAGCACTGAACCAAAGATGGGAAAGACACAATGCTACTCAGCTGTTTGGGACTTTCAAAGTTTATGCAAATGAAGCCACCAGCAGAAGGGACAAGCATGGCATACAAAGAACCCCACCAATCAGTAGAGTGGAGAGATGAGGGAAGTATTATATATATATATATATATATATATATATATATATATATTTAAAAAAAAAAAAAAGACACATGGCATGATATGAGCAGGAAAGAAGTTTGGTGAATTTCAAGTCAGCCATGGTTAGCAAGCACTATAAAACTCGATTCCAGGTGCCAGGAGCTGTAGCTTTGAGAGTAGGTGTTGCTTTGTTAGGATCAAAAAGGGACAGAGAGAAAAAGAGGAAGTGGCACACAGGTCTTATGCAAGCCATGAGTGACAGCAACCCTTGGTCAGTTTAAATGCTAGCACAGCTCAGAGAGGGACTTGGCACTGTATGGAGTTCAGGATATTTATTTCTTTTCACCTGTTTTCTGTACAGTTCTTACTTCTCTCCTGTTTAGAGTCTCACTCCTTCTTAAAAAGTTCTTACCTTGGTTGTTTCAGCCACTTATTGTCTTCTTGTGTTGTCAATATTTCTTGCCCTAAAGAGGTTTTGTTTCCAGTTTTCTTGGTGCTTGAGAACGAGATATTATGAGAAGAGTGCTGACTGTCTTTGAGAGGCACAAGGACAGGGTAATGGGGACCATCTTAATAAATGCCAGGGTAAATGACATGAAATACTTAAGGCAGATTTCGCAGCACTTATTAATGCCACGAAGGAGAGGACCCCAGCTGCAAGAATCTTTATTTCGGTCCCTTACCTCTGGCTAGAAGATCAGATGAATACTACAGTCATCTGCTGGCATTAAACAACTGATTGAAAGGCTTCTACAAGGGACAAAAAAAAAAAAAAAAAAAAAAATCAGGTTCGTGGACAACTGGGATCTCCTCTGGGAGAGGCCATGTTTTTTCAGGATGGTCTGCATCCTCTCACCAAAAACATCTGTAAGGTAATTTGTTTCTCTTGACTATGCAATTTTAATCCAAATCCTTTCCATAATGCCTTGCTAGGAGTTGCATAACACTGTAGCAAACTCTTCCTTAAATGTGCACTGCATTAATACAATAAAAAACAACCTCAGTCAAAGTAAAAAAAAAAAAATCAATGCGGCATAAACGCAGATAATTTAATTACCACTCCACCTCTAGATGTGCACTGTACTAAAACTATAACAGACTATAGATTGGGGCAGCATGGTGGCGCAGTGGTAGCGCTGCTGCCTCGCAGTAAGGAGGCCTGGTTTTGATTCCTGGGTCCTCCCTGTGTGGAGTTTGTATGTTCTCCCTGTGTCTGCGTGGGTTTCCTCTGGGTGCTCCGGTTTCCTTCCACAGTCCAAAGACATGCAGGTTAGGTGCATTGGCGATCCTAAATTGTCCCTAGTGTGTGTGTGTGTGTGTGTGTGTGTGTGTGTGTGTGTGTGTGTGTG